>VXAC01006143.1:279269-351163 GCA_013399225.1 Rhipidura dahli | reverse complement strand
TTTTTTAACTAAATTTAGGGAAAGGGGGAAAAAAAGGTTAAAGTATTTCCAAGAGCTTGCAAAGCTGGAAACACAAGATCATTTACTTGAACCAGTTTTCCCAGACCTAACTTTAATGAGAATCATACCATGCCATAACTCAAAATTAACCCAAAGCATTGTTACTCGCTCAGTCCTTTTCTCCAACAGAGTTCAGTGGGATTTGAAGGGAGTTTTGGGTATTTTTAGTTTTTTTGAAGTAGTCCACTGTGGTAAAACACTAATAGCAGGAATGTTGTGAGGGCTTAAAGTCACTGGAATTTCCAGCTCATGATGATTTGGCTGAACTTCAGATAAGAGGACACCCACTTCGCAACTCTCGAGTTCACCTGTAAGTTGTGAATCCTACCACAGCATTAGGGAGGGTACTAAAATTTGCCCTTGCTCCATGTTTTTCCACAAGTGCTTCAGGCATCCTGCAGTATGCAAGGTATCCTTCTTGGGACAGCTGTGCAGCTCAGCCACGGGCAATGTGCTTGCCCAGGGCTGATATGGAAACAAGTTTTACTCTGATTTTTTTTGGCTGGGCTGCTGCCCAGACTGCCTCAAATTCACCACCATCATTACAGGCTTCAGATGGTGTTTCCATAGTCTATACCTGACCTTCTCTTGCAGACATGGTGTGAATGATAAAAGACAGGCTTCAGAGGTTCCAGAGAGGAAAAGATTCTTTTGCAAAAGCTGTTAATATGGAAAATGTCTTACATGTAGATGAATTAGATCACAGATTAAAGATACCGTATCTGATTACCCTACCCCACCACGTGAAGTGAAGTAGGCACTACCAGATAAAAAACATGGCCCCTGTACAAAGAGATTAAAATCTGACCTAACTCACATGGATTGCTGGCAGCACATGACTATTTTTCAGTCCAGGTCTCAACTACACAAGCACAAAATGTACTCCCACACCTTCTCACACACAGAAAGGAGAGTTTTCAATGTAAAAAATGTGTCTTTAATAAGCATCCAATGGACTTGTAAGACTTCAGACTAGGGAAGTCTGGCTTCAATAATAATAATTTTGGAAGAAATTCTATGTAAAGTAAAGGAATATGGATATTTAGATCTTTGAAAAAAATGGTCTGTGTTTCCTAATTTCCTGTTTGTTGACTTTGTTTTTTGTTTTCCTGTCTTACTGATATATTGACTTGATTACCAAGGTACCGAGATTCCAAGAAAGTGAGTTTCTTTTACAAAAACCTCCCAGCCTGTCTAAAATGTGGTACAAGATTTGGCACCATGAATATGGTTGAATATTGGTGTTGTCAAATTTAAAATCTGCCTTTCCTTATAAAAATAACATTGTGTCCTCAAGGAACTTTAGGGCAATAATCTCTCTTAATTTTAGTGTTCCTGAACAAGAGTCTAAAGATTTCCGATTCTTTTTCTTTAAATACCTTTTGAAAGATCTGGTGGTGACAGGCCACACCAAAGTGCCTAAAGGGACAGCCAAACCTTCTGCCTTTTACTTGCCTGAAGATTACTGCTTTTCCTCCTCTCATCTTTCTTCCTTCAAATGCCATAGGACTTATCCACCCTTACCTTGTCACAATGGCTTTCACAAATGCCTCCCAGGACGGGCTCCTGGCAAGTTAAAGACTATTTACTTAATTCTGGAGGAGGTGTAGAGACAAATTTTCAGGTAATTTGATATTTACAGGGCTGGAGCACCTTCCAGCAATAATTGTTTAAAATTGTNGGGGGGGATTACAGATAAAACAGCAGTCACTTTATAACCACTTTTAGAGGTACAACAAAGTTTCCAGCTGTGAAAAGTTACCAGACAGGGAGAATATGGAGGCCTACAAAAGAGAACAAATGTGAATTTGTATCAAGATAGTAAAAGGGATTCTAACCTTTTTCCAAAGTCATTAATCAGGGACAGATTTAGGACAGCCAATGGGTGTTTTGACTCCAGCTTCAGTGAAGTGAGAAGTCACCTAGGCCTTACTTTTTTCAACATGAACATCTGTAGCTGTTTCTGCTTTTACAGATTTTGAAAACAAAGCTTTTTAATCTTTTAGTCTTCAACATTTAGAACCAGCAAGAAAAAAATCTTGGAGTTGCTGATATCTTTGCAGTGTAAGAGCTTGCAGGCTTTATATTTTTCCTGCCTAATAACTTTGGATTACTTCCTGTTTACTGTCAGTGCATCTAATGTGTGTGTCAGCTTGGTGCAGCACTGACATGATATATGCATTAGACCACACATTGATAGCAAAAACAAAGTTACTAGATTCTGACAGGACAAGAAAATTACCCACAAGCAGTAAAACGTAGGGTTGCCACATGACTATGTTCTGCTTCAAAACCAGGGATCTCATGGTAGATAGCACGAGAATTAGGGGATTGTGAGAGATGCTGGAACTGCAAAGGCAGTTGTCTGGTCTGGTCCCTCTGCCTTTATGTGTCATGCATTAATATGCACACCTGCTTTGATCTCCCTTGTGCCCTGATGGGCTGCTGAGCTCTGCTTGGAGGTTTTTGTGCAGTGTTTCTTTACCAGAGTCACCCCAGTCACTACACACCTTGTGCATTGCCTTGTTTCCCTGCCAGCACCAACTCCCTTTGTTTGTAGTGACTCTGCTGCTCACCTACCCACCCCCTACACCTTGTGGTCACACTGCCTGCCCTGGTCTAAATCTACCTGCCAGAATGGGAGAGCTAAGGCAGCCCAGGGGGAAAAGGAAGGGGGCAACAGACACTTTACTGCCAATGTCAGTAGTTTAGTTTTCTCTTCAGAAAATGCAGACTTGCAAAGAATTAAGATTGCGATACCTTGAAATCTTATTGATATTCCAATTACAAATCTGAAGCATCCAATTCACCAACTCAGGGAAAATAAGGAAGAAGCAAATTATTATCTACAGATAAAACAATACGGTTGAGGTAGCTGAGACCATGTGTTTCATTTCCTAAGAAAATTCTAGGGTTTTATTTGGTTGATGTGAGATACTGAAAGGTAAGTAATTGGTTAAAAGTCCTATATGTGTATTTCTGCCTTTACTGTGATTTGCATAAATGCCGACTGTGCTACCTGAAAGTGTTCCTGTTCTGATTTATGGGTGTGTTTGTATTGCTCATATCATAAATCTTCTTCTCTAGGACACTTCTGTTCTGGTATTTATTGACCAAAGACAATTTGTGTTAAGAATGTTTTGAGATCTTGCCAGATATGCACTAGGGGATATTTGAGAAAATATTCAGTACTCAAGTGAATGAATCTAGGAAAGCATATGATCTCACTACCCAGACAAACATTTTGCCATAATATTTTAGTACCCTATTTTATTAAGAGAAACCTATGTTTCCATATACATCTATTTACCATAGAGTCAATTCATTTAGGCCAAATCAAAATAAGTGCTGGAAGAAGATAATGTAGACTAGCAGCCTCAGGCTGGTGATTATGGCTCAGCGAACAAATCTTTAGGGTCAGATCTTCTTTTACTGAATCTAGCTCAAGCTTGAGTACTACCCTGTATCAAAACAAAATGCCCAAACGTGCCCTCTCTCACCTATTTCTAGGAATTTTACTTTGAGGAGAGAATTGTTTGTTACTAATTATTATTATTATCAGGTCTGAAAATACAGAATACATAGAAATTACATAGAAATTATTACTTGAAATGAACACTTTGCACTACTGGAAGACATACATTTTCACTGTAAGAGAGGCAGACACTAAATAAACAGGCTGTATGAACAGTGGGAGAAATATGCTCATGAGAAACTGAGGTATAAGGAGATGAAGGGGTGTTTGTGAAAGGAAAAATTGTCTCTGCAACATCTGGTGGCTTAAGGGTGCCTTTCTTGGTGCTCATCCCATGACACAGCCTTCATATGATGTCCCCACCTGGAACTGCAGTGCTAGGAACACAGATTCACTCTCTTCAGGACTTTACATGGCTTGATTTGGGTCAAAGTCAACCTTTCCCCTGGGATTAGGCACTCTTCCTTTGAAGGGAAGAGGGAGAGAACAGGGATTCCCCGCATGATTTTTTTTCCCCGGCTGGCCATTCCTATGCAAGGCAGGGTCACAGCACCCACATTTTAGCCAAGAGATGCTGTCATCTTTGGAGGATCTCTGCATGCCAGCTGCTCCTGGCTTGGAAGCTGTTGTGGGATTCTTCAGTCCCTCCTTCCAAATCAGTTTCACTTTGCAAGAAACATCTAGAGATTCATTTGGCCAAAGAGGGAAAGCAAGACTGAGCACAAATCTCTATCCTACTAGTCAGGACAGTCACCTGGAAGGAAGGAGACCTGGGCTCCAGTCTCGTTTCAGTGTGTTTATGTGATTTATATTAAACAACCATTGGATAAAATACTTAAATAGTTACTAGAACAGGGATGGCAGCCTGGGTCTGCGCCCTTCCTTTCCAGGTGAGGGCCCCAAACTGCCAATCATGCTCGGTTCTTGCTTTCTCCCTATCTCTTTTTAATGAATCTGCAATTATTTGATGCAAAGTGGAACAGCTTTCACAGCAAAGATGGGGAGAGCACTTCCCCTTTCCTCTGTTTTTAGTGAGGAGGGCTCAAAGGCTCTGAGGTGGAGCAGGAAACCCCACTAAAATCTCCCAGTCCCAAGCTGTGGGTTCACTGTGGGACTCGTGGCACCACTCCTCTGGTGGATGTGTACACTCTGAGGTCACCTGGCAGATTGAGCCCCTAAGGGGACCACACACAAAATAATACCTCATCTGTAGATCCCCAGCCAGACAGGCGGGAATTAGGCACTGAGCTACCTGGGACTAAGGCACTTGGTGGCGTGCCCAGACCTAGAGGCACTGGGGGATCTCCTCATCCCAACATGAGAAACACTGGGGAGGTGGCAGGTGAGTGGGGGCTGCAAAGGTGCTCTCACAGGACTCAAGATCTCCCTGTCCTTCCCTGAATCTAGCCCTGGGTTGCCTGCCAAAGACCACCCAGGGAAACAGGGGAGCAGCGAGCCTTGAGCAGCCATCTCCCAAGGCACAGCCAGGCACCTCTTTGCTCTTGTGCACTCCTATGCAATTTCTCAAGGAAGGAAAAAATCTGCAGCGAGAGTGGACAAGGCAGACTGTCCATCAGCCACAAAGATCACAGCTAACAGCCACTGCCATTTCCAGTGGATATGTGTAATTAGCAACCATTCAGTAGGCAGTCCTAAATGAAAGTCCCAAATAGAGCTAGTGACTTCCTGGTGGAAAGACTTCGTTATCTTTCCAGAGGAAGAAAATATGTCTGTGTGTAACCTTTTAACCCTTCTTCTCTTTTCTCCTCTTGCTTTTACACTGGATAATTATTTATTTTGTAGCTTAATTAGCTAATTATGTATGTGTTATGATGCTTTTAAGCAGGAAGTCACTTTGTTTAGCTGTTGGTGGCATGTGGCTTTTGTTCCGCGTCTGCAATGTCAGTTTATAACATAATCGTCTTTATTTGTTGTGGTCTGAGGTGATGAAGCCTTTTCCCAATGGTAATATTTTAATTATCAGAGTAAAGTTTGAAAGAGGGCAGTGACTAACAGGGAACTATTTCAGGTGGATAGAGGCTAAGTAATAAATATGCATGGGCCCTCAGCTGCCTATCTGTGAGGCAAAGTTGTATTGTTCCCCATTAAAAGAAGATCCTTTGGGGATTTTTAGAGGGTGTACTAAAAAGTACTAACAAGAACTGACCAAATTCACTCAGGAGTTTCTTTTCTGGTTATCACTGTGTTTTCAGAAACATAAAGGGACTTGAACTGGATCCCCATCCCATCAGCTCAACAGTAAAAGCATCTAGGTAGAACTGGTGCTGAGGAAGCAAATGCAGAGCAGGATATATTGCAGGGAGCCAAGGCAGGTTATCTTAATGCCTGCTACAGCTTCACACAACAGCACAAGTTCCACCTGCCTGCACACAAGCACCAGTTCCCTGTACATGCAGGCCAGGTGTACAAGGTCATTGCAAGAGTTAGCAGCTTTGTTTCTTATCAAATGCACAGCCATGAAAGCAACTCCAGCATGTACCAGTTCTTCCCCTCCCCAGCTGTCCAAGTCTCTAGTTTGTCTGATTCAGAGATATCCAGAATGGTGCTCTGTGCCAGCTCCAAACCCTGACAAACGTCTTTTGTTTGCATCTGGTTGTCAGACATAATGTATGCAGCCACAGGCCTGCAGTAACATTTATTCCTCCTTCCACTGGTAAGTTGAGTAAGGCTCTTAGGCTCATTTCCCCAGTGGTAAACCCTAGCTATCTCAGTTAGGAAACTGGTCTCCCTCAATTCCTTATCTAGTCAGCTGAGCTGCTCAAGAGGACCATTCGGAGCATGTGAATTAGTTTCTCCTGAGAATTAACCTTTAGAGAGCCTCTCTCAAGCAGAAATAGTACAGCAACTAGTTTACAGTACTCAGTGCTTTAAAACCCTTTCTATATTCACAGATTAATATTCTACACATTTCTATATCTTCATATATTAAGAAATAAACTTTCCTCTGAATCTATTAATTTGTCCACCAGATGCTGTGCCTGCTACCTGATGAATGCAGAAAGAAAAAGGTATGGCCTTGAGTAAATCCCTTAGAAACTATAACATGTACCACAGCTTTGAGACTGAAATATTTCTCAAACTTAAAATGTTTTTAAGCTCACTGACAGTTTTATGATTTAAAGGCATTTTTTCCTGTCTCTTTCCCACCCTCCCATTCACATATTCTTCACGGTGGTTCCTGTGCAACAACTCAGTAATAACCCCTTTCCCTAAGGGATCAAGGAAGGAAATTCGACAAGTCACTGCCTCTCCCCTTTTTTTTTTTTTTTTTGTTTGGTTTGGATGGTCTCTGAAATGGGCTGGAATGTAAATGGAAGATATTTGGCAGGTTGACATTTGTCTGCAAAGCTAGGCACCAAGCCAGAAGCATGGAGCAAGCTGGAGTGGGTTTACATAAAGTGGGAGCAATAGTGCCAGAGCACTCCAATATATTTTCCCCTGAGACTCATAGGCATCCCACTCAATACTTCATTAAGGGTGAAATCCAGCACTATTTGAAGAGCCATAGGAAAGGGCCTGTGCACCAATTAAGTTCTTGAGGCCTCTGCACTGGTCTGAATTCCACCCAAAAGAAGAACTGTTCGCTGAGGAAAAGATGTTATTACTCAGATTACAGTCTGCTCCTGTGAGGGAGACTGTTGCCATACGATTGGAAGCAGCTCAACCCTTCTACACAATCCTTCATAGATGATTCCTTGCAGAGTGTTCAATGCAAACAGACTCTTGCCTATTCATGAATAGCTCTTACAAGGTGGAAGAGTCCAGGCAATCAAGAGAGTAGGATATTTCCAGGAAGAACCCTAGAATCTGATCTTTAAACAGGAATACAGGAGTCACTTCTACAATGCTGAGATGTTGCAGAGCACCCAGGGCTGGCTGTGGTGAGGTGTCTCAGAGCAACATCCCAGAGTCCATTTTACAAACACAGGTATTAGTTTTTCTGAACCTCTTTCTGTGTCAGTACAGGATGAATACATGGGTGACAGGTATGATAAAGCATTTACTACAGATAAGAAGTGTCTGCTATCACTTCACTAGGCTGGAATACAGTTTTTCCAAAAGAAGAAGTTTGTCCAAATTATTCTCTTATTTATATCTACAAGGCAGGCAGGCATTTAGTGGCTCTCTACTGCAGTAGGAAGTTAGTCTTAGATGGAGGATGTCTTTTTATTAACAAGGTCAACACCATTATTTCGTATGGGTTACAGGAACGCTCATTTGTTTGCATGCCGTGCGGGGAACACTGAATATTTTAATTTCTAAACAATGGGGTGGCACAATGTCAAAGAGACACAGAGGGACAGGGGGAGCATGGGGAATGCTTGTAAAGCCCCAGAGCCTTTTCACAGCAAACCAGTGATAATACAAGCTAATGGTTTCTGTAATATGAACCAGGATAAGGTCAGTTTAAGACTAATTTTTGGCTTCCATCAGAGGGCATCTGCTCCATAAATATATCTTTTTACATACTGCATTAGATTGAAATGTAGGGTTGAATACTGAATGGTACAAATATGCTTTTTTTAGTTAAAAACCTCTTCACACTTACATAGGTATACAAAAGAAGCTGAGTACAGGGATGGGGACTTACCAAACAATTTGTGAGTTCAACCCATCAGTTGAATACTAGCCCCTTGATGCACATGCTTAACTTCCATTAGTGCCACTGGGAGCAACAAGACTGCACCAAGGGAGAGAATCAACCTCACAGTCTTTACACAAATGCATATGCTTTCCATTGAAATTAAGGTGCTTTTAAGAATGTGGGGTTAAGAAAAATACAATGAAAGTGAATCAAATGTTTACATAATATAATTGCTTTTGCTGGCTTTGACAAGGAAAATTAGCTCTCTAAAGTGCCAGTTCTAAAATGCTTGCTTGAATATAATTGATGAGCATAAGATCCCTGCACACCTAGGGCTAGATTGATAAAAAACCTCACATATGCAATTGAGCTCAATTTTTTTCTTCCTCTTGCAGTTGCTGTCAGGAACCTGTGAATTGAGGTGGTAATTCCATAATTTACAAAAGTGTCAAATGAAAGAAAATGTGCTTTAGCATGTGGGCATGGTGCATCCAGCAACAGATGGATTAGAGAAGGTAATAGAAATGGTCTTGCTCTAAGCCAGCATTGTGTAGTCCTCAGTCAAGACTTTGGATTTCAACGTCAGAAAGGGCTATTTTGATCATCCAAGACATACTGCAGAACTGAGGTATTTCTCAAATTAAATATTAAAAAAGACCAAAACAGAGAAGTTTTCCTGGATGGAGAATTCACTGTAGTGCCTCGTAATTACTGTCCTTACCAAAACAACAGACAAACAACTATTCCCTCAAGATATGTACCATTGAAAATGAATACATTTGGGTTTAGCATCATATTTTATTATAACCTGGTCAGGAAATTGAAGAATTCTCAACATGAGAACTGAATGGGATTTTTTTTCCCTATTATCCAGTCAACAGCAGAGCGACAGAGAGGACATTTCTTTTAAAGGCAGGACACCCACTTTACATCCCAACTTTTCCCCATCTAGAGTTAAGGGATTTGAGCTCTGTTCCACCCCAATGCACTGGGTACACTGGGGACGGGAGCATCCAGCCTGCTCTCCACTGCAATTGTATCAGCTGATAAAGCATTCCCTGCAGAAGGCTTGAAGCTTTTCTACATGGATGGTCAGGGAAGTTTACATAAAAATCCTGGACAATGCTAGAATTGCACTCTCCATCAGCAAGTATAGCTGAGGAGAGGAGGTGGAGTCATGAGCTCTTCAATAGTTTCAGTCCCAAGGTTATGTTTTGCAGTGATGTAGAGTCTTGTTTTCTAGGTCTGCCTACAAACACTGGCAAAAATGGTGCAAATTGCAAACAATGAGTGGGAGAAGTGTATGTACATCCTGCTGTATTTTCTTCACAGGTTTTATCTATGCCTATTTCCTCTGTGATGTATTGTGAAAGCTTTCTCCAAGGTGACACAATCTCAATATTATTTGTAGTTTTATTTGTAATGAATTACTGAGAAAGTAACAAAATGGGGAGAAAAATTATAACAAAATCTAACAGATCCAGAAACATCAGGAGAATTTAAAATTGTTTTGAATCAAAATGCAAGTTGGGACAGAGATCTTTCAAATTTGGGTGGCTCACAGAGAAAAACAGTGATCTGTGCCAGCTATGGAAATGCATTGCCCTCAGTGGGATCACAAAAATACATGTAGAGAGACACAATCCCTGGACGGCTTATTTAAGCAGATGGCTTCATTTTGGGGGTGTACTGTTTGCCTAGCACATTATAACTCTAGCAAAAGAGATTTGTATCACTTTTCTTATCAAGTTATGACCTGAATTTTCAAATGTGGGTGCTTACAGTTAGCAGTTAAATAAGTGCCCTGATTTCCAAAGCCACAGAAGACGTAAGGATGCCTCTTTGTTTTCTTTTCTGATTGGTTTTGGTTTTTTGCTTGTTTGGGTTTTTTGCTTTGAATGCTTAAAATGTCACTCAGTCCTGTAGAGATTAATGAATCATCAGGGATCTCAAACATCACTTTCTTGACCAAAACAATTACTGGAGTTCCATGTTTAGAGATATTATCTGAAGCTGTTGATTGGGGTAAATTCACCTCACAACAGTTAGGTTCATGTGGTAGCAATGATCTAATACACAGGTGGGAAAAGGATGGTCTGTACTTTCCCAAGCACCTTTGCAGAGTCCTCACTGTTTTAACTCCACTTTTATTATGTCTAGTAACTTTATTAAAAGGTCACAGAATATAAGAGAATACCCTGAGAAATAGACTCTCTCAAAATTAGCTCTGCCAATTTGACCAGTAAATTGGACCAGATGACCTCCAGACATACCTTCCAACCAATATTATTCTGTGATTCAAGTTAAACCTTATGCAGTCTGATTACGACAGTGATTTGGAGGAAGTCAGAAATGTTGACTGAATGATGACAGCTCCTGAGCCACCAAGAAACGTAGCAAATCCCAACAAGACTTTTAATTCTGTAAGGCCAAGAGAGGCAACAAAAAGGACAATCAATCCCTCCAGATAATTACAAATAAAAAAATTAAACAGGTCAAAACATTCAAAGATGGTGGTGGATAGGAGGAGGATAGAATAGCCTTCCAAGGCATTACAGTGGAAGCAAAACTCTTGTCAAAAGAAGCATAGTAAATTGATCAGGGTAGGGTGGGTTGACCTTGGCTGGATTCCAGGTGCCCAACAAGCTGTTCTATCACTTCCCATTCTCATCTGGAAAAGGGAGAGAGCATAAGATAGGAAAAACTTGTAGATTGAGATAAGGCAATTTAGTAAAGTAAAAGTCAAAGGTTGTGCTTCCACAATCAAAGAAAAAACCCAAAGGTTTTATTCTCTACTTCCCATCAGCAAGTGATGTCTGGCCACTTCTCAGGAAGCAGGGCTGCAGCACATGTATTTGGATTTCCCACTCCCAGCCTACTAGCAGAGCTGGGGGTTGGAATGCTGGAGAGACAGCATTAATGCTGCTGGAGCACTCCTCAGCAGTAGCCAAAACACTGCTGTTTATCACTTTTCGAGCTACAAATGCAAAGCACAGCACTTGGGGGCTGCTGTGGGGGAAAATGATTGTATCTCAGTCAGACCCAGTACACAGAGCAAAATACAGTAAGGCACAATGAGCTGAACTTGAAAGGTATCAATGGTACTAGAGCCCTCAGGGTAAAACCTCACTACTGAGATGATTACCCTGGTCAGAAACCAGACAGAAAAAACTCCTGAAAAAAGAAAAGCAGTAAGGAGTAAGCAGGTCTCCATAGAAGTTCAAGAAAGTAAAATGTGCTTCTCCACAGAAGTCTTCAGTGGCATTTGAGCTGAGAAACACCAGCTCTGAAACATAAAGTTCCATGTAGGAGAAACAAGGCTGCAGGGTTCTTCTGGATGAGGATCAGTGCAGTGAGAGCCTGGTGATCAGAGGGGCTCTCTCTTCTCTTATCCAGAAGGGATGTGGCAATTCAGATTATAAAAAAGATACAGAATCAGCATCAAAGCAGAAACCTGGGAAGAGATATTTGCAATGTGTTCATTGCTCCATATGGTCCCATGAATTTCAAGCTCTCTGCCACATATTTTACGCTACTTAATGTGACATCTTTCATTAATGGAAGGCCAAGTCTCATTCATTTTGCTCATGTGACTTAGCAGGGACTGCTCTATTTATTGATGCATGAAAAGTTTGGCCTCATAAATTACCAGAGAAGAAATCAACAGGTCTGCATTTTGCTTTCTTCAGCCTGCTTTAGGATTACACCAGCTTGAGAACTGAGAGTCGCTAGTCACAAGAAAGGTGACTTTCACAGACACATTCCTTCAGAAAAAAAAAATAAAATATTTTCCTTTGAAAAAATACCCAACACTTGAATTCATTATATGAGTGCTAGGATTTCTGCAGACTTCTCTTAAGTATTTTACCATTTACAATCATGAGCTATGTTATCTCTGTGTTAAGTATGTTGTGTATTTTATCTCTTTTCTATAATTTTATTCCATGAAATACCAATATGGTGTTGGTGAAGGATTTTTCAGAGAATCACATGACTGTTAAAACATTACAGATCAAATTAATACTGTTGAAAGATATGAACTCAACCTTACATTAACCTAAAGATTTTACCTAGTCCTAGAAGTCATGGCAGGAATTAGACAGATGTAACTTTATTCCTATTTGCTTAGATTTTGGTGGAAACCACTTTTGAATACTAGATCAGGTCCGAGAATCAATTTTTTTTCCCCAAAGATATCAAAGTCAAACCACAATAAATGTTTTATCATCAGTAAGGTTTATTATTATTATTTTTTAAAGAAAAGCACAATATTACTTCTAGCTAAAATAGTAAGAGAGTGAGATGTTGACTAATATGTATTTATGACCATTTAATATCTCCAGATAAAATAAAACAATGATAATTTTTGAAAAACAATATTATGCATGCTAAGTACCATCACTGATCCAGTCCATATTGAAACAGCTGATGTCACAATTCCTGTATCTAAGTATATTTGAAATTTAAACTCAAAAGAATTGGCAATATTAAGCAGGCATAATCAAGGTTTAAATGTTAACAGGTAAAAGTGTCAAAAGCATGTATTTTTTCTCCCAGCACTTCTGTAATATTCTAAAATAAATCTTTTTCTAGGTATGTCTCTTTGGTGGCATAATGTTGCTGAATAAAGTTCTAGACATGTTTGATTTACAGTCACATTTTCGCTTTAGTTAAATACACCTCATCTCTCTTTAAAAAAATATTAGTACAATAAGGATCATTAAATTCAACCTCTGTTTTTTTGTCCTGGTTCAAAACCTGCTGAGATTTGTCTTCAAAAAGAAGTAACTCAGTGACGAATCTAAATACGCTTGGTCTGTTCTTTTCTGAAGAATCACTCAGAAGTTCAATTAAACATATTGCAATCAAAGAGAGATGTCAACTCTCTTCAAGGACTTGAAGTGAGGAATTTTGTTTGCTTGTTTTTCTTTTTACTAAGATTGTAACTTTCAGAGGCATCTGATTTAAAATGAGAGTTTTTATTTGTCAGGTTAAAAAAAAATTACATCAGGGAACGGAAGGATTCTCAATGGGCATAAATTAGCAAAGTTGATTTAAAGTTGATGGAGAAAAGTTCATTTATATCAGCTGTCATTCTGACACAAGCTGTAAATATTTTAACTGAGAAACATTCACAATTTTACAAATTATTCCATTTTATATCTTATGTTTTTCATGATTAACAGAGTTGTCTCATATAATACAGGCTGCTGTTTTTCTTGCTGAAGAATACATTGGTTAAAAGCATCACAAGGAATAAAACAATATCTTGACATAAAAGAGTTCACTTTATTTCCTTAATGGCTATTAAAGAATCCAACAACAATAAGGTATTTTGAAACTACACTGTCCAAATAATATTAATATGCAGAGGTGGGAAATGAACATCAAGTTACTCAAAATCAACACTGTCCAGGCAGAAACTTGCATCTCAGAAAATAAATTACTTGTGAAACTAAATGTCTATATGAAATATTAAAGTTTAAAACCATTTGGTATTACCCATTTTAAATACAGTCACCCAACTTATGCTGCTTCTTCTCCAACCATATCTGAAAGTGAGCAGGCACACTGCATCAATCAAAAGAAAACTGCAGTGAGAAAAATAATCCCCCATCAAAGCAAAATACATAAATACATAAATAAAGCCAGTGTTACATAAAATATCAGCAGTACTGAAAAGTATTTAAATGAGTGTTTAAAAACTTAGGGGTATTTTTCTCTCCATCCTTCTGCCTCTCCCCACCCCCTCCCCAGCCTGGGCTTGTTTTATTTGGTGCTTAAAGAGTCTGGTTTATTAGGCAAATATTTATGAACTTGACTTTAGCCAAAATCCTGTTCACAGCTGCACCTGAGAGTTACTCCAGCCTTGGATTGGAGCAACTCTTGGGGATCAGCAAATTGTTTGCACAGCCACGGACGGGGAATTAAAAATCTTGTTGAATCAGGATTAGCAGTCTGCATGAGGAGGAGGAGGAGAGCTCATTTCCATAAGCTCTTCATCTCCCAGGCTGCTTCTCAACTCTCTGTGGCCTGTAGACATGTGTGACCCAAAAATGGGGGGAAAAAAAACAATACCAGTGTATGATTGAGAGGGAAAAAATGAAAATAAAGAAAGAAGGGGCTTTTGCAATGACTACAATTTTGCTTTTTTCTGCTGGGCAGGATCTGACCCACCTTCCTGCCCTTTCAGATAGACTCAAATGACCTCCCACGATTGGAAGTACGTAACAGTGTCAAGACAGATCCCAACAGTACAGGTGAACCTTTGATCCTGCCTCAAGCAGTGTTGCCAAGCAGGTTAAACTTTGTGGGGCCGTGTTTATTTCTGCCTTCTGATTAATGGCAGAAGAGCTGTGTCTGCCCTATGAAGTCCCACATCTCACATCTGTTGAGCCACCCACCTACCTGAGCCTCCCAAGGTCTGGGCAACAGCATGCTCTCTGATCATTAGGGGTCTTTAGCTGCTTGCTATTTGCATGGGCATCAACAGCACTTAAATCCAAAACAAAATACACCACTGTGGCATGTATGGGTGTCTTTCATGCGAGATGAATGGATAAAGCTGGCTAGAGTTAACAAACTATTCAATGACTTTGAGTTGCCCTAAATTTGTAGAAAGCTAGCAGTGCAGTCATGTGAACTCCATTTCCTCATTAAGAGCAGGAACACGAGGTCTCTTACTCAATAGAGAAAGATACACATGCCCACGACTGTCACAAGGTTCAGTAAAATTCAGTAAAACCTGAGGCTGGCATGGCTATAGGGTCCCATCACCTACTCAAATTTCTTCACGACCAGAGTCACCACTGTCACTGCTTCCTCTCTTGAATGTAACCACGATGGTTGAAGGGTACCAAGCTTATTTTTGAACAAATCAAACCATAGGCAGATGAAGATGTGCATATTTGAATTCTATTGATTATGAAAAAAGAGATACAATATAACAAAGATAAGCATAGCAAAATCAAACTCAAAATTACTGTGAATATGTGTGCAAAGCCAGACAAAAGCAAATCATGCTTCTTACACTGAGATTTTTCTTGTGTTTATACTTGCTATCCTAAAAGAGCCAATTGAACAACTCCTTCAGCATTAATTGGGAGCTATATAGCTAAATCTGTACTATACTCTGTGAACCAGACCATGTCCTTCTCTGTGATAGCTCATCCATTGATGGATCTTCTAACAACTGCAACTGTAGAATCAGAAGTAGAAATCAATTTCTGAAGTGCTCAAAAGAAAAAAATCACACACGTCCCAGCTATGTGGTCACTTCAATCAACCATTCTTTTATAAGCTGCATTAGAAACTTCAGCTAGAGTTTGAACAGCTCAGGTTTATTGACTTTGTCAGCCTCATTTTTATTCACTAGACTAGCTTGAAATTTTTGAATGAAAAAATGTATGCAAATCTGGCCTGTTTTCAAAACTTGATTTTTTTTAATACTGCTGAAGCCCATTGATGTACTTATGATTTGACAGACAACTTCTTTTTTTTTTTCTAATTGAAAGTCTTTCTTTGCTCTTTCCTGCCCCGTAGAAGCTGCTTTTTCATGTCCCTAAAGTGCTCATTTGAAGTGATCTTTTCCATCACACCTCCCCTGCTGCTGCGAAACACTTACACATTTGAAGTCCATCTTGGGTTATGACTCTGTATCATTTTAAGCACTTCTGCAATCTTCTTGCTCCTAGACTGCTCTGAAGGCTGAAAAGACCCTTAAAATCACTGAGGCAACCCTCATCACCTTTTAAATTGCAGCTGCATGTCCAGGCTGTAACACAGGTCACTAAGGCTGTGTTACACTTACGTAGGATAAAACCCTCCTGGATCTGGATACTCCCACGTTTGCTACCCCAGATCTGATGGCTTTTCCTGGTTGGAGGCATTGACACCCTGGTCATCAGGCCTTTGTCCACAGGAGAGTGCCAAGATGAGGGACACATCCCAGATATCCCCACCCAGGATGCTGCTGCCAGTCTTTCCACGTTACATATTGGTACTTACCCTTTCAACCAGTGCAGCAGCTGCTCTACCCAGGTCCAAGGGGGAATCTTTAAAATCATTGTCTGTCATTTCTTCAGTAGGAAATTCTTAAGTTTAGTTCTCCTTTACACTCTTCTAACCTTTTTGCATATATCATAATGTTCTTTCACTTAGCATAAAGTACCTGAATTACAGGAGAGATTGTTATAATTCCTCTTTTTTTGTACTTCACATCCCAGATCTCTGATTTCCTTCTGAAATCTCACCTCAAAGCTACTAACCAACAACAGGCAATAATCCCCAACACCACCTCCTCCATAGCACCCCTTCAGTCTGGCCTTTCCAGCAAGAAGTGGAAATTGCCTCTTCCCCCTCACTCGCTGCAGAGAGACCTCAGTTTCAAGTTTTGGTTTGCTGCTCAGGGAATATCCATAGACATGGATCACACCTTCTCCCTCCTATACTGTCACTGTTCCTCCAGCCCCAGCAGCCACACAGCAGAGTGGCTGAGACTCAGTGTCTGTCACTGAGTGCACTGAACCCTAACAGCTGATGAATCCAAAAGTTTTTCATGCAGTCCATACTGTTTTCTTGGCAGTAGCGCCAAGGTGACGGGGATGTTGCTCACAGTCATACCAAAAATAGATAAATTGATACATACTGCAGAGTGGGCAACATGTCTTCAGTACATTTTTGCAGATTTTTTTTTTTTGTTTTTATTGTCTTTAGGACTGGTGCAGTGGCACATTACATTAGTGCAAACTGGTGCTGATGCTCAGAGGCTGTGCCCACTCTGCCAGTATTCAAAATATTACCACAATCTGCAAGTAAGCAATAAGATATGACAAGCAGTGTGATACTGTAACATAATAATGTACCTCGAGGGACACCTGTGAGGGAGGAGGTGAAACTGAGTGTATTCAAATGCCCAAGGTGCGATTTTTATCTCAAACCATAATGTAATAAGATGTGATAATAAAAAGGCACAGGGCTGAAACCAACCATGTCTTTTTTAGAATGTCAACCTGCTTATGTGGTGTGCTGTAAAAACTCTTGTGCGATTTCCTGCCTTCTAAATAGAATGCTTAAAAATTATCTGAGATAATTTACATTAGTGTGTTTCTTTTTAAAAAATCCATTAGCCATGGTAGGCCTGGATTCCTCATGTGGATTCTGCTCCCATAATCCCTTATGCATCCAATATTGTTTTGCCAATATATAAAAAAACCCAACAAGGGAAAAATTGGCTGAATCCTTTGTTTCATTTTAAATATAAGGGATTTAGAAACACTTGAAAAGAAATGCAGTACACAACTAGTTCTCCCCTTTTATTAACAAGTCCACTCCTTTCTCCATGGTATTTTCAAGTGTGCTCCTAACACAGGTACTATACAAGCCTCAAACCCTTCCATGTTAAAAAAAATTTAAATTAGCTTAAGCAAAACTGAAACGTAGTAGCTTAAAAACTCGTTGGGGAAGGGAAAACATGCTCCATAATCTAAAGTTTTTGTGCACCTACAACACAAATTTGGAGTTTCTGGTCAACAGAAAGTTGAACATGAGTCAGCAGGGCCCTGGCAGCCAGGAGGCTGCTTGTGTCTTGGGGCCATCAGGCACAGCAGCACCAGCCAGGCAAGGGAGGGGATTGTCCTGCTCTGCTCTGCACTGGGCTGGAGCAACCGCATCCTTCGAGTGCTGGGGGCAGTTTTGGTTAACACAATATAAAAAAGATTGCCGCGTCTGCGTGGCTGGTTCGGTCTCAGCCACACCCAGCCGATAACCCCGGACCGAAGGCTCCCAGGCTGAGGGCTGACGCAGCCTCCAGGATCCAGACCTGGCAGCTCTCCGAGCTAACACAGGTCCTGTGTCCGCCGAACGGATCCGGTTATCAGAGCTCGCTCGGTCAGCCCGCTTCGATCCCTTCGGAGGCTCCTCCGCCAGGTGCCAGTGCCGCCCGTGGCACCGCCGCAGCCTCTGGGGCTGCGTGTCGGGCTCAGTGGCTCTCGAGGGACGATGGCGCAGAGAGAGAGAGAGACGCGTAGAAGGGTGAGGTAGCAAAGGTTTATTCCGGGCAGCGGTCGGGGAAATCTCCCCTACCCCCAAACAGGGGAATGAATTTTATACTCCCACAGAATTGGGAGGGCACAGCGAGAACAACCAATAAACACAAACATTACATCGACTCAGACCAATGGCGATATTACAGAAGGGAGGGGAAAACATGTCAATCTCTTCTAAACCAATTACTCGACGCCCAGAGAGGAATTTTCCAGAAGCTTGCCTTGATAGGCACCTCAAATCCTCCCCACTGGGCGTGGAATGTTCTTCTCCAACACCCCTGGACCAAACCATGTCTTTTAGGGGAAAGATAACTGTACCAATATTCTTCAAAAAGGGAAAAAAAACTTCTTTACGCCTCGCCCCCAAGGCTTTCCTCTGCAAGGGACTCCTCTAGCCACCTGAGGGCTAGGGCTGGAGCAGCTATTGGGGTTCCCGGGGTCCCCACAAAAGATAATAAGCTGTTAGAGTGCATCCACGTATTTTGGGATTCAGTGAAATTATAAGTATAAAATAATTTTTAAACAAGGCATAATGAAAAGATGCTCTCAGAAGACTTGAAAGGCAGAAAGCTCAAAATGACCTGTTACCAAGGAACCTCAGTTCTCAGTGACTTCAGTCTCACAACTGACATCATGTTATTACATGGTCAGGTCTCTGAGGATGGAATACCTTGAATAGCAAGTTCCTGCTATCAGAGGTTTTCTATCAGATCTCTGAATTGTTTATTTTCAAATTTTAATTCAAGGGTTGTCCATATAATCCGGCTCTATTTTACAAAAAAATCTGTATTATTCAACTGAATGGACATGTCTGTTTTACCAATAGGGCAAGGCTCAGTCTTCATCCTCTCCAAAATATGCCATTCATTGAATTTCATGAAAAGAGAGGAAAACTTTCATACAAATACAGTCCAGTCACCAGCAAGAGATTTAATCTAACTTTTGTGTAGGAAATAACTATTGCAAGTCTTGTTATGATTATGTGAAACACATATTGAAGCATTGAGTTCACACTGAGATGAAAGAGCTCCAGAAATATTCTGTATCTGTTACTGGCCATACCTGAAGCCATTTTTTAAGCAAATGCCCATGAATATTTCCCCTGAACAGTTAAGTTGCACTGACTTCAGTGGTAGGACTCACAGGTATGAAATTTGTGATGAAGTCTTGATTTAGGGCTGTTGCTATTTCTGCTTGTCAGTATTTAATGATGCTGGTCTATTTTAGCTCAGTGGGAGAGACTCCACTGCCCTCATTTGTGCCCCCCACAAATGGTCACAAGCATTGCTCTCCTTGCTCTCTAGCCCAGGCAAGTCTCTGTGTACTTGTACAAAACAAACATTTATTTCTCTGTCATCTTCCCCTTACAGGGAGTCTGTTACCACAGATTCAGCAGGGCAAGCATGTGTTAATCCTCAGATGGGAGAACTATTTGGGGAAAAGCAACCAGTTTGTGCCTTAGAGGATGGTACCATTACTCCAAGTCAGAAACAAAGCTGTGTTTTCTATAGACTGTGCTATAGGAAATGTCAAAAGGGGAAATAATACAAAGTTTTGGGCTATTTGTCTTCATTAAAGGCCTCATAGTAATTTCCACAATACCATATCTAATGCTATGCCCAATTTCAAATTGGGATAATTGCATTTTACCTTCCTGAATTTCTGTCGTGAAGCTCAGTTGGATAGACTAACATTTTTGCTGTCAGACTTCGCATGATGTTTAGGGATGCAATCTGCTTTTAAAAATTTTTTATTCTGCTCTCCAGACATTTGTAGGAATTCAGATACTGAAATGGTTAATATTAGAACACTACATATAAATAAATAAAGGAATTTCAGGAGTGGTTGAAGTGATTCCTATACACATGCACACACATGACCCTTCAAGATGAGATGCAGCATATGAGACACTACACTGTAAGACACTGAGATGTTATTATACTTTGTATGGAGGATGCTATATAAAATATTAATGCTTTTCATTAAAATTACTCTTAATGTCAATATGTAGTGTGACTGTGCCATGATTTCTTATGTTAGTAGGTGCTTTACTAGAAGTTATAACTTTACATTATTCAACCACAATAGTCTCTGTAGTAAATGTATTGCCTCTGTTATCAACTTACTTATGCCCCATGAAAAACCATTGCTATGGTGATGAGTATTTTATGGTACAGTATTCGCCTAATTATAAAACTGTTCCCTAACAGGAGTGCTAATGTTATCTTCAGCAGCAAAATCCATTTTCAAAATTAAAATATATGCAAATAATTGATCCATAACCCTCATCACAGTACTTTTATTGATAATTATTTCTGTGTATTAAAAATGTTCACAGCAAATGTAAAAGTTATTGCAATGAGTGTTAAAGAGACTTTATTTCTACAACTCTAAGGCAATGTATACCTTTTTTATTTGCTGATGGACTGTATGCTGTTAAAGTGAAAAAGTTACAATAGAAATAAAATTATTCTGATTGTCTATGAAGCATAATATCATGCAAAAGAAAAATGCAAGATCTGGGTTCATTAAGCATTTATTTGAAAATAGCATCATCCCTTGAAAAATGACACATTTAGTTCTCTGACTTTATTACCAGTTCCATGAGGCTTAATGTTTTTCTTCAAATTATTGTGATTATTATATTCAGCCTGAGAATTTGACACCTGCTGTTTCAAAACTTGATCACAAATGTTTCAGGATATACATCAGTTAATACATAAGAGAGAAAAAAGACTCAGATGACAAAAATGTAAGAAGATTTAAAAAAAATAACAAAGCCAAAATTGGTCTTCCCAGTGAGCAAAATCAGTCAAAATAGATATCTAAAATATGAAGTGAACATGTTAGGTGCATTTAAATTAGTATCATGAAATTTATAATGGAGTGGTAAGCAGAAGAAAAAAATATCCTCCTAGCAGAGGATATAATTTTGGTTGAATCCTGTAACAAACTGTCTGTAGGAAAACAATACTAATAGGGATACAACTGAGAGTAGGATGGTTAAGCATACAAGACCAGAAATGCTTGAATTAAGAAGAATGGAGCATCATTAGATAATAATGGGTAAGAACAATGTGTGTGATATTGTACTTCAGTTTTTATTCATTTTTTTTTATTCATTATTTAATGAAAAGACAGGGCACCTGATACAGTTTAATATCTACTATGTTACAGTGAACATAATAGTGATGTTTATTCTGAAAGTCTCTATCTTTTATTCCTTTTCCTCTTAGTTTATTCTTCTTTTCCTCTCATTTATAAGTGGCTGGCTTAATAATTGTACCGTTAACTTCACACAGTATTTCTGAGATGCTTGCTTATAATGGAAGCTTCAATACATAAATCAAAATAATGGAGAGCATTGTATTGATGATTATTCAAATAACATCATCCATTAATAGCCTGTGCATCCTGTGGATTAAGCAGGGTTTCAATTTGATAAAGCAATTAGATGTGATCTTAACTTTGAGCATGCACTGAAGTCTGTCTGCAATCATATTAATATTTAGGCATATGCTTCAACTGGAATGAAGTGCATATGTAGGGTTAAACAGATGCTTTGCTGAGGCACAGATTCTAAAACTGCGAGCCTGATCCTTGATCTATCGAAGGCTTTCAACTCTGCTGGATGTTAGTTCTTTTATTATGTGTAAAGCTGTCCAGGGAGGATGAGATACTGACCCTAAAATGAATAACAGTACATTCAGCCAATGTTTTTGCTCATGTCTGCTTTGAATAGAGATGGAATAAAATTAATGCCTGAAATCTGCCTTATTTGAGAAAAGAAGTAAAAAAAGGTCAAAACTGGGGGGCCTGCACTTGGATATAATACCAGTTTCTGTCTTTTATCTAAAGGTTATTGATGTCAGATACAGGTAAGAGCTGATTCTAGATTGCTTTGGTTTTTATTTACTATGGGTATTTTGCAATGTGTTGTATTTCTGCAGCACAAAGACTGATTCTTGCATAATTTCTTTGGGAAGACAGAAATAGAAGGGAACTCCTGTGTAATCAGGTCCAGTTTATGGCTAATGGCAGCAACCAGGTCATATAGTTCTGATAATAAATTTATCAAGCTCTTTGTTTAAACCCATTAGATTTTTTTTTTTTTTACCCTTCGTTGCTCCTATCTGAAAACTGTTCCAGAACTTCAGTCCTCTGTTAGTTATAAATCTTCTCTTTCTGTCCTAGATGTGTTTACAACCAATTGATACCCATTTGATCTTAAGCCAACATTGTCTTGGATTTTAACCCCTCTCTAGTAGAAGAAACATAATAAAAATTTTTTAAAGGAAAAAAAGGGAATTACACTATCAAAAATCTGTAATGCTGATACTGTTAATATATAGAAAAGAGAAAATACTCCCACATTCTGATTTTAGAGTACTTTTACTCACTTTCAGACATAACCATTAAAATCTAAAACAAAGAGAGTTTGATTTTTCTCTTGAAAAATAAATGAATAAATCTGGATACTCCTAAATAATAAACAAGCAAGCACCATCCCTATAAGTAATCTCTCCTAAATAAAGAGATAACAGTGTTATCTTCTTTCTAGCCCTACTTAGCAGTTATTTTGAAAGGACACTGGTCAAACCACCTCTCTCTGGGGGCAGTCTTTGTTTCTCACAGACAGAAGACTCAGGAAACTAGCTTCCAAAATATCTAAGGTTTCTGGATTGCACCAGTTTAAGGCTATTTACACAAAAGCCATTGTTCTGAGGGCAAACACTGTTTTTTTCCTATCACTGAATTGGCCTTGGAACAGGGTTTTCACGACAAAAATGGAGGTTGGGGTTTTTTCGGGCTTTTTTCAGGGTTTTGGGTTTTTTTTGTTTTAAGAAAAGAAATACTAACATTTTCTCCTGCTTGCTGTAGGCACTGTACTATCCATTGGTCCTATTTCTTGCTTGTGGAGCTCTTCCGTCATTTAAAGCCTTGGCAGAGTATTCTGCTTCTTCTTTTCAAAGAGACTAAACAGGCTACCTGCAGATGATGATCTCTCTTTTGATTACAGGAATATATATAAAAATATGCATTATATATATATAAAAAATATAAACACGCTTACAGATATACATAATTTTCAATGCACTACAAATGCAGCAATATCAGATTTTTGTTTAAAACAGTGACACTTATTACAGTGAACATATAATGAATTTTCAAGGTATTCAAAGCAACACTATTGTAAATATTTCCTTTAATTGAAACTCACATTTATAGGTTTTTGATTTAAAATACATAAATCTTGTAGAAAGAGAAAGACTTAAAAACTGAAGTAAATATAAAGCCTAAAATTTTTGAATCTTGAAGGCAGAAAATTATTTTATACTTGAATATCTACACTTCACTAGTCCTTTTCCAAAATAAATAAGGTCATGGAAAGAAAATAACACCACAGGGCAGCTTGAAGCATCCACCAGGAACTTAGCCTTCTTGGACCACTGATTGTTTCCTAAAAGTGAAGATTTTGTGTTGGAAATACTTGCATCCAACCCTGTTGAAGTAAAGACTACAGAAAAATATAAATTTCATAAATTTTAAAAGGCCTTGATAAAGACACTGTCTGTCTTGAGGGATATC
This sequence comes from Rhipidura dahli, assembly GCA_013399225.1. NCBI lineage: Eukaryota > Metazoa > Chordata > Aves > Passeriformes > Rhipiduridae > Rhipidura > Rhipidura dahli. The sequence goes on along the minus strand of VXAC01006143.1, from coordinate 327,387 downwards.
TTTGAGACAAATATGCGTGCCACACTGAATTTTTCCCTTTCTTTCCAGGCTGATAATAAATCTTGTAAAGTTAGTTCCACTTTCAAAGCATAGGAAAGGGTTTAAAAATATCCCACAAACAAGAAGAATTAAAAATGCTAGTGCCCAATCATATTGATTTCACTTAGAGTTGAGGGCACTCAGCACCTTGCAGGAGGCTCTTGCAGCATCAGACGATCAGGCCCTTATGCAGAAGGAAATCTTTCATTGATTGCTCTTAACTATAAATGGTGTCATTTCAGAAGAAGCAGCACAGAATGTCAAATGTGTGACACTTTTTTAGGCCCACTCTTGCAAACATTTATGCACGGGGGAGCGTGTACACAGGTGAGACACCTTGATGAGGTCTGCCAGGCACAGGGAGGCAGGAGCCACTCTCCTTTGGCTGGCCCAGGCAGAACCAAGCAGCCAACAGACAGATTCTCTCCACTCCCTCATTTTCCACTACGAGCCACTTTGAAGGCACGAGACCTGGGTGCACAGATTTACTCCCTTACATGTGCTCTCAGAAATGTTTCCTCTCCCTCCCTTTCTAAGTCACTTCATACACTTTATTTCCTTTTAGTGAACTTTCCAATACGCCCAGCACCTGTCCCTTTAATATAGCACACAGGGTTCTTTCCCTCCATACTGTACATTATCCTCATTAACACATATCAGTCAAAAGCGCTGTTAATTAAACTGGCAAGATGATTACACACGCCTCCATGTGCCCCCTCAGAGCATCCGCTTGCCAAGATTTTTTCCTCCCTCATCTAAAGTGGGTGGAGAAAGCCCTGAGTAAACCAGAATTTAATATTTTAGAAAAAAGATCCCAGTGCATTGTTTTCTTGGAGCAAAACGGCTTACGTATTATCACCACTGTCCCAAATAAATAAATGCAACACTGACACCAGTCTGTAAGACTAACACAAGCATATTTGATCTGTACAGACACTGAATATTATGATGTTTCCTTCCAAAGCTCCTCTCCAGATAGAAGACTCAATACTCTGGCATTAAAGTCTGGACTAATGAGGACGTCCTAAAGAGTTGATTAAAACTGGGCAAACCCAATAGGTTAAGGGGTTGGGTTTAACTTTCTTTTTTGTGGTTGTTTTTTTTTTTTTTTCAGTCTTTGTAGAAATCTGAATTATTCCCCAGGTTTTCTATTCCCTTCCACTTGTATGTGACATTTTTGCAAGGAAATTCATTGGCTTCCAGCAAATATTTCCACAGCATTTCAAAAGTTATAACCATTTTTGCCACATTGCCACAAAACTCTTTAGAGAGTTTGCAATTCTGTAATGAGCTTTGGATCAAGCTCTCTTCAAGAATACTATTGGAATGACAGGGCTGGAGGGTACAGTAGTGGAGTGTAAATAAAGGCAGGCAGTGGTGATCCCTGAAGCAAAGATAATGTACTTTTCTAGTACACATACACAGGCCTGATAGCTGCAACATAAGCCATCCAAACATCTCCCTAGCAGAATGCAGTTCTGAGAAGCTGTAAGAAAATACCAAATTTCAAGGAAGGTGATGAATTTGCAGAAATCCATCACTGAGACTAAAGAAATGTTTACTCCATAGCATGCTGAACATGAGCACCTAAGCTTCTGGGAAGTGGGACTGGCATTCAACTGACTGATAATACCATATTGTCTAGTACAAGAGATGTCCTTGAATGATGAAGAGAAAAATACAGTGTAGATCAACAGGAGTTTTGAGACTGATTTTTCTCCTCCAGTATCAGCAGAGGTCAACATTTTGAAAATTATTGCTAAGTGATGCAAAATTAGGGGAAAGAGAAACATAAGTGAGAAAACTGGGATTTGCTGAGATTATTCTATATTGTTTTGTTCCAAACTGTCTCTTGGAAGCTGAAAGGTGATTTCACATGTAAATAAACACTGACAGCTGGGAAAGGAAAAAAAAACCAAAACAAAACAAGATTTCTTTTTAAGAAGGAAATTCACAAAAACTACCATGTTCAAAAAATATTTCCTAGTTTGACTATTCCACAATTTCCAGTAGAAAAATTCATTAAAATTGTTGACCTGTTCTATGGGACTTTTATACGTGATTCAACAATATGAAACCCACCTTGGCAGAAAGGAAAACAGATACTCCTTATAAAAGTTTTCAGTCTGACCATATATAGGTCAATAAGAATTCACTTCTTTTCTTTGAACTTCAGCCACATTTAGCTGAAGAGAACAAGACCCTCCTTGTGTGACAAAAACCAGTTTTCCCATCAAAAGTCCTCACATACACAATCCAGTGGGATAACATCCTACATGTTTCAAATGCTAGCATAAATATCTGTGCATCATGATAGAAGGTCAGCAATATTAAATAAGTTATTATTATTTTAAAATGAGAAATGGTTATTAAAATTAATATATAATGCATTATCAGAAATTACTAGGTTTTTTTAATGAATTCTGATCACTTGATTTTGAAAATTTTCTGCTACCACTATATGCTAGCTATGTTTCAAGCTCTGGAATTCAGCTAAATTTCAATAATAGAGTTTAGGGAAGGGAGGAGAGTAACACTATGTGCCCACAAAAACATGAACGTACACTCATACACAGGTATTGAAAGGTCTCATCATACACAGAAAAGATAATCAAAAACCTCACACCCAGGCAGATTATAGCTTTGCTTCAGGACAAAATTTATGGCTTGTTTTTTCTACTGTTTTAAACTGAGATGCCTGACTCAAAGGCTCAGTTGTACTGGGCACACCTCCTCAAAGTGACCTTGGTTATTTTTGGAGTGGAGACAGTTTGCCAGCCATGTCTTCCAGTACTGTCCTTGAAGTCGCAGTCCTGATATTTGCAGCCTATTTGCAAGCAGCAGGCATGCACTGCAAGCACTGCTGGACCCAATTCCACCCCCTTTGAAGTCAACTGTAGTTCTGACACTGAGTTCAGTAGACACCTATGATTGAAGGTGGCCTGATATTGCAGTTTAGTTAGTGATGTCACTTGTTGCAGAAGCTGGGCTAAAATTTACCACCTGAACTTCCCTATTCTCCCATATAATCCCTCCACATCAGTTCTAAAATATTTAAATGCTACATTTATTGCTCTATGGACCATGTTGGATCTGTAAAATTGTCAGGGAAGAACATAGATGTCACTAGCATCAGTTTTTATGCCCCACTAGACATGATGAAGATAACATTTTCTTTGGTAATTAGGAAAAACAAGGTGCTAAAAATTTAAATGCAAAAGTTTTTACTTGTCATACAGGGCCACAGTCAAGATGCCAGACAGGAAAACCTGAAGTTTAGGTGACCACTGATAGAATTCCCCTGGCAGATAAAAGAAGAGTGGAGAGGAGCAAACATCTTCATCATAAATCCTCCTTAGGCTTAATGTGTATGTTGTGCAACAACCATCACCATAAGAACAAGCTGGCAGAGGACTCACACCACTGAGAGACCCAGACTCATACAAACAAGCATAGCTCTCTTTCCCATGACTCTTTTTTATACCCTACATGCCAAATGTCCCTACAATAATTTTTTGACTCATGCCAAAGAAACCCCTCTGATGATCACCAGTAGGTAAAGGTTATGTTTGTAGTGAATTTGTTGGACTAGTGAGTGGTCTAAATTGTTGTCAATAACTGCTTCAGAACACGTAGCATGAGTAGGAAAAACAAGCTAAATGCCGTAGTGATAGTCCATAGGAAGTAATGGAAGTAACAGATTAATGTAAACATGGATCCCACTGAAAGTGATGTATAGTTCCCTAAAGTATGCTGCAGGAGATAAAAGTCTCAGCCTGAGCAATTATCCTTCCCTCAAAATCTACTGTAAATATGTTTACATGATGACAAAAGCCTCTGAGTATTTCTGAATTACAGCTGGGAAGAAAAAAAAATGGAAAGGAAAATATAATAATCCAACCAAACAGGAATATTCCAATGACTTCCAAGGAAAGCACATTGAAAAGTAGTTTTGGAAACATGACAGAGTGATAGGAAGGGACTTCAGGCATATAGGCCATATCTACCATCTGTTAGATTTTCCAGTTTTACAGGGCTTGAAAAAGGCACTCGCCCACTTGCAGTAATGAGTGAGAAACAGTCTCTGAGGAGTACAGGCAGCATCGGGGTGAACTTCACAAGACTGTGTCTGCTTCCTTGAAATGCTCAGAGGCTACTGCTAAAGAAACAGATCAAGTCTGGGTTGGTGGAAGAGACTTCCCACCACTCTAAGCATGAATATCATGTTACTAGTAGAAAATGACTGTGCAAATTAGCCAACAGATGGAATTCAAAAATACTTTTTATTCTTTTTTTCCGAAACATCTAATCCCAGGAGACGTTAAAGACAGGACACTAGGACTGCTGGGTCACCAATCTGATTTATTATGGCAGTCACCTTACTTCAAATGATTTGAAGACATGTTAATATACACTCACTGCAACAACTATGTTCAGGTTCTGAGTGAGCCAGCAGCAAACAATTTTTTTTTTCTAGAAACCTTGGGAAGTTGAATTCCTTTAGTCAAAAAGTAATGGAAGAGAAGTGTTATCTTTCATTTTTAAACATGTGACAAAGTCCTGCAATGTTGGTCACACACCCTAGACAGTATTTTAGTGACAAAATCATATCACTCAAAGACAGAAAAATATTTCCATCATTTGCTTCCTCAGCTATTTCTTAGACACTGGTAGAAGAGTGCCAGACTTGGAACTGTGTGATACCTTCCTTGTAATAATAGTATAGACAGGGATGGAGAAAAGCCAAAAGGTTTCTCATGGAACTGGAAACCTGCAATATAGAGTACTAATTTTCTTTGAACTTTCCATTAAGGATCAGTTGACGGTCAGTTGGCTGAATTTAAACTATGTGAGCTGCACACTTCAAGTATTTATGATCTTTTCAGCCACAGCCAGGCACATGGTTTGAACAGTGAATGTAACTAACCATTGGAAACTGGGAGATGGAGCAGATTTTCCATCACATGAACTTCTTCCATCAGTGTAGTCAATGTTTCCTCTGCCTCCTACTCAGTCAAAAAATAAGGGTTTGATGCAGAATAATCCTTCCAGTGAAATTCTCTGGCTTATATAAGCCCTTTATGGTTATTCTTGTCTTGCAACCCATGCTGTGTCTTACACACTGAACTATTTGCTAGAGGGTAGACTGAATTTGTCCATTCTGTGTATATGTAGAGGTGTTCAAACCTTTATCTCCTGTCTTCTGGAAAATTATTTGCTAGAAAGTATTAGAATTTAAAAGGGCACTCAGTCACTCCAGAAGGAAAAAATAAAAAAAAAATGGTTCAAAATTCACAAAACAAAAAAGTCTAGTTTTATAAAGCACCCCAAATTTTCATAAATCAGAGATTCATAACAGCATCTGTATTTTGACCTCGGTGAGATTTGAACTTGTCACCTCTGTTGGTTCTTCCAGTGAATATCGTCCCTACTGAAGAGACATAGAAATTTATGCAAAACCACCAGGTGTTCCTGCAGTCAGAAAAATTAGCATTTTCTCTCAGTCTTCAAGTGTTTTATTCCCTGTTCTCCTGACTGTCTCTACCATTCTTAAAAGTAACTGGCATGTGATGTCATAATTCTGAATTAATTTCTATGTCCTCTGCAACTTAAATGGCTGAACTACTTTTGGTACATTGGTTAGGTAGAGTCCCTCTTTACTGAACCTGCCAGCTCTCAATCTTATGCAATTATCTATTATGAAGTAGAGGCACCTACAGACATAGATTTTTTTTCTTCCATTGTATGCACACAGCCATTTTTACCATCGAGTGACTAATATCTCTGGATCATTGAAATATTTTTCAGTCAGTATATTCATAACTATAACTAAATTTGTGCATTAAATTACATTGGGTTGTTCCAGAAAGCAGCCTAGCAGTTTTCATGACAGACAGAAATAAAAGGCAATGAAATTATGCTGATTTTTAAACATAATTTTCCAGTAGTTTAAGAAGAATAAGTTTTTCATTTAAAAAAGCCAGCAGGATCAGCAGGCAACTAAGTTCTGTTTTAGTTGAAAATCAGTGGGAGGGAATATAAAGCCATATTTTTTTTCCTAAACGGAACTGGAGCAGCAGCAAAGCTAACAAGTTGTAATCAACCAAGATTTTTTTTTTAACATATTACAGAACAGGTACTTTTAAAAAATCCATAGCGCCCTGGTGCAATATAACAAAGCATATTTGCTTCAAGTATTTATTCTTGCAGTAGAAAGCACAAGAAAGAAACATCTCAGGGAAGGTAGGAGAGGGGATTGTTATAGCCACGTATAATTTGGGTTATTCATTTATATATACAAAACTCTTAATAACCATCTATCTTATGCTGCATCCCTCCCAAAATACAAATTATAAAGAAGCCTCCCTCTGATGATAGGTGAATACTCACCAGCCTAATGTCAAGAAAACAAACAAAAGATCCTTCCAGCTCTCAGCTCAGCCTTTCTCAGTAGAGTGGAAATAGTGAAGTGGCTTTTTCAGCTTGATGCAAAGGTTAAAAAATCAGATCAATGGTAAACCAACTGTAAGAGAGAGCTCTGGAGAAATCATTACTAAAGATTGTCCTGCTAACCTCCCTTTCCACAAATGTCTCCATTGACTTTACTGGGCTTTGGAGCAGACCCAGAGTGATTTGTTGCCCACTGCTCTGTCAGCTGAAGAGAGAAAATCTCTCAAATAGGCAAATCCTAGGCCAGTAGGGTTCTAGGGACTAATGCCAATAAAGTTCACCAGCCAGAAATTTGCTGCCTGCCAGGACACATCCACTGAAAAGACATGTTTAAGCAGATACCAAAATTCTGCACTGAACTTTTGCTTCCATTTTCAAATGGTCTCTAAGGCTATATAACTTTCTCTTTTACAGGAATTAAGAGCTACTGTGGCTGGTACAAGCATCAGAAACTGAAAGGGATTTTGGCTCAGAGTAAAGGTTCAGGAGTCGCTGTTTGCTAGGCTGTACTGCCTTCTTAAAGAACAACGCTCAGATATGCTGATGGAAAGGTGAACAACCCTGCCATGACACAAATTAAAGCATCTTCTCAAAATATTTCTTGCCCTTACCTATCATAAAGATTTTAAAATATACATATATTATATATATATATGAGAATTGTATGTGATAACAAATGACATGGACAGATATTTTTCTAAATATACATCAGACTGCAACCAATTATAGGCCGAAGACATTTCCTATAAGCTCTAGGAAGAGGCAGAGGAATAAAATTTAGATTTATTTGATAGTTTAGCAGTAAAATTACAGGGCTGAAAAATTCAAATATTTTTAGGATGTTTAGTTACAAAGTTATGAACAGGTTTCTGAGGTTCTTGAAAAATTCCTTGGAAAACTTATTCATGTGGTTTAACTTTGGACTTTACTACATACTGCTTAGAGTACTCTCCTTGATACAAAAGGCAGAGGATTTCTGAAAGGTGCTTAATTTATATGCAGCAATATTTCATCCATGGTACCAACACAGCAAACAGTTGACACATCACCCTTCATTCCACCATCAGCACCATCATGCCTTTACTAAACATGTTCTGATCAAGACCAAAATTTTACTGTCTCTGACAACTTTTTATTGAAAAACTGGTCCATTTGCTTGTAAAACCAGCACATGACAAAACAGAGAATCTCTCTGAGAGTATTTCTTCTCAAGCCCATTTTAAATTTAAATTGGTGTCAAACAATGTAACTATTTTTTCCAAATTTGTCTCTAGCAGAAAATTACCTGACTTTCTGGAACACCACTGATAAATTTTAGAATATAATTTCTTTCAAAAGAAAGGCAAGATTATCAAAGATTTCTATTGTTATGTTATAGTCACAAAGAGGTCAAGAAAAAGACAGATGACCTCCAGATTTGATATTTAATTGACTGCAGCTGTTCTATAGTCTGGGGAATAATTGGCATGTAAAAGAGCATTAAACTATGGGCACTCTGATTCCCTCACCCTGACAATAACATTTCACATCATTAAGGTGGAAGAATGACCTGCATGACTGACCAAACCAAGCCTCAGGTCACTTCAATAATTAAAAAGATAGGTAAGATCAATAACAGCAAATGGTAGCACTTTACAGCACAATGACTGGTTACAAGTACTATAACTGGCATTAACAACCTCATATTTATTAAGGCTGGGGGAAATTTGAAAGAGGAAGAGAAAAAACAGTAAAGTGCTATTGTACACATTTGTTTTCTGGACATCAATATTTAGCTTGTTATGGAATTTCAGCGACTCATTGATTGAATGTGGAGATGTGTAATCAGAACACAGATTTTATTTAAGCATTGATCTTTCAGTCAAAAGCCCCATAGCAACTCTGCTCAAGAGCTTCTGACTTGTCAAGGCCAGGCACTGCAACCAATATAGACTGTGCTTTGTTCTGTGCACATGTAGATGATCAAGCAGACGTCAAGACACCTCTTCAGGCAAAATGGGGTTCAGTATGCATGCCTCTGAATGTTTTTTTTTTTTTTTTGGAGAGGGAGTAAAAGTTTTGAACCAAAACCTTTTCAGACCATTAAAACCCTGTCCCTCTACTCGTGAACAGTCTTCTCTCCACCTGAAGTATCATGAAGTAACAAGATCATTGGCTCAGTGTTGTATTGATACAAGACTTAACAAAAATCAACTGATCCTTCATGATTATGCAAAAAGGCAGACAGCCTATTAGGATGGAGGAAATCTCACATCGCATACTTGGGCTTAAAAATAAATCCATATTTCAAATCTCTTTTTGAATATTTTTTTAATCTTAAAATTAGGTTTCTTAAAAATAAAAACCAGAAGGACTATATTGACAATATTTAGAATGTACATGCATTAAAAAAGCAAACACTAATTTTACATACCCCACAGTCGGCTCTCCTAGGCTTACATCCACTGGTTATGTGTATCATTACATCTACATCAGCTGGCATAGATTCCAGTACTGTGACTACACTGATTTTTACCAGCTGAATCTCTTCCATGTTTGTAGAAGGCAGTTTAGTGGGCAGTGCCAGGAAACTGGAGTCAGTAGGAGACACATCACCCTACTTGTGCTGGGGGAAGATTTCTACCTTTTACCCTGTTTTCAGAGCCTGTGTTTAACCTGTTGGAGTTGTCATGACAATAACCTTTTGCCATCAATTTAAACTGGGTTTTAAGTTGCTTGTTGTTCAGCAAAAACATCATTGTAGAAGTGTAAATGATACCCCTCAAACTTTAGCCTTTGTTGGCTGACGGACCTCTTGAAACACAGTACACAGCAAAACTGTATCAAGATTAGAGAGCATAACTGGTGATAACTTTCAGTGTTATTATCTTAATAAACTTTCTGTACTTGATTAGCCTGGATAAAGAAGCTATAGATCAGCCATGATAGCTGCAAAACTACAGATAAGCTGGTCATCCTTTCAAGATAAAAATGCCCATCTGTTCTGAGATTGTAATCAAGGACCCTCTGCCGATGTTTAGTCTATTTCTACATGGCCTCTAGCTAATTAAATACTGAGATGAAATGCATTGTTAATGCTTTTTCTTTTCATTTAACTCACTTCATTGTACCCACTCTGTGCTTTTTTAAAGATCACAGCATACTAAAATCCTTATGGAAGGTTATAAAAGCCACTTATACCTAGTCATCTCATACAGTTGAAGGGTTCAGGAGCAGCAGGGTTTATAACTCACTGCTCTTTGGTGAGAACAAGAAATGTATGTCAAGAAATTTGCTATAATGAATCCAAATTCACGTAATTCCATATTTCAAGGCAATGTAGCTAATGTACAAATTTCCATCTGTTTTGTTCTGGTTTGGGGATTTTTTCCCCAATACTGCTTTTAATATTCCTGCTCTGGATTCCTTTCCGGTTGATTTTGTGGGGTTTTGTTTAAGAACTTTAGGGGTTGTGAGGTTTGGTTTCTTTATTTGCAAAGTTGAAAAAGACATTTGCAACGTGTTACTCATCCAGGAGTGTGAATGAATAAAATTTAGGGCTGAAAAGGATTAGGTGTGGAGGCAATTCTCTGCCAACATTCTCTACTTTGCAGAGATATATTTGAATGGATTACGGAAAAGCAGCAACCTTTCCTCATTAAGGTTTCTGGTAGTACTGTTGTAGTGTTGCTTCTCAGTTCTTCCATCACAGAGTTACTTCTGACAGTGTCTGGATACAAAATTTTTTTCCCCGTTAATTTTTTAGAACTCGATCAGTCTTCTTGATTATTCGAAGTGAGCTCTCAGTTTGCAGCACACAAAATTGTTAGTAGCTTATACACCTTATCTGATCAACTAGAATCTGTTGTGCTTTGAACTCAGAAATTTTGTAAGGTCTATTTTTTTTATATCAACTGTTATGAAAGTACTTTCTTGCTGTCTCTATTCAATGCTCTGTGTTGACCATTTAATACTAGACTTCTCCCTACTTTTTTAACCTTAAAACATTTGGTCCAGAAATCTTTTTCAAGTTCCAATACACAGATTAAACCCTCATTTTCCACAGGAGGAAACCAGCATCAAGTGTTGTATTTTGTATATTGCTTTACGCTGTTTACTTGCATTACCACTACTACCTGTGCTATGAATACTGCTCTCTTCCACTGGAATTTAACTATTCTGCATGGTATTCTACCTCCCTTTTCTGAGATTCAAGCTGACTTTGTTGTGTGGTGATTTTAACAAAGCTGTCCTGAGTGATCGACTGCCCATGACATTGCAATGTCCTGCCACTTCCAATTTCTCTGTGTTGTCCAAGAATATCCTTCTTTCAGTATATATTCCATTAATTTATTTCCTCAAAATGACACTAGGAACTTCTGTGTTTGCTGCACTAGATTTATTCCAGCCACTAATGTCATCACAAACAAGTTTCGTATCCATTTTAGCGCCCCTCATTACAGTTGTTTATCAGGTCACACTTTGAAACAGCTGTCTGTAGCATGAATTACAGTGTAACTTTTAGCTGTGCTTTTCTACACTACTTCTCTGTCTCTCTTTTTCAGTTTCTGTGGCCCTTCTTTATCTCAGCCCCTGCTATGCCAGGTGTCCTCTCCACATTAGTTCCAGACCTTCTAGGCATACATGTTTCTGTGTCCCCATCTTCCTTTGGGGAGGAGGTAAAGGAAAAAAAAAAAAAAAAAGAAAAAGAAAGAGAAAAAGAAAAAAAAGAAATTTCCATGCAAGCCTTTGTACACTATTTTATCTTAGCCCTACAGGCAAGCAGACTTCTAACATAGCTTCAGGAGCTTCCTGTATGCACCTTCTCTCCAGAACTTCTCCCTCTTCCGCAGTGGTGAACCCAAGTCTAAGATAAGCATGCTTTCTTTGTTCCTATCCTGATTTCTCCCACTCTTTTTTTTTTTCTTTCATGCCTCTTTTCTTCTTGTACCAATTTTCCTTGTAATTTTAATCCACTTTTAATCCACTGTCTCAAACCCACCAACAAATTTTGCACACTTCAGATTAATTCATTAGCATCTGTGCAATCATACTAACATAAATTCATCTTAAAACATCAGAACTTTCTATATTATAGAAATCTTAGCAATTTCTGAGTTCTAATGCAACATTTTTTATGACTTTATTAATGAGATTTATCTTGGCAGAAAAAAAAGAACAAGACAATGACTATACATCGTTCTAATGACTTAGGTTTTATAAGTGTCAAGAAATACACAGCAAACCCAGGCAAAATATAGCATTATTTCAAGTACCAAGAGGTGATGAGAAAATTTTTCTATCAGATGTGTCCAGTTGCAGCTGAGCAGCTTAGTTTATTTCAAGCAATGGGTGTTAGGTCATATCAGAGCACTGAAGAAAAATGGGACCTGCTATTTCTATTCCTCTGTATATTCAGTCACTCCAATTGCTATTTTCAAATCAGTGTAGAAATGTCCCTCAAAAGACTTTTTTTCTGCAAGGATCAAAAGCTATCCCTCCTTTCCTAAGCACACTTGCACACAGCTCTTTTCCACTGCCTGACAAAAGCCATCGCTGCCACCAGTGCCAAGCATTTGTGAATAATTCTGCCTGCAGATACCCAATGTACAAATTTATACTTCTGCTTTTTATAAACACTGCTTCAGCTACACCATCTGAGCATAAGGAATTAGTTCAATATAAAAGTGGGTGTTGTTCAGATGGACATAGATTCACAAAATCTCTTCAAGATTAGATTTAACTTCAACTTTACTTTTCTAATGTTTTTTGTTAAGGAGGGAGATGGAAGGAGGGAAAACGGAGTGGAAACAAATTGTTCTCACCCTACAATTAGGATCCACAGGAAAAAATAGGCTGTCCTATGGAACTTAATATTTGCTTCCCACAAATAAATTCAAATGCACTGGAAAGATGAAGATGACACATCACTTTCATTCATCTTAAGATGTCAAGCCAGCCAATTCCATTCCTGTTGATGAAACTTTTATCTTAGCAACAGCTTTTCTGTCATTCCTTGAATGTCTTACTTTGATTTAGTCTTCAATGCAGATTCTTGTTTGGCTTTTTTTGTTTGTTTGTGGTCTTTTCTATTTGCAAAGCTACAAACCTACCTTCATTGTGAGGGTAGCTTCTAGAGAATGCCCTCTTCTTTAATTGTCCTTCATTACCTTTTATTTGTAAAGTCATTCTGAGTTCTTTAAAGCACAGATAGGAAGCAGGATTCCAGAAAAGGAGTGTTTGTGCTGATACTGTGATTTCTCTCACAAAACTTCTATCCTGCAGTTCTAGAGTTCAGTATGATCTGTTTGTCCAGGCTTCTCTAAAACTGGTGAGATAGAGGAGCAATTTATCCTACTATAAGGTGGTATATGCAGAGATTGGATTAAAAAAAAAAAACAATTTGGAGCTTACACAGGCTCGTCACTGACATGGGAGAGAGACCAGAAGATATCTAACTTTCCACTGCTAAAGTAATTAATTTTTTTCCTTTTAAATTTCAGTTTTATAACTCACCTTACACAGACATGTCTCTTCTAGAACTTGTAACCACACATTTGTCCTGAAACCTCATTCTGTCTATCCACACAGTTTCCTAGAAGCTTTTTCTGCAAATAGATTCTAATTAGAAATAACAGGGAAAAGAAAAAACAATCTGGCTGCTAGCAGCAGCATCTCTCTCAAAAGCCATTTACATTTATGAATTAACAGTGCAAATATTTCTTTGGAGACTTGAACACTTACACATTATTATTATTATTCTTGTTGAAATACAGTGCTGCAGGTTAATGCTTTCCATAACCACACATGTTAAGTTTTCACTGACGTGGTGCTTTGTTCTTCTGCCCAGTAATGGGCTGAGCAAGGGGTACTGCAAAACCACACCAGCCCCTGGAGATGTCAGTGAGCTTCCAAGGCAGAAGCAGGAACACATCACCTAAGTGGCCTGATGCTATGAAGATCCATCTCCTATCTGTGTCCCATGGGCTCTGCTGAGGCTCTGATGAAATTCCTGTCTACTGCAGGCAGGACAGGACCACGTGCAGGATATGAAAAGTGAAGATATGTGAGCACTTGAGGTTTGCAATGTGGCCATTTTTCAGTCTTAGAAAAGAAGCAGTAAGAGTGCAATCTTGGTTAATGAGAATAAAAATCCAGTAATGTCAGATTGGGAATTATGAGGCTCAGAGACAACTGGAGAGAATAAAAGTAAATTAGGTGTCAGGCCTTGTATTACTGGGAGAGAGAAGGCAGAGGGATATGGCAACTGATGAGTCTAAGCCAAAAGGGTGTTTTTTGGATACCAGAATGCAGAAGTTAATCGAAGATTTTTTCATATCAGAGTAGCCTTCAGTTCATCTTTTGTGCTACAGCTGTCAGTGCCCAACTTTAAGATGATTAAGTTCTTTTAAATTATAAATTTAGTCACTGTGCATTTTTTTTTTCTGGTGACAAAAGGTAAAATTCTTCCCTGACCATTACTGCTACGATAATCAGCTTATGTCCTGAAATGTATGATTTGATTATCCTTATTATCTTGGCTTTCATAGCTATAAAAATGTTATTAGCGATCATAAAAAGTATCTGCCCCTTTTTACTCAAGTCAAATCATTTTACTTGGTTACCTCCTGTGGCAGTGTACTCAGCAGGTCAAATACATATTGCTTGTGCAGAACTTCATGGTCCACAAATGAGGTTTAAAATTTTACAAATCTCATGAGAGCGAGTCTTAACAGTGATTTTGATAAGTAATTCCTGCACACTTGAGGATGATAAGGGTAGTGAAAGAATGCTTCATGATGCTATATTTTGTTCTCTGTGAGTTTTGGGTAAAGCCTTGAGATTCTGAGGCACTATATTTATTTAAGCTATTGGAGAGTAAGACAAAAAAACTGAGTTATCCTAAATGAACTTGATATTGCTCTTCATTTTCCAAGCCTGTGTCTATAAAGGCATACCATGCTTGTAGGCAAACATCACTCCTAACGCCCTGTGGGGGTGAGCTTGTTGCCAATTTTAGGAGCTCCCTAAACACAGACAGAACCTAGTTTAGAAAGGAGACATCATTCATTCTGCGCAGAGTGCAAGGTGGAGGTTCCTCGAATCAGGAACACCACGGGGTAAAAAGCTACATCCTTTTTGCAGTGAACATTTTGACATGAACCCGCCTATCTAATACATATTCTCCACCTACCTAATGCAGATATACTTGTGTGACACAAAGTTCTTTAATTTATTAAGCAACTCCTATAATAGAAGTTATCTGATGACATTAACTATGTTTACAAAAGGTAAGAAAATTACATCAACTGCTTCTGCAGAAGTTATCTGACGACATCAGTTACGTTTACAAAAGGTGAGAAGATTCAGCCTGGGGACAAATCCTTCAGCCTCAAGATATCAAGCTCACTGACTTGGGCCATTTTGGGTGTCAGAATAAACACCTCAAATTTAATTTTCACAGTAGCCCCTCCTGACTTTAGAAATTGATGCCAAGAACTGTCTCCCATTTTCTCTCGACTGAGAAAAAGCTAAAATCTGGTTTAGGAACAGCAATGTCAAAACAGGACTGATCCGTGAGAAGGCATCCTTCCCCCGCGCCGGGACCCCGGCTGGGGCTGCGCAGGGGCTGGCGGGGAAGGGTTAAGTGCGGTGACAGAGGAGAATTAATGGTCAGTGTCAGAAACAGCAAACAGCATTTGAGAGACCAATCCCCCGCTGGGCACAAAGTCGACCTCTCGCCGACCCGCGGCTGCCGCGCTGCCCGAAGAGCCGCGGCCGGTCCGAGGCGGAGCTGCCGCCCCGGGGGCGCCGGGCTGCCGTGGCAGTGACCTCCGGCTGGGATTTATTGACTGGCGTCTCTGCCAGCTCCACTGGGGCTCAGGTCGCCGGTGAAAGGCGTATTGATTACACATTAGTCTGCGAGGACGGGCTGGCATCACCGGCTCCAGAGGAACGCGGGCCAACTCTCACACGTTATTAGGTTTGGCATAATTCTAAGAGGACGCATAGGATGGTTTTATTTTACCTGGCAGCCATGACATTAGCTGATATAAAGGATATAATCACAGAAACTGAGTAAGATATTAATGTGGAATTTTGTACAATAATTCTGGGAGCTCCAGGCTGGAAATATATACGCTGCTTTCTAACATGTCACCATTTAATTTAGCATCCAAAACACTCTATCTATGCATATTTTCTCAATTTCTGTCAGCTGAAGCTCTGTGACAAGGGCTATAAAAAATTCTGGATACAGTGACCAGAAATACCAGAAGGAAGTATGATTCTTTAACTGCTTAGTTAACTTTGTCTTCTATTTATAAAATGGAAGAGCTAGGTTGGTCTTTTTTTTAAACAACACATGGATAAATGTAGTTTAATTATCCTTAATCTTTAATGTTTATTGTAACTCTGTTTTATTTACATATTTCTTTTCAATTGTGAAGTCATTAGTTAAAAAAGGCTTTTTAAGCATCTGCAAAATTGAATGTGGGTGAATGTTAACAATGACAATCTTCATACTCGCTGAGTTCCCGAAAAATGTGGGTTCAGAAATAAAATATATGATCTCTGTTTCAAATCACAACTCCGTTGACATCAATTTAGGTCTTAATATTAGCCTGAACTCCTACATGATTTTAGAGAAACACCATTTAGGTGAAAAATCATTTAAAAAATTGCTATCATTATTTCAGAACAGCAATAAACATCACTCATGCTGTTTACTTTATCACTCAATTCTCGGCACAGTTTGTCAGTGCTGACCAAGGCAATGAAAACATCTATTTAAAGAAAGAGAGAGTCAATTTTTGAAGCTTTGTTAATACATGCAAACAGTACAGATGTTTGTCCAACTTCTGATCAGGGCTGGATGAACAATAGCTCTTGCTCTGCACCCACTCCTGAGCTTTTTGGGGTGCGTCGTGATGAAGCAGGGGTACCTTGGTGGCACCTCACTTAGCAGCCCAGTTCTCCAACAGGGGATGGAATACTGCCCACAAGGCCTACCAAAATCAAAGTATCTGGAAACTGGCTTTGTGATTTTCCCTGCCTTATCCTAAAATAGCTCTCCACATTTCAGAGCTAGTCCCTGAGCTTCCTGGGTGAGGGGGCACGGGGTTGACTCCCAGCTATCTCAGGTATGCAGCCAGCAGGCTCAGATTAGCCTGCTCCTCAACTCCTCAAACACCCAAGATCCTTACAGAGCATAAACTGAGAAGAAGTACCTTTTCTCTCTTATTTTTCAATTTATAAGATAAACAGAAACTGTTTGAAGGAAGGCAAAAAAAAATGCCACTTATGTTTAAATGGTCTGATCTGATTTTACCCTGCCTTGTAGTCACTTTCCAGTGATTTAGTGAAAACAGCAAATAAAGGACCAGCTTTCCAGAAAGTTTGAATTATAGTTAATTGTGTTAAGTTAATTTTGGTCTTATTGAGCCCGTAGCACACTTTATTGATTGTAAACAGAGTAAATTTAAAAGCCAAACCATAAAAGCCTCAAGTCTACAGAAGGAAACATGATATGTATGCTTACTAGCAGCATATCACTCATTCTAATTAAAACAAAAATACTGTGCTAATGGCATGGGGGCCTTAAAAGGTGTTGTTCAGAGATGGTGAGATGTCTGCTTTTGGCTGAATAACACAACTGAACCACATCATCAGCAACTGTTAAGGGAAATCTGGATTTGCTGGAAGGAGATCCAGTTGTGGCTCATAAGGATCTGAACCACGATAACAAAAGCATGAAGGAAAGATTCCCCATGAAGTGTTCCTTTGTGTTTCTTCCCAGAACAGGAGTTCATATTGTCTGCTTTTCAGTTAGAAAGCCTATGACTGACTCAAATTTTCCAGCATATTTCAAGGCAACAATTCACCCAAAGGTTAATATTTATGCAAACAGCATTTTTGGTTTGTGTGTCAGATAGAACACTTTAACACAAAAAGGAGACAACTCTTCTGATCCTCATTATGACAATAGTTGTTGTAGAGTTTAATTTTGGAGGAACACGTCATTTTCCATGTGAAATCCAAGCAGCACTGGGCTGGATCACATGGAGTACTCTGAGATGACAACATTAATTGCGGATGTGCAAATCATATTCAGATTGCACCAGATAAACTGGCCTATTCACAATAGGACAACTCATGATCTATTGATAAAATTGCATGTTTTATTCTGTCCAAAACTACTAAAATGAAAGTAGGAACCACTTTCCACAGTACACACAAAAACTTTTGTTCTTCCAAAACAGACACATAAAGGTGTTATCAACCACTTCATGTCAGGCAGGGTGTTACATAGCACATAGGTGAAACATGAATCTCAGTTTCAAAAGTAACATCAGTGTCTGAAGGAACTCTTTTTTAATTTAAAAAAAAAAAAAAACAAAAAAAACCCCAAAAACCAACAAAATCTACGGCAAGAAAATGGTCTTTTGCAAAGATGAAAACTGGCAAAGTATTTTGCATAGCATCCAGAATGCACTAAAATTTTCATTCCTGCATTGCAATAGAGCACCTTGTTTTAGATAAATGGCACAAAAATTGCCATCTACCAGGAAAACATTCTGTAACTAAGGCACAAGGCAAGTTCTTTCTCTGAGGTAAAACACTGCTTTACCACACAGAGAGCAATTTACCTAGGCCACTTTTCTTGTTGGTAGAAGAATGGAAAACATTTGTTAAAGCTTGGACTGAAGCAAAACATACTGAAATGATGCCGTAATGATCAAGCTAACAGCACCACAGATTTAAATTAAAGTTTCCCCTTGTAAAAATAGTAAACACATATGAAAGGCATAATATAACTGAGCACCTCCCCCAGGCCTCCAAAAAGTGAATGGACTGCAGCAAACACCAACAAACAAAGTTGGTGTTTGCCCCTCACTCCTACTGGAGCTCTAAAATATGAAGAAAATTCATATCCAATCTTCATCACATGGATCAAAATCATGCTAGAAGTTACTAATGTACACAAAGCATCAGGGAAGCACTGGCTTTAGAGCTCACACTGCCACACTGAGAGACAAAAATCTAGCCCTAAACAGCAGTGCAATATCCTGGGTAGCATCACTTGTTCTCCCAGTCATGGGACAGCCACATGTAAGGCACTCACCTGAACACTCACCAGAAAAAAAGACTATGTCCACAACTTGAACAATCCCATCAGGTCAGTCAGAGTTCAATAAAAATGAGAAGACATCGAGGAAGATTTTTACGTCCAACAACCAAATGCACTGATCTGAAAATTAAATCCCCAGTGGAACACTTCAGAGGCAAGCAAAGTGTGACCCAGCTTGACCCAGATGCCTCCAGTTGGCAAGCACGTATTTAAACTGAATTAGAGCTGAATTTCATTCCATATTTTTAAGAAAGCAAAACCTGTGAAGCCTTCTCTGTCAACAAATCAAAACAAGGTTCTTCTACAATTAAATAAGAAAAAATTTTTAAAAAGGAACAGGAAAAGAAAAATAAATAAAATTCTGCATGGTAAATAAATGCACAGTGTAATGAAATTTCTATTTGCCAGTTACAAGGCTAAAACTTTTTATTAGAATGCATCTGGGAGCTCTGTATTTAACTCTTTCAGATGGTGAGTGCTGTTCACTTCATTTAAAATATAAATGTCGGTATGTAACCTGAAGGCTTGCTGTAAATCAAACCTGCACTGTATAAAAACTGTTATTTGTGTCCTAATGGGTCAAACAGAAGAGGTGCCCTCTCTAAAAGAGCTGGATACCAGATTCCCCTTTCATTGATCGAGGTTTCAACTCTGGGTGCTTGAGTTTATGACAAAAGAGTTCACAACACCGCTGGCAGGAAGTCGATAGTTTGATAGATACCCTTTGCAGTTGGTCCTGTCTCCAGCACTTTAACCACGCTTTCACTCTGACAGTTATTACTGATGCAATAAATTCTTCAGTAAAACAAATAGGCTCTCTGAAAATGTATTAGCCCAGACACACTATTTTACTTAATATAACAGCAAGTCTTAAACAGGTAACTACCATAGTAAATAGGCCAATATATTTAGAAAGAATCGTGTGTGTGCGTGTGTGCATTTACAGTAAGTTACCTAAAATTCCCTTCAGATCAGGTTGCACCGTATTTATTACACCTTCAGGTTATACTTTTAAAATTCAGAAAGTAACTGACAGTAGCAGAGGCTTTAAAAATCTATTCTATAAAATGCTGTAAGAATTTTCACACAGTTTTCAAAATTGCCTGGATGAGTTTGCAGCCTAAATCCTTATAGTGACCCCTAGGCCCTTTGGTACTGTTGAAAAACTGTACCCATTGTACTCATACTTGGCCTTAATTGCAGCTTATCTTCCAGAAATCCCAGTGCTGTTGCCATTTCCTTACAGGATGCTTAATAACAATTGGCAACAGATTTTGACTGGATCAGGCAGAGAGAGTGACTGTGTCCAGAATTCTTCACTGGGGTCCATGTGCAGCAGCAATTCATTCACTCTCCCTTTCCCTAGGCCATGTGTCTTAGGAGTGTTAATCCCAAAGGAAATCTCCACAGATTGTGAATTTTGAGTTCTCATCAGCTGTATTTCATGGCTTCATCAAAATAGATTCTAGGAAAATCTGCAAACACTTGTCCACTGCTATTAATAATAATAAGCAATATGAGCAAAGTTTTTCTATGTTCTTGATATTCTTCTGTGTTTTGTGGTTTCACTTTTTCATCTGCATTCATCAACAATTTTCATTAGACTTGGGGATTACTATTAAAGCTAATTTATTAGCAGCTGTACAAATTTTTCTCCACTTACCTCAGACAGAAACTGCCTACATACAGAACCCTTCAGCACTCCCCTCTACATCCAGAGACTTTGTGTCACTTAGGGGAGATGTCTTGAGACATCTGTCCTTCAAGATTAAATGCATCCCTTCTGAGTGGCAGTTGCCACAATTGAAGTAAGCATTTACTGCTAGTGCTCAGCCATGCAGCTAACTGCTCTGTGGCTGTGGCCTCTCAAGGTGTAGGACATTCATGGGGGAACACTGGTAATTTTGTTTTACCCTGCAGGCATGCAGTTTCTGGCTACATTGTGAGGAAATATCGTTGAGTCCATGCTGAGATTGCTGTGCCTGCTGCTCAGAGCTCTCATGAAATGAACTAAAAGGATAAGAGCTCTCTTGACCTTTAAAGTCCACTTATTTGGGGTGATGGATCTCCCAGACATTTAAAAAAAAAAATAAATCCCAAGCCCATTAGAAAACAAGTGAGGATTGGCTGAATAGAGTGATCAAAATTCTGTCTGCTAGAACAAAGAGAAAATCCGTGTTTTAACAAAAGTAGAATTAAAAAGTAGAATTAGTTGTTCATTGACACAACTTTATCAGTAAGGGCTCCTAAAAGTTGCCTATTTCTTCCCATTCCATTTCTGCCACAAGAAGTTGTATTCTTTTCATTTCTTTGATCTCCATTCTGGCTTTTTTTTTCCTAAACCAACCTGTCTTCCTTATTACCAGTTATCAAATCAACCAAAACATTGGCTTGTGTAAAGTAAGCAGGTGAAATTACGTGGAAAAAATCAGATTCAGTCAAATTCAGAAATATTTTCTGGGACACTCTTTATGATCAGAAATCAAAGCACAATATTATCAGGGGAAAAGAGGAAAAAACTAACAAAACTCTCAGTGTCCAGGGTTTGATCAGGTTGACTAGATAGTATTCTAAAACCGAGGTAAATTTCCCAAATATTGTGTCCTTCTGTCTCAGAAAGAGTTTTTATCTTTCCTCCACACCCCAATCTGCTCAAGGAGAAGCAGGATCCACTTTCCATGCAGCTAATTCTTTATTCATCAAAGTAGAAGTTTTTTAGCCAGTATACCATTTTACTACACACCAACGATCATGTAAATATGCTGTCTGAGTTACTGAGGTATTTGCCAGTTTAACCACTTCTGCATCTGTGCCCTGACTCAAACCTTGAATTGGTTTGTGGAAGATTTGAAGGAGCTGTGACTGTTAGAAGTTCCACAAGAATACAGCTCCACACTGGTCAAACGTCTTGTTCCTCTTATATATTCACAACAAAGAATAAAAGTGATATGGCCCTAAAGGAAAAATAAACAGCAGACTCTTCTTTTAGTGTATTTATCAAACAGATGAAAATAACATCTGACACAGTGGCATGGAAAGGTTTGCAACACTAATCTATTTCATTTTTCTAACAGCAGCGTTTTTAGTTGCTGTATTTAACAAATGAAAGTTCATTTGAATTTAACAAGGTGGAATTCAGCTCTTTCAGTCTTGGCATAGGATAATACGGGCCTGAACAGAACCACAAAATACTTTGCCCCCTTTTATGTTCACATAAATGACACTATTGTTTCTGATAGCCCCTAACATTTACACTGCCATAAATGCTACAGACAGAAAAGATGGAAAGCACAATAGGATCTCCAGATAAAATTATAAACAGATTGAACTAGGGCTAACAAAGCAGGAAGGGAACAACCATGCTGGGTCAAAACAAAGTTCTAGGAGGCAGTGCAGCCCACAACTGGAGTTGACCATTCCAGTAGACACAAGTAGTCTTCAAATCATCAGGGACCTCCTCCACAGAACCCAGCTCTGAATCGATAGAGAGGATAACAGAATGACATGGAGCAGAACCTGGGGAAAAAAAAAAACAACAACCAAAAAAAAAAAAAAAAAAAAAAAAAAAAGCCCAAACAAAAAAAAAAAAACACTGAGGTGCAGAAATTATGGATCCCAAGAGACAAGAAGAGATAAATTTAAAAAAAGCCTGATGGCACTGAACAAGGGACTTCCCTTGTAAAACACCAAGTCAAGTTCTACAGTAGAGGCTGGGTCTTTTACAGCACCACTGAATCTCAAATCTGTGGCAGAATCAGTGGAAGGCTGAGAAAATCCCCACCATTGTCAAAGCAGTATTGACAGACAATAAGTTCCTGTGCAGCATGTGATGATGTCTTCTGATGTGAAAAAGGAATCTAGAATAGCATCAAAACCATCTGGTTTATGACAAGAGAAAGAATGTTACCAAAAGGAAAGGGTGTCTGAACAACCCCATAACCTCAACTTAAAAAAAAACCAAAAACTCTGATCATTACCAAATGGACAAGGAAGATGAAGAGTAGGGTAAACAGGCATCCAAGAATCTTCCAGTTAATACTTTCCTGAGCACCAACTGTTTTCAGTATGGGCACTCCAGAGCTGAATGTGATTTCTACATATTTAGTGATCTTCAAAGGATTTCTCTTTCATAAAGTTGCCCAGTTGTAGAGCCTGGACATGAGCCAGCAATGTGAGCTCAGAGCCCAGAAAGCCAATTGTATCCGGGGCTGCATCAAAAGAGTGACCAGCAGATCGAGGAAGGGGATTCTGCCCCTGTGCTCTGCTCTGGTGAGACCCCAGTGGGAGTGATGCATCCAGCTCTGGTGTCCTCAGCACAGGAAGGCCTGGGATCTGTTGGAACAAGTCCAGAGGAGACCATCAAGTTGGTCAGAGGGACAGAGTAACTCTAGTAGAATTGGGATTATTCAGCCTGGAAAAGAGTAGGCTTCAGGATGTCCTGAGTAGGCTTCAGGATGTCCTAATTGTAGCCTTCCAGTACCTAAGCGGTACAAGGAAAACGGAGGGATTATTGACCAGAGTGTGTAGTGACAGGACAAGGGGGAATGACTTCAAATTGAAAGTGAGTAGGTCTAGATTAGATATTTGGAAAAAAATATTCACTGTGTGGTGGTTGACAAGGCACTAGAACAGGTTGCCCAGAGAAGTCATGGATGCCACATCCCTTGAAGCATTCAAGGACAGGTTTGACCGGGCTCTGAACAACCTGATCTAGTGAAAGGTTTCCTTGCTCACAGCAGGGGGTTTGGAGCTAGATGATCTTTAAGGTCCCTTCCAAGCCAAGCTATTCTATGATTCCATGATCCATGATATTATGTCATTCCCAGACACATTTCAGCCCCTCTCCAGTGCACCAGTATGCTCTCCCACACTTCCCTCTCCAGGGAAGAAGGTACTACCTAGCACCCTTGATCACACTAGACAGTGTGGGAAACTGGAATTTTAACTGAAGAGATGCAGCAATGAGGCTCTGTGCTTTGCTTCTCCGTCAGTAGAAATTGAAGAGCAAGTCTGCAGAAATATTTCCACTGTTTAGCTTGTGTATTTACATGCATGATCTGCCAAGACTAGACAGAGATTTATTTCTGTAGGCAGACACAAAGTTCCTTGGAAGGGTGTACTCTGTGTAGGAGAAAGCATGAGTATGCATGTTTGCAACTAATTGAAGATCTTGCACCTTTGACTTTCAGCCCTTTTGGACCAAATCCCTCACTTTTTTTATACATGCATTTTGCATGAAACAATAGATTCCTACTGTCTGTGGTAGCTGCTAAGTAATAGCAGTGGAAATTTAATCAACTCATATGAATGGATACACTCTTCACATAATGGCCATGGTTTCCTTAACTATCCAAAACCAACAGTTCATAACATAGAGCAATACTTGGAATCATCCTTCTTTTCATAATAATTCCTTTGTTCAACACTGGAACTTTGAAGCTGTTTCTGATGGATTAATTCTTGAGAACTTGATATATAGATTTAGTATTTTTCCTCACTCAATTCTATTTATTCATTCATGCAGAGTCAAGTTGGAAGAAACCAAGGGGAGAGTTACGAAACAGACTGCCTCCTGTTCCTAATATTTCCTCTTCTTTTCCTTGTCTTGTCCTGTCCTGCTTGCAGAAGGCCAGTGCTCCAATTCATGCATTTGCCCAGTCTTCCCAGTAGGAGACAAACTTTGCTGTTCACTCAGTCACGTTGCTGCAGAAAACCGGACCTTGGCTCTCTCCCCAGCCACACTGGACACATATTTGCTGACATGTCGTTTCAATTAGACTACCCAAGAGCTGCACAGAAACAGGAAACCACTCTCAACCTCAAACCAGTCCAGACACCGGAAACCAGGGGTAGACAGAAGTGAGCTGCAGCTTCATTAACAACAGTCAGAGCAGCAAAAAGCAGTACTTGCAGAAGGACAGCAGACCTTGTAGGGAGGTATGCTGTTCTGAAAGTCATTAGTTAAACCCATGAGTTACATCCTTACCACTTTGCTGTCTCAGACCCATTCCAACTCACAAAGGTAGCGCTAGCCATCAGTGGCTAGGGGGGTTCACCTTCACCGAAGTCACACACAGTAACAAGTTTTTCGCAATGAAAAGTCCTCTTGGCACTGTAGCCAGGCCATTGCGGAGCTCAGTGAGGAAGAAACATAAAAAGCCACTGTCTTGGTTTGAAAGAAAGTTGTCTGTCTAGGAAGGTAGGAGCCTCCCCTGAAATGGAAAATGCAACCCCCTTCCCTCCAAATTAAATTAAGAGGATTTCAGGCAAAGATATGAGGAATAGGAATAACAGTTCTTTACTAATATATATATATATATAAAGATAAACAAACAAACAAAAATAACTATGGCAGTAACAGAACCACAAATCCAGTGAGAGCCTTCTCAGCTGTCAGGCACTTTCCCCTTTGGTGCAGTTACTGGTACAGCAGGCAGGGGTGCTGGCAGCTCCCAGTGAGCAGGGCAGGTGTGATGGTTCTGCTGAAGCTGTGATCCTGAAGAGAGGGTCTGCTCTGCCTCGGAAGGTCCAGTGGTGGCTGTGTAGCTCCTGTCCTCTGGAAATCCAGTGGAGAGGCAGTGTCTGTGGTGTTCAGAATCCCAGATTATATCCAGGATGGAATGCTTGGTTCCTCCTTCTGGGTGGAGCATCTCACAATGGGATGATGAGTCGTGAGGCAAGGTGTTGATGGGCCATTAACAGAAGATAGTCCAGAGGGAGTTATCTCTGAGTCATGGGCAGGGCATTGATGGGCCATCAATCAGGGAGATAGTCCAGAGGGAGGAGGCAAGAAAAACACTGTCCCACCTGGTTTCAGAAACTCGTGAGGATGGTGATAGAATACATTGCAACCCAGGACAGCCACTGAGAAATATGCAGCTGTGGTTAGACAGCTCTCTAGTAAACTAGAATGTCTCATACCTAAGTTAGCTTACAAGTAGCAAAACCACTACATTACACTGCCTCCTGGTATGTAGATACACTCTGAGAGATGAACAGGAATACTTGGGAGGAAATCGCTGCCATTCTCACATATTCATCTCTAGTGGGTTCTTCAATCCAAAAACTAAATTTAGCATGTAACATATACAAAGTTTATTTTTCAAAATAGACAATTTTCAACCCAAGAAACCACCTCACTGAAAATTTTGCCAAAAATCACCACATTGCTAATTCTTTTGCTGAAGCAGTGTTTTTATGGAATATATATACACATATATATATTTATATCTATATACACACCTAAGTAAATTTTAAGCAGTGTTTCTGGTGGACTGCAGATCAAGCAAGATTGTGTTGCAACATAAAAAGAACAGATGTCAGTGATGATACAAGTAGTAGAGCATGGGTGGCAAGTTTATAAGCATTGCTTAAGAAAAGCAAAAGCTGTATAATGGGAGTGATGTCTTCATTATCAACATCCCTCCACCTCACAGTCTGGGAACTCACTACAAACTTGTATGATTTACCAAGACATCAGAAGTGGCACAGAACAGGTAACCCCTGCTCTGGCTTTGGAATTCGGAAGTTTGGTTCTTGACTGCTTTTTTGACTCACAAAGTAATGAATGCTGTTATTTGCTTGCTGATAGGTGCTTTTTAATATGTAATATAATTGATAATTTGATTAACATAGTTTAAAGTATAGTATGTGTATAATAACATATATTATAATTTAGTATGATGCAGCCTTGACACCCAAAGCAGAGGAGGGTGGAGGAACATCCTCTTCTTGACTTAAGAGTCATCAGTACTGTGGTCTAGATTGTGCAAGGCACCCCAAAAGGCACACTCAACTCCCAGAAGCCTTCACCATTCTGCAACAAAGATTACTCTGTCATTAGCAGCCATGGGGAGCTTTAGCTGCACAGTAGGACCTGGATCCAGGCCTAATTCCACGGTTTGGATCACAGTCCAACAGGTATTAGAGATGAGAGGCCATTCACATATGATATGTAGTCAGACTGGCATCTAGTGGGATTTTGAAATGTGCCTAGGAGCCTAATTGGATTTTGGAAACCTCCTTTTAGTGCTGATCAACAGTTTTTTGGTGGCTAAAATCTTCCAGACTGGCACGTGGTTTTGATTTGTAGTCAATATTCTGCTAGCATAGCAATTCAAATCTAAAGTTTCAGTCCTTGTTTCTCTCTCTACTTGATTTGGGTTTTTTTATTTGGAAAAAAATAGAAAAAGGCTGTTTTGCTCTTGGACAGAGCTAGGAGTGGCAGCTGAGTGTGGTAAACAGGAGACAAATGCATCAGCTAACAGGGTTTTTTTTAGAAACTTCAAGTATCACTTGAGAGAAGATTTGGCACAACATGTTTTTATACAAGTACCACGTGTTGGATAGTTTGGTCTGATTATGTTCTCAGCAGACACAGAGAGTGACAATACATGCTTTACCTCATTTCACTGGGAAGATAGCCCTCCAGATGACATGACAGCACTGATGTTGTTGATCATCTGACGCACAAATGATAATTTACAGAGACTTTGAGCTGACCTGTGTCACAGAATGATATTAAAAGTTATTGGTTATCACTGTTTAAATGAAGAGACTTAGCCTGACATGGGTGTGTCAGGATTATTGAGTTTGGGGAAAAATATTGAGTACTTTGATGATGGTTCATCTTCACATGCAAATCAGAAGGGAAAGATGAAGCGTGGTCATAACTAGAAACAGTTAGAAAATAACATGGATATTTTGTACGTGTGTAGAGAGCATCCATTCGTAGATTATGTATTTCTTCTAAGCCCTTTATTCAATTAAACATCTTTCAATTGCCAAGAGACAGTCTTCATAAGATTCTTATGTTGAGAAATAAAAGCAGTTAAATAGTTTTCATTTTATTTTTATCCATAACAATTTAAGTTGGTTTTTATTAGGAAAAAGTTTGTTCACTGGCATCTTTTTTTTTAAGTATCAGTTTGTGTTTGCATCTCTTGATGTGGGATGTTATATTAAACTATTCATTTTTACAGAATGGAAATTAATTATTGTGTATGAAATCCCAAACACATATGGTCACAGTGCTGGTTAGATCTGCCTCCTGCTATGCTTTAGAGATTCAAATTTGGAGGTAGTATGTTATTTTCCATGCCAAGACCACCTATGGTTTTCAAGATATAAGTATCTGAAAATTAGCATTTTCACACTGAGCACTTGTTCCAGCTTTATTATACATTGACGACTACCATCTTGTAACTACATGTACTAGAAGGGATGTTAGTAATCTATAAATGTAATTTAAGTTCTTCTGAAATTCACTGACTGACTGCATTTTCTACATCTACCTTTAGCACCATGTAACATCAATCTCTTCTTTTGAAATCTCTCAGAATGTCTTTTGACTGATAGCAGTGATTGGCATTAATTAATTTCAAGGGTCAGTTGTGAATGATTGGTTTGTCATGGTCGAGGACTGAATTATATACGATCAGGAGAGCGTGCTGAAATGGTCAGTCAGTCAGTGAAAATCAAAGAACATGAGTTCAGATGGAAAAGAATTCACAGCTCTGTTTATAAATGCAGCCAAGCCACTTTACAT
The DNA here is from genome assembly GCA_013399225.1 of Rhipidura dahli. Classification (NCBI taxonomy): domain Eukaryota; kingdom Metazoa; phylum Chordata; class Aves; order Passeriformes; family Rhipiduridae; genus Rhipidura; species Rhipidura dahli. The sequence continues at coordinate 299,242 of VXAC01006143.1, read as the reverse complement.
CTAAAATTAAGGGGTATTGGTCTTGAATCTACTCTTAAGGAAATAGCCCAATCTCTAACTGTATTTTTTGCAGTAGAATGTATAAAGAAAAAAATCTATTTATTTCTGCAAATGTCAAGGAAAGTCCTACTAAAAAGATTCAGAAAATCTGGTTTTCATTGTGTATTTATAAAAGAAAATTAGATTAATTTCTGTTATTATATAATAAACTTATATTTCTTAATGCATCTACATTATATGCTACCAAAAGGAGAAAGATTCCAGGAGAAGCAACAAAAAATAATGATCCCTGTTGAGCTGGGTTTTTTTTCTTTCACTTTGCATTCTGTTTTGTTTCCCCTGCAGTGTGTAACTAAAGGGAAAGTGAAAAAAACATATTATTAGATGCACAGAATATGCTTGAGGGAGCAATATCTTTTTTCCAAAAAAGGGTCACTCATGATTTTTTGTTAACTTTTATGTCGATAAAGGTTAATCTTGAAAGTATTCTAATCAAACACATCATCATTGCATGCAGTTTTTATAATAGTGTAGTAAATACTTGATTGTATGTCAGTATGTTAGTACCTAAGGGAACTTATGGAATAGCCATATTGGGGAATATCTTAGTAGATAAGTATGCAGAAACCTACTGACTGCTGATGGCCAAAATGGTAACTCAATTTATTCACTTTAACATCTTAATTAGTGGTGGTGCAGATGAACAATCATTCAATTAAGGTATAATTTTTTTAAAAGAAATTATTTTTAAATTCATTTAATGTATCTTATGCATTCAAGACAGAAAGATGCAACATTTATCAATCAATAAGTTCTTGATTCACCATTTGAGAATATCTAGCATTTAGCACAATACATTTTAATACATAGCAATGGACTATGCACAGGATCAAAAATCAGATTAGGTAGATTTTACTTCTCTGCAACTTTCTTATGTTCAAAACTTGGATGATATTTCTAAGAAAAATGAAGGCTAAAACAGTGCAAGGAGTCTTGATGTTCTGGTGAGTTTGAAGAGTAAATACTCTGTTCTTCACTTGTCATAAAGACAAAGGACAGCAGTCCATACACAACAGGATACAATTTTTATTTTATAGGATGAAACAAAACCTTTGGGCAGACAATAAGGTACTGATGGGCTAGATTAGACTTTGGGCTAGACATTTTGAGTATTTGGGGACTTTCAGAGCAGCAGTCCACTGAGCTGGAAAGGTCAGTTTAAGTATTAGAGATTTTACAGTGAACTAAGGTGTAACAGGTACAGGAGATGAGAGACAGGTGGTAGCTGTGCAGCAGGAGCATGCAAACCACAGCTACAGACAGCTCTGTTAAATATACTCCCAGTGCTACCCCTGCAAATTAGCACAGTCTGCATCCCTAAGGATTCATCAGTAGGACTGTGGAAGGACTCTGATGCAATGATTTTCATCCAGTGCTATATTCCATTGTTCATGAGCATCCTAGCTTATGAAAGCTTACAGGAAAGAAGAAAAGAAAATCCAACATGCATGCTCTACTCAAAAATGAAGAGGCTGTTTTGCAGTGGTATGTGTCACCTAATGCAACCTACAGGCAGACCACAGTCCTGGCCAGCCATGCCTGGCAGGAGGCACCACTACTTTTGGCATTGCACTGGGACCATGTGAAGGTCATTGACAGCATGTCACAGGATCCAGGGCTCAGTCTTGCCTTTGCACATACAAGGAACATTTTTCAGTGGCAGCACGAGCTGAAGCTCCAGGAACCAGGGAACCTGCCTGTGAAAAACATGCACATGAGAAAGCAGCATCACTTCTACCTTCTCTGCAGTCAACACAAGGTAACTTATCAGGCAATTATTCTCCAGAACCATCAATCAAAAGCATCCCAGAGGAACAGATCCTAAATATAAACTAAAAATCTTGGCTCTTTCAAAATTTTCTTTGGCTACCAAAGGGCTTGGTGCCAAGATTCTATATGAACTTTTTCATGATCATGCAAGGTAGGAGGCATCTTGTTGAGGTGAGGTGGTTTTTCATGGTCCATTACTACTGCTGAACTCATCAGTACTAATTCTCCTGATCTTATTCAAGTTTTATGTTAACAGTGTTTTCTTTTCAGTCATTGATGACAGATTCAAGAGAATTCTGACATAAAATCTTATTAATTTTTATTTAAATTTATTGCTTTTGTTTGTTTAATGGCAATTCCAGCCATATAATTGCTGAGAAAAATCTGTGTATATGTTCTAAATGCAATCTCTGAGCTAAAACTGCATTAGAAGAACACAAAATAGTTTTCTAGTACATCTTGTTGACTATAGCACAGTTTTATGAGTTGGGAATCTTTTGAGGATAGTAATGTCACCATTAACTTGCCACAGAAATGAGAATAGTCTAGTGAAGTGCAAAATTCCACAATATTTCTCTCCCAAGATGCCATAAGAATGGAGCCTATGACAGTGAGTGGCACCTCAGTGTTCTCGAGAATGTCATGGTACACGTTTCTAGCATTGTTTGTAATAAAAAATTGTAAGTATGATAAATGCCAGCTCTTCCCATCTGCTTCTCAAATCCAAACAGATCCAATTTCTTAAAGGTGTTGAGCCAAAGTGGACCTTCTGTATTTGTAAACTAAACTGGATACAAATTGTTTTCCTTCTGTTGTTAAAGTTATAAATGATATCATTTCTTGTTTTAAAAACATAGGCACAACTGTCATTATAATAGTGATGTAACACAGGTGCATTTCATAACACAGGTACACGGTTTTCATTTTCAATAAAGCTGGAAGTGGGTGTTATTAATTAATCCAATAGCACCTAAAGTTCCAGCCATGCTAAGTTCTCAAACAGACTAGGATCTGCACAAATATAGTACTTCCAATCTGTGTATGGAAACCATGCCATTAATAATCCCACACATTTAGAATTTCAGTAAATATCAAACTTCTGTTAAAGAATCAAAGATGGACAGCAATGCTGACAAATATGGAATGAAGAAAGACTCAGGACTGCAAATCATCACATCACATCAGTGATAAACATCAGTGAAAAAAAAAAAAAGTTAAAATAACTAAGCAGTGATTTTTCCACAGCAAAGTTCATAGAAAAAACAGTCTTCCTTTCAAAAAAGTTGGGATATCATTTATATCAGGCAATTTTGTTCTTGAAACTTCTAATATACATTCCAAAATATTTAAAACTTGTGAGACCCTGCCTGGAACATGGCACCAAGCTCTGGGCTCCTCAATATATTTATGATGAGGATCTGTTACAGTGGGTCCAGAAGAGGCAATGAGAATGATCACAGTGATGGAGCACCTCTCCTACAGAGACGAGCTGTCATCACTGGGGTTGTTCAGTGTGGAGAAGGCTTTGGGCAGATCTCATTGTGGCCTTCCAGAACCTTAAGAAAGTTTAAAGAAAGGAGACAGAGAGACTTTTTATACAGACAGACAGTGGCAGGATAAGAGGAAATAATTTTGAACTGAAAGAGAGCAGGTTTAGATTAGATATTACCAAAAAAATTCTTTACTCTGAGGGTGGTGAGGCACTGATAGAAGTGGCCCAGAGAAGTTGTAGATAACCCATAGCAGGAAGTATTCAAGGCCAGGTTGGATGGGGCCTGAGCAACCTGATCTAGTTAATGGCATCCCTGCCCATGGCAGCGGTTTTTGAATTAGGTGATCTTTAAAATCCCTTTCAACCCAAATAATTTTGTTATTCTATGATTCTACTAAGCAGTGTGAGAAACCATGGTGATGGACACATTAAAAACACCTGAGACAGGCAGAGAGAAATAGGCTGATAGAAAAGTAACAAGGTCACATGGCATCAATCCACAGGTGATGTGTTTTGGGTGACAGCTGGTGCCTGGAAGGATGCAATATATTGTAAGGCATTTTTTTTTCAGGAAAGTTGGTGTATTTCCAAACATTGGTGAAAAGCAGAAACACTGGGAGTGGGTCAACCTCCCACAGTTCACATCTGATCCATTGAGAGTAGGATTAAAAGTGATTGCCATAAATACTCATCTTGTCTATTACCATGTAAACTGATGGTAATATATATAAACAAAAGTAGCTGTGTGTCAGTCATTTAATCAGGTGTCGCAACTTTATTAATTTAGTATGTACACAAGGACGGAAGTTTACCAAGGAGAGTGCAATTTCTGATAGGGTAGGTGTATCTCTGATCTTTTTCTTTTCTTTTTTTTTTTCTTTTCTCAAGAGAAAATAACCCTGCTTTAGAGACTTGCAATACCAGTGAAGCAGTGTGATAAAACATCAAGCTCCACAGGAAGAATGATCAGGCATTAGGTAGTGATCAAACTAATGATCAGGCAATGGAGGTAAGTGGAGAACTATCAGTATACAGCTGACACAAGAGTTGCAAAGAGCTTACCCATCCACTTTCACCCTATTCATTTAAAAAACTCTAACAGAGACATTGCAGACCAGTGCTACCATATCAGTAAACTTAGGGGGTGACAGCCCATGTGAAACATGAAATAACCTACAATTTGCTCTGTTAGTATTTTGTCAGCCAAACAGAGAGCAGAGTGTGTAGACAGTTTCTAATTCCAATATCAGCAGGTTATGGCTACCAATCAGGCAGGAAAAAACAAGGGTTGGAAGTCTACCTGCATTTACCCAGACAGTTAGACTTCCAGGATTGGGGGATATGAACTAGCAACAGAAGTTATTTTCCTGGAGCTTTTCCCTTCACTGTAGTCTTAACTGTGATTGTGATGAATAGCCTATTAATAAGCAAGTTCACAAAAAATTAGGGTTTCTTCTCATATACAGTGTAGTGGTGTCAGACCTTTAATACAATTTTACTATGAATTTTAAATTTTGACTGCCTATATTAGCAGATACCAACAATAACTAAGCTGCATGGATGCATCCTACATGTCTACAATGCCAATACAACTCAGGAAAGGTTTCATGGTTACAGTCCATCAGTGCTGTTGCTGGGATTCAACACAGTCATTTGGATGTTAAATTGTGTTGAATTTGCCTGATGAAAGTTGGTGCTCACAAAAGAAATAGATATCAATCTCTGGGTATTGAAGAATGAAGAACGAAGAATTGGTCATAGTTCTAGCTCTGTTGGTTCCCTGCTGTCTCAAAAACATCAACATTTTAAAGTTCTGTTAAGGAGACAGAAAAATTGAAGAAGAAACGCAAGATTTTAATGGATCATTTTAAGCCTTTAATGAGAATGAGGGTACATCTCAGACACAGGTCATAAAACTGGCTCAAGACTGACAACAATGCATAATGACTGTGCAAAGGAATCCCCATTATCAACCTAATAGTCAGGAAAAGATAGATTAGGATGGCACACTACTCACATGTGGCCTCTTGGGGATCATTGCTTAAATTAATTCTTAACACGCAATGTTGTATAAAGATGATTTGTTGAGGTTTGAGGACAATTTCTTTCCTAGATATTTCAATGGTTTTAGCATGGTTGATGACATGTTTCTTCCTTAGCTTGTGTGCCCAGAAAAAAAAGACAGGAATACATTAAATGGCATAAAAGCACAGTTTAACAAACTGAGCATCTTAAACTATATTCTTCAGGATTCATATACTGCAGGGCGAAAATACATGTGGCTTTAAAATGTTGATAGACACAAGGAGAAATGCTGAATACAGGTTTTCACTACAAGGTCCACTGAACTTAAAAGAATCAGAGTCAGAAAATTCCTCTGTGACATCATGGCTGGAGCAAGTCTTCATTAATCCCAGTGGCTGTCAATAACCATGTGAAAATTCTTGGTGCATTTTGTCCCATTTAAAACATCAAAGTTTTATATGGACACCTGTTGAAATGGACACCGTAGAAGGGGATCAGCCGATGATGTAAAGTTACAGACTCCACGGGAAAAAAATTATCCATGTATTTAAAAAATAAATCTTCATTCTGGGGTGGTATCTGCCAAAAGAGCACCAAAAGACAGCCCACTATATCTAACTGTCTGAGGACTTTTCATGAAAGGGTAATGAAAATGTAAAGACATCAACTTTGTGCCACCTTTCGTGAAGCAGGATGACATAGCAGGACAACAAATTGCTTTCCACATATTCATGTGGATTAACAAAGAACAAACAATATAATAATAATAATAATAATAATAATAATAATAATAATAATAATAACAACAACAATAACAGTAACAAAGTTGGTTTGTATTCATTCCATCATGAAAAGGCTAATAATTACCTGGCCCAGATTTGGCACAAAGAATTAAAATAATTAGCAGAAATCAGGCTTATGTAATCATGCTGCTTATTTACCATCTACTTCTCCTCTTCATAAAAACTGGTGAGTCTACTCACCAGTTTCTTTGCCCATATCATCCAGCCTTCAGTGATGAATTTTTTCTGATTCTGACATACTTGTTTCTTTGCCGTTCAGTTTAGAATAAGTCACCAAATTAATTAGTTTTCATAAGTGCTTTGAAATCAACACCTGAACAGTGGAGAAAGGCCACATCAATTCTCCATGCAGAAAATTCCTCCTGTAGTTTGGCACTAGGTCAAAAACAGATCAGTAGCAAACCAAAGAAGTGGGATAAGGACCTTTTGAGATCTAAACATACTGCTGCAGGAAGTATTATAGGAAGCCCAAAAGGAATCTGAAGTTTTTGCAGTGAGTAAAGCAGATGACACAGCATATACATCCGTGAGAAACCAGAATGCATTTCTGGTTTTAAATACTGCGAGTGGTCCCTTATGTACCTATGTAAGGATGTGGAGAGACCTCCAAAACTTTTGCTCCATGTATACCATAACATGAAAGCCATATGGCTTGTCACTTGGCTGAACTGGGATGCATTTTGCAGAGGGCCAGAATTTGGTGTGGGGTATGAGATGCTCTGAGTCAAAGTCAACTAATGTCAATGGGGCCCCATCTGCTGCCTTCAGCAGACTTTGGATCAGGCTCATTGCATACTGATAAAGATCAAGCAGAAGGGGGCCTTGAATTCTCATTCTGATTTATGCTGAGTAATTGAATACAAATATAAAGACAATATAAATAACTTCAGAAAGGTCACTTAGCTAGTCAGCCTAGGAAATAAATTTAGAAGTCTTAGGTAAATGTTTAAACTACCACTCTGAAGGCATCAGACAACTGTTTTATCATTATGGGGTGTTTAAGAATTACAGGCATCATTCAAAATCTACATTTTTTTGCATTCCTAATGTAATAAACAATCAATAGGGCTTTTCAGCTCTTTTCTTATGGCCTCATCCTTCTATTGATCTCAGCCCAAAGCCCCGACTTCGGTGAAGTCGCACATATATAAGGACAGACAGACTCAGCCTTAATGAGTTCCTGTATCAGCTTTGTCTGTGATATATGCAAGTTTATATATAGATCTGGAAATAGTATCTGACAGCTGTGTGCTGCTGCACAAGAGGGGATGGAGACAACACTCACCCTTACCAGCGTGACCCACTAACTACCCTTTGGCAGTAACTTATGAACCCATCTGTTAAGTAGTCCAAGAAATGGGGTGCCAACGTCTGGAGTTCATTTTCAGAGGGAAGAAAGAGGAATATAAATACGTGTCCATTTCCTTTCTAGTTTGACTCAGCTGGTTGCTTTCCAAAAGTCACAAGATTTTCCCCTGCATAGCTCATTCAGTGCACACTTGCACATCTTTGAAGATGACCAGTTCCCCAGATATTATATCCAAATCATACGTATTTACCAAGGAAAATTAAGTCAGTTTTGTACTTCCTGACCTGACAAGCTTTGGGGGATACCATTCTTAGGGTCCTAAATGGTTTCAATAGCACAGGTTATATGTGAAGACATTCAAGGACAGGAATCTGTACCTGCACCAAGTATGTCGTGGCACCAAAGCCATGACATTAGCTGCAGAACCATCGAAACTTTCTTCCAGGATATGATAAGGAGTAGAGCCAGAAGCATGGTAACAGCCTAAGGTCCTGCTGAGGTAACTTAGCTTACTGAAAAAGTTGTGCTGAGATTGCAGAATATCTAGTCTAAGTATTGATTAGGTCACTTACATTGATAATACACCATAGAGAAGCTGTAGTCAAGTCACCAAATTCGCAGTTGAAAGCAACACTGGAAGACAGCAGCAATCTTAAACCAGAATAACCCAAATTTTCCAAGTTTCTATTCCAGTGTTTCAGCTACTAGGAAGTCACATCCTTGAATTTACACTATTAGATTCTCTATGCTGCTTACTACAGTGAATTCCAAGCATCTATTCCCTACTACCAGGAGACTATAGTTTACTGATCCATTCCCTCAACAGGAAAATATGTTTGAAGTGCAAGTCCCCAGTCTTGCCCACAAATTTAATTTTCATCATATGACATTCCCATTAAGGAAACGGCACTTTCAAGGTTAAAGATAAGAACATGATTGTTTACAAGGTTTTCTTTTGACTTTGTAGCTAATACATATCTACAAAGTCTAAAAACCAGGCAATCATTCCTTCTATTTCACCTACATGGAGGTTATGCTCCTACATGTTTAACTGCATCTGTTCCCTGATTGATACAATATATTAAACTGCTAATTAATACAAAAACTTTAGTCATTTTATATTCTTGAAAAATATAAAAGGAAGGTATGTAGATTTCCCACTCCATCAAAGTAATTTCACTTTAAACTATGTTCTTGGGCACCTGGCAATCGCCCGGGAGGAATTGTGTAGGTCTGTCTTTCAAGACAGGAATCTGTTTTTCAGGTTTTGGGATTCACATTGTGCACTGTAGAAAGGAGCATTGTTTTGCTTAACTCCATTTTCTATGCTGTGCACAGAAAGGTCACAGAACATCCAAGACCAGTTGGAAAGGGAAGAAGGAGGGAGAGAGAAATGGCCACAGGAACCTAGTGTCTTATTTGCACTGTGCTTTCAGAAATAATATTTTTCTCTAAGGAAACAGTGAAAGTATGAAGACCTGCAAAGAAAGAAGAAACAGTATTGGGGCCATATAAGTGCAGTAGGGAGGACAGAGGTGGGGTTTGGGGCTGGTCAGGAAATGAAAGGTATCCAAGATTCTTTCCCAAGGAAGGGAAGGATTCCTCCTAAGATGAGTCAGGAGCCAGCCTTTATTGCTGCTTTTTATTCTTTAGTTAAAATGGATACGGAGACACAGAAAAGGAAAAGAAAAGGTTGCAGAATCATTTTATACCGATGAATTCCCTTTTAATTTTCTGTGGTGCATGTAAAAACAACATTATGTCAGCTGTGAACAAAGTAACTGTCGCAATACATTGGGCTGCTATGTTTCATCCTATCTACAAACCCAAATAACCCAACTACACAAGTCTTTTTATGACACTATTTCGTATTTGTGGAAAGGAAGGTAGAAAAAAAATTCCCAGATGCCTCAGGGAATACAGCCCTTTCTGCTTTGTCTTATAGAAATAGCATTGTTAATGTAACTGATAATTCATACATGACACCACTTAGCAAAAGTAGACATTTACCTCTCTAACTGCCCTGTGATACAGGCTGTGTTGGGTCAGTGCAGCATCCCCATAAGTACATTTACATATGATGAGCTTGATCATTTCCCTCTATCTCTCAAGCAGGAAAATAAAGAAAAAGTAAGTGACAGACAGCACTGGAAGGAAAGTTGCAGCCAAACTAGGACAAAAGCACAAGTAATTGCTCCCCTTTCTCTCTTTACAGTGAGCTTTTTTTTTTTTTGATCATTCCTGCTTTGTTAGAGCAGTATTAAAGGTTTACTTCCATAACCCTGGCTCACACAAGCAGACCTTTTGCAAGCAGAAATAACCCATGAGTTTAGTGAAATTAGTGCTGCTATATAATAGGATTTTAAAAAAGGACCCAGGTGGAAGCCACTGGTGGTAGAAATTGGTCTAATACCTCTGAAGGTAAGTTTTTGTACCATTTTCCCTGTTACTGAAAGCCACCCATGAAATTAAGATATGATTAATTGTAACCACGGCAGTGTTGTAGGTTAGAAGCTCTGCATCAAATCCTCTTCACTTTTAACTCAGTAGATTAAAAGCACTACACCTTGATCCTTATTTACAGGGTAAAACACCATTTTCCATAACATGCAACCAAAAGCTTCTGCTTTCAACCAAAAATATCTGCCTTGCTGTTTGGGGCCATACTTCAGCACGACTGGGACAGGGAACTTCAGGAACACCTGTACAGAATGTACATTTCAGTAACACCACCCTGTTTCTGTTAAGGAAGGGTCCTCATTTTCTCCTGCTAGATGTGCAGGCATGCCTCACTAACAATTACTGAGGGTCACAGGCAAACAATTTCTACACCTACTGTACATAATAATTGTCATGAGAAATTATCTTCACAGTCTTCTACGCTTCCGTTTGCAAACAATGATCGATATGATAATAATATCTCTATAGCTTACAATGCATACACATTAGCCTGGTGTATACACAGCACAGCTTTCCATAGAAAAGTCCACACTGATCATCAAAACTTTATTCCATACTTCATAGCTGGGAATAAAATGCTTGGCATGTTTTTATCAACAAAATACTCATTTCTAGTGGTGCCTCTGGCTGCACATTATTCTTGACTAAATGGACATGCTACAAACCTCCTACATTTCAACATATGGCTTTCTTGCATGCTTCAGAAAGGGAAATTAGGCAGCCATAAGCATTAATAGTCTCTATTGTGCTAAATGAAGAAGATTTTGTAGTATTATATCTCATAATACGGTTGCTTCAAGAGATGCCTCCTTAAAATCAGAATATATTTACATCCAAAATTAAGTATTATTTTCTCCCCATATCTCGTAATCCTTTGATATGGCAGACGTGCACCTGATCATGCTGTTTCCCATACAGCAAAGCATGTGTGTGTGCTGTTAAGTGCTAATACATTTCATATATGTGATACCTGCTCTGCCAAGTTGCCTCTCTTTCTCTATGCATGCTGCAAGAATATATTTTATGAGATATTTGCCATCAACAACATTTTCATACATGCATGCTATTCATAAGAGGAAAATAAATCATTTTACTTTGGATTAAGCTCAGTTTTAAATAACAAACGACATTATTAAACCTCCCCTCTTCCTGAGGCAGAGGCACATGGCTGTGTACACACACATAGGTACCCACACCCTCAGAGAGCAGAGCACTGCATTCTCCTCTGAGTATCGTGTGTCCCCTGTAGCCCTTTAATGCTTAAGGCTAAAATACTAAAACACTAAAAACAGGTGTACCTTGACCCTCTGAAGATCTGATAAGATCTGACTGGATCAAAGGCCAAGGTCACTTGAGTCATGAGATTGGCTGAGTGATATTATTTTTGTCATGGTTCCAAACTGTTGAGAGGTAGGACTCTGATTCTGGCACATGAGAATCAAATGATATGATAGTCTAGTTATTAAATATGACAGATAGAAAAAGCTGCATGTTGCACAGCTACTCTGTGATTAGTAGCCTATATTTTACAATGTCACTGCTCTGAATGCTGTAATACTTCCAAGACTCTTTCAAGAACTAAGGCTTTTGAATTTAAAAAGAAACAATAAAAGGATATAGAGATGAAATCTGGTAACAGCTCTGTAAGATTTCACAGCTTATTTTCCCAAACAGCATTCTATTTCAATAATTCAACTGTAAAACTTGTTCTCTACTGCCGTTTTTTCCTTAGGACCATCTTTAAATCATCTATTTTATTTTATTTTAATCAGACAGATGAATAAACTTCTATGGAACATTAGAAGAATGCAAAACAAGAAAAGTTAGCTCTATCTTCTAATTTCCATGTTATGCTTGCAAATAGATGCAGCATTTTAAATCCAGCTCTATTCCCCTACAGGTAACCTATCATAAGAATTAGGGAGGAACCCCAGCAACAATAAAAATGCCCATCTCACTCATGTATCTCAAACACTATCTTTTTAAGGTAATCAAAAGTAGAGTAGTTTGATGTTTAGCATGGTATATCTATAACTTACACATCCTATCAGTTCATTCATCTGTAAACTGGATATACTTTTCTCTCTCCCTGATGCCTTGCAAATGTTTTTAAAGGGCTTTGAGATCCACTGATGAAAGACATTTTAATAGCATGCAGTATCACTGACATGGGTGTCTTGAGTGCCTACTTGCATTTTGAAAATGCAGCCTTTTGTCTTCAGAAGACGGCCTAAAACCCTAATTAAATCTGAAGATTTTTGTGGGCTGAGGGATTGTGCAGTACTAGATAAGTTAGCAACAAACCCATCAAGTAGTCCAGGGGGAAAAAAATAAAATGCAATCAGGTAATCTTACAATCAGAAGATAAAAGCTAAATAGAAACATATTACACAGCCTGTAACTATAATAGGCTAACACTGCATTATTTCCAAGACATAACTACTGCACGCAATCAGGAAGAGAGCGAAGAACCATGAAACGCTCAGTGAAGATGGGATGGGAAGGGAGAACTTGCTTTCAAAACTTGGGATTTTCAGTTGTTCTCAAAAAAATGGATGACTGCTTGACATAGATAATAAAAATGATGATATTAAGGCATGTCTGAACAGGCAACAGTTGCTACTGTGCTTAAGACCAGAGCTGGAAAGAACGACTGTTTCTGTTTTGAGTAGAAGTGGGCCCCCGGTCTCTAAGAATGTGTGCATGATGTATAATAGATACCTGTCTGATATAATTAATTATATTTTTCCTAAATTTAACATTGCCTGAAGGGTAAAATCATTTTGCTTGGTGAAATCCCTCATGCCACACAAAGTCTGTGCACAAGTCAGATTTAATTGCTGTGATAAAACCACAAGAAAGACCAGGTTTGCATTAAATCTATAACCACATCTAGTGAAGAATAGCTTTAATCACCTTTGAAATGGTGACCACAAGATAATTAAAGGGAAAGTGTTCTCATTAGTAATTATCCAGGAATATCAAATCTCAGTTTATCTTGAAGTCCAATTTAAAATGACTTGGCATGGTTTTAATTTTTTCCTCTATTTCTGAGGTTATGAATCTCCTAGAATTTCTTCTATGAGGGTGGGAAAAAAATCAAGTTTGCCCTGTGGAATTCCACAATCCACTGTCATGCTTCCTTTCCTGTGTCTGTGCTAGTCAGAGTACCAGGGAACAGCAGTCACTTCTCATTGATACCTTTGCCATTTTCACATTCAGGACAAACTGAAAACTGGAGTTTTTCATTCTTATTAAAGACAGCATCACTCGTGCTGCTAGGAGATGATGTATCTCCTTGCTTCCATCACTAAAGCCTCTTTGGTGTAGTTTCTCTGCTCCTGGTAACAAATACTTGAACTCTTGCATGTGTGCTTCCAGTGGGAAAGGGAAGCAGAGTCTCACTTGAATCTGAGCAATAGCTTGTTTTAATTTGCACGTGTAAATCAGCCTTGAATCTGAGTTTTTCAAACAGCCCACAAGACCACCACAATTCTCCAGAATCAAAGCTTTGACTCCAGGCTTTGACAAGAGTCACCTCTGTTATGAAATGACCCTAAAGAAAGAACAGCACAGAGTGCAAATTCTCCTGCTTCTAACATTGTTTCCTCTGTCTGACCTGTTTAACAAATCTAACACACCACATCTCATTAGGCTCGGTCTTTACCTTCCTGTAAAGAAAATGAATTTAGAAGACTACATTTAAGAACATCAGATAGTGCTAACAGCACAACATGATATGTGTAGTAGGGTAAACGATTCTTTTACAGGAACTTATTTCCCTCTGCATACTTTCTCTGTTTCCCTCCTACTTTCCTCTTTACACACCTTAGCAAATATGCCGGGAGGGGGGATTCTGGTCTGAACTTCTGCCTATGAAATTTCAGACAGCTTGATTTTTTTGGCTTGGCAAGGTTTGGTAAGGGTCGCTTTCAATATTAGGCTTATAATGAAAGGATTGTTGTAACCTTATCTATGTTATGTGGAAGAGATTGACATCACTCAAACATTAAAAAAAAAAAATAAAAAAAAAATAAGAAAGCAGAAGCCTTCTTTTCTTTCTTTAAATGTAATTTGGTCTTCCTTTCCCCCTTTCCCAAGTTTCATTGTGGGTTCACTGAGCTACTCTCCCCTTCAGGCAGAAATGGAAACCAGAGGAGTTGCATTCCTTCAGTCTGTTTCTGACAGCGAGCGTGGCTGCATCAAACTTAGCAGCTGAAGCCTTGCCCTGCACTCTGTAGTGCAGCTGTGCAGAACTTGGCTGTTTCAGATCACAGTGCTTTTAAAAAGACTTTTACAAAGATTTCATTTGGCTTGCTGCTGCTGAATTGCACTTTGAGAGAGGCAAACACCCCAAAAATAAGGGGAAAAAAAGATATCAAAACATTCAGTAAAAAACCTTGTATTTCATCTGGTCCTGTGTTGAAATTGCATGGTGCTATGAAGTTTGCATGATACAGAGGAATAAAAGAATTTTTTGAACCTTGGCCCAGGTTTGCTTTGAAATTTTCACAAACCATAGCAAAAACTTTCAACTGATGTAAAGTGAGATTCAAGTTTCTAATGAAACCAGGCCATTTTGCATGGATTCAGGTTTCATAATGCAGGTCTTTTACAGCTGTACTCTCAAAGGAACATATTCCTATCTCAAGATGGGATTTACATACTGTATGTAACTCCCCACATGTCCCGGCAAGATTATTACTTTCTTATATAGCCGTAAATCCTAGAGCTTTATGTTATGTCAAGGGAATGGATAATCCGCTCACTAAGGGCCAAATCCTACCCCTTGAACAGGCATGTCAAGGCCTAAGAGGTAAAAGAAACCCTATTCTTTGAGGGATAGATTAGCAAGGCACGCCCTCCACAGCAGCACAGAAGATGCTCAGTTCACACTGGTGCCAGGGTCCCTGAGTAGGAACGCGGTCAGCCCCAATAGCCACACACAGAGCAGCACAGCAACCAGCAGCCCTGCACCAAACAGATCAGGGGCTAGTTAGGTCATGTCATTTAGGTCCTGACACACATTATTCCTTTCCCTAGAAGCATGTCTGCAACTTAAATTCAGAGAATATCAGCCAGTTATAATGGGTAATGTCAAATTGTAGAGAGGATAAACAGAAAGCATCAGGTTCTGGACTCAAGTGCTACTCTCTTGCACTAAGGGGAGATGGGGTTTTTGAGTGAAAGCAGAATAAAAATTTACAGCTGTGCATTATATTTTATTTTAAGGAAACCAGAGTGTTTTTTCAGAACCTCAGTATTCTCCATTGCAACTTTTCTAACAGCAACTGACAGCCTGAGGAACCCAATTCTCTCTGTAAAATTGCAGTTCTCTGTTTTATTTCCATAATTTAGGATTCCTCCTGCCCTGCCCACTCTTGGGTGCCCTGAAGCACATGTATGTGCATGGCACGATGTATTGATGCACCAACAAAAAAGAGGGACTAGAGAATTTCTGCATTTCCTAAGGAGTATCACTCTGGGAAGTGCAATCAGCCAGGAAAGATGCCCTTTTCCAAAGGCCAAGAACAAACAAAACTGTCCCTTCTCGGCAGCAGCTATCCCATAATGATAGCTTATTTCTGCCCTGCCTAAGCACCGCTCACATCAGGCGAGAACCAGAGAGCAGGACATCGTCTTGCTCAGAGCTGATGTCTGACACTGGACCCAGCTTCCTTCCTTTCCCCTTCTCCCTGCCAAGCCAGGGCCCTCCCAACACACCCCTTTATGCTGTGCAGGAGTGGTGTGTATAGGAAGCAATTAACTCCCCACAGCTGGTCTAATTCCTACAGGACGGAGAGACAACTGCAGTCCCTTTTCTAGCAGGCTTAAGGATTAACTCCTTTTCCCCCAGTGTCTCAAGGGGGTGCGCACGCTCTCAGGAGTTACAGTGCAGCTCTGAACACATTTGACAGCTGACTTTCAGCAGCAGTTCCACATCTGAAGGGCTATCAGTCTTAAAACAAAACATATTATCAGTAACAGATTAAAAACAAAGTTCTGTGTTTTGACTCATTATTGTAGATCTGTTTCAAGCAAATGTAATCATGTCCTCTAGAGATTAACCAAAAGCATAGGAAAGGAATTCCACATTGTAAAATCTTATTTCTTTCATGAAAGTGATTAATACGTAATTGGATGATAATATTGCAAATAATAATAATAATACATGGCACTTACATAGCACCTGCCATCTGAGGATCTCAGCACTTCTCAAACAGCTACAAAATCTCACACATGCTAACAACATGGCTTATGATCTTTCCTGCCTAACCTTTCAAAACTTTACATGCCATATGAGCATGTTAAAACCAGGAAATGAATATGCCTGTGACTTCACAGAATTGGACATGGGCTTAGGTTTAAATCTGGTGCAAATATGTGCCCACCCTAAGTTAATCTGACCCCAGCGTGGCTACAGTTAGGATATTATTGGAGTGAGGTAGATATGTGTGCATACATGTTTAATTACTATCTGACTTTTCATTCATTTAGGGAGTGTCTTGGTTCAACAAAAGGGGAAAAACTTGGTTTGAGGAAAGCAAAAAAACTCGTACTGCCAGAAGTCATCTTTACCTGATGCTGCCTGAGACACACACACACACACACACAAAAAAGAGTTTGGCTAGGTTAGACAGAAGATTCATTAATGTGCCCTTGATGCAGTCTCTACCACAGGTGCTCACATAAAGCCCAGCCAGATGTAAAATCTAGATCAGAAGTTAAATTTCCTCCTGCAGGTATGTTGGCAAAAGCACTTGGTGCAGAGCCCCACACATGTACACCTGATTGGTGACTGAGGAGTTGTAGGTGAATGATGAAGCTATATAAAACAAAGATTAACAGATTCAACCCATGTGCTTGGCAGATATACTAAAGTGTGCAGATTGTCATTATGTGTAGGGTTTGGAAAATGCAACAGTAATTCCTGTCCAGAGGAATTGAGAATTAAATGGGCCAGACCCTGGTGCCCAGCTTCTCATATGGTCTTAAGAATATGCACCGTCTGAAAAAGGGCAGCAGTGGCTTAAAGATATGGCACCAGCTTGGGAGTCTGAGGTGTTGGGATCTATCTGCAGTATGGCTGGTGATCACCTCTGTCACCTCAGTTAAATAGCTTCTCTCCATATTTCTGCTTTCTTTCCACTTCAGAGTAAACTGTGATAATAAAAACAAGAAGTATTTCTAAGGTGATATTTAGTTCCATTAAGAGGCAGTTTCTAATGATCTAGTGATCTGTGTAATACAAGGAGACCTAGGTATGTGAGCACAACAACTCTCTGTTAATCTCACTCTTGGAAAAGCCAGGATTATTGATTGGGTATCAGACCAGATGAGGCCTCACAAAGCTACTCTAATTTCAATATACCTTAATTTCAATAATATGATGTACTATTGAGCCCAGCAACCCATTAATTGAAGTTGTTTTTTTTTTACGGATATATGTATCTATCTCAATACAAAATTATTTTAAGAATAAGAGAGAATAAATTCACATCCTTCCTTCCCTCCTTCCTTCCTTCCTTCCTTCCTTCCTTCNCTCTTCTCAGGCAGTGGCCAAGGCAAAGCTGGCTCTGGGGTGTCAGAGGAGATCCAGAGCCACTCCCTCCCTTCCTTCCTTCCTTCCTTCCTCCCCTCCCCAGTACTCTTCTAGAGACATTTAATCCTCTTCACACTGAACTCTTGACTAAAAATTCCAAATAAAGCACCTACTTCTAAAAGTCACGCTATCCAATCAGGGACCAGAAACAAAACAGGTGAATAGTCACACACAAGGAATAACTTAAAGTAAATAATCATAGTGTTCAAATTGCTGATAATTCATAGGGTACAGTTTGCTCACAAAAATAATTCAGCAGACAATTACAAATAATGATCTAATTTGGGAAAATCGCAATCAGCTTGTGTGCATTGCATTTACAGAAGAGCTGAATTTGCTGGATGAAATATTTGTTATGAAGAGTTCAACCAGCTCCACTATTTACTTCACAGCGTAGCTAAATCCAAAGAGCACACAGTGGAAACCACTGCAGAAGGGAAATATTTACATATTATCTATGTTAGAAGTGTGCGATGAAAGTTGGAGAGAATACACAGCTAAAAAGGCATGCTAATCACCCTGGAAATCATAATGCAAAATTAGCATGCAATAGATGCTAAATGGCAAGCAAATAAATGCAGACACGTGACCAAACTAGGCCAGAAAATTCCAGATCAGTATCTTACTTCCTCACTGATAGTATTTATTTCACGGGTAGGGGAATGGAATGATGTTGTTACTATTGTTGTAGGGAACAGACCAAAATTTCAGACTCATTTGGCTTACACACACAAAAGGTTCCTAATTTCTATCTCATAGAGACTGACCGATTTACCAGGTTCATACTAGAACCTGACAGAGGGCAAGGTGTTTGAGATGGCTGTGCAAAAATCTGTTGACTGCCTTAAAATTTTGAGCCCAATTTATCAAAACTGAAATACAATTATATTTCCCAGCAGTCACCTTTTGTTTTGGTTCTTCCAGAAGACAAGACAAGAAATGGAGCAGGACACACAGACACTGCTAGGAAGTCAGATTTAGCCCTCTGTTCTGGGTGAATCTCTCCATTGTTACATTTTGGGAACTTTATTTGCTGGAGCTTGTCCTGTCTCAGCTAAGGGCTGTCAAAGTACACCTTCCAGATCAGAATATTCACTTCTGACCTATCTTGGGCCAAGTTTTAGACCAGAAGATATTTATTAGACAGCTTCACAGTTCTAAACAAACTTACATTGTTCCACAGCTTTAAGGAGGGAATTTCTCATGAACAATATCATGTCTCAATTTCACAGTCTCTATTATAGACTATATTTATAATACCTTGTGGAAAATATTCTTAAAGCAACATTGAAGAAGGGAGCTTAAAATGAACATATGATGAAGTTAATAAATTATAGCATTTCTTATTCTCCTTTCCCCTTATTTTGTTTCCCATGTTTTGGGACCAATCCCAGTCAGACCACTTCCAAACAAAACTGAGTAAAGATTTAGGAGGCAGTTTGGGATCAATCCCATTTTAGCAGTACTGTTCTCACCACACCAGGATGTTATGTAGTTTCATCTTTTTCTCTTTTTGAATGTTGGCCATCGTTTCAGCCTGTCTGCTCTGCTGCACGGAATTTGATATGCAAGTCACAGAAACATCCCAGATTTGGTTTTGACCAAAAAAGTGAGTTTTCTAAGGACCCCATAGCCACAGCATTGATATTTCCTACACCATATGGTACAGGAATACTCAGTGGGAGTTGAGGCAGTAGAAAAATCCTGGGTGAGGCTGCATGAAGCTACAAACACCATTTGAAAACTGAGTTGTCTCACCACTCTGACCAGAGAGTCTCCACAAACCACTAATAAATGTACTCCAGACCACAGCTGGGGAAAGGCTGAGATAGACAAATCATTTAAAAGCCAGAACATGCTCTTCATTCACAGAGCTTTCTTTAAAGGGGAATGAAAATGAGGCACAGTGTCTGACAAAGCATTTCCTTTAGACAATACAATACTTACTTTTAATTTATAATCCAGTTTACTTGGCAAAAATTACTTTTCCTTCTCATTTCACTGCTATGTACTTTCTTGCCTCTACAGGGAGCCAGCTGGTCACCACTTTCTGCCCTAGAGGTAGCTGCTTTTCACTGGTGCTTTATATTGTTGTGAAGTGCTTAGGGATTTACAAGATGGAAGACACTATAAATGTGAGAAATTGTGGAGCTTGTTAAAGTTATTACAAAATTTCCACTTTGTATTAGTCAGATCTTTTCACAGCCACTTTACCACTGAAGTCATCAAAATGTCATCCATCCTTTCAACTAGGAAAGAGGGCTTGCCAGATTCATTTAAATGGCATTATCCATCCTAAAATTCTGGTCAATTTGGACGACTGATGTCTGCCCCCAGTTTATCCTCATTTTTGCTCATGCTCTGCAAATTTCAAACTATACAGAATTTGAACTTTCCCTGAAAGCAGTGTTTGTTAAACTAGTCAAATACAACTATACCATCACAAAAAAA
>VXAC01006143.1:247392-276717 GCA_013399225.1 Rhipidura dahli | reverse complement strand
AAAAAAAAAAAAAAAAGTGCATCACCAGCACAAGTGTGTCACCAGGACAGCCTTAAAACACATTTTCAAAAGAAAATTAACATTTCAAGGGTGTAGACAATGCATATCTAACATTAAGAATAGAGAATAATATACACTATTCACTTAAGAACTGCCTATCCATCAGCAGTGGCTTGTAGGAAATGATGCCATGATTCAGTGTGAGATGAGAAGATTTTAACAGAGCATCAGGTATTAGTGCAACACCACTTTAGTCATTTGTTATTTGATGCATATTTGGAGTAAACTGCCAAGAGCTCTTCAGCAAGCTTCAGCCACAAGATATGTGGAGTTATTACTGTGGTCAGTTCAGTTCCTGAAGTCTATAAGAAATTTTATTTTTACTTTCTCTTTTTTTTTCCCCCTTGTGGACTGTAAGTGTTCATTATTTTATCAATGCTAACAATGGAATAGACGAGTAAAACTTCCAGAGGCATCTAAATGACTTAAGGACAATAAATCCCATTGGCTTTGGATTCTAAGTCAATTAGATGCATTTGAAAATTTTACCTTTTATCTGCATGCTTCATTAGTCAGATTTATTAACCAATCATTTAGGAAGGAAAAGGCCAGAGCAAAAGGATCCCCAAAGTGTAAAATTTACAACACTGCTATCTATCCTCACCAATTGCCCAAGTTTAATTCTCTAATTTAATTCATTAATTAAAGAATATGCTAATTGACTGAAAAACCCAGGCAGAGGTTTTTCTCGGAGCTCTTTCCCGTTGAGAAAAACGGACCCCAGTTCCTAACAAAATACACATATCAAGCATAAGGCCATTGAAATTCTTTCCAGCTCTGAGCTCATGTTTAGCACAGGAGTAGTTATCCCTATTGAATATACTATTTCACCTGAACTTCCGCAAGAAATGGGATTTTCAGGGTTTGCATCTGTCATCAGTTGTCTGGCCCATCGCATTCCATTGTCAGCAAGTTTATTCCAAATATTCCATTCTGAGTTATTTTCCACTAATTTAATTTCACTCATTTTACTTGATCTCTATGGCCTAGTGCTACCTAAAATAATTCCTCAATGTTTTTGCCAAGACTGAGCCAAATGGATGAAAAGCCTCAGGGACTAAGAAAAGCATCTCTGCAGAGCTGAGTGTTTGTGCTCCACTGTAATTCCTTTTTTCCATACTGCTGACATCTCTGCAGGTAGCTTTTTTGCCTCTGGGCAATAGGGTCGTAGGTTCATAGTACAGCAAAGGGGGAAGGCTGGAGAACTTCCTTTCCTCTTGGCCCAACACTGCTATGCACTGTATTTCTCTACTGTTCCCATCTGCTACATAAGCATTTAATAGCCCACAACTGTGCTGAAAAGCTGATAAATTCTGACACATTAGCCCATTTTCTCACTTAAGACTACAGTATGAAATAGTATATGGCCTTCTCTGTGAGAGAATGTATTCATGTCCCATCCCTATTTTTAAAATGTTTTCAATATAAAATCTTTCAGATTCAGAGACAAATATCTTACAGAAACTATTGACCTCACACTCATGATAAAAAAGAAATCAAAACTCCCCAAAACAGGACTGGGATTATTTGCCTGTGAATATTTCTGTCTATTTACAGTAGATCAGAATTAGTAAGAGAGATAGAATGGAGGCTTTATATCATCAATTTAACATTAATTACCTAAATCTCTTTGAGGACATGTAACAAAAAGCCCCCGACATTTGTGTCACAAAGATTATTATAACATATTGCCAAGTCATAGCATTGCTGCACTGGTTGATAGAATTCAAATTCAAATCCAGGCTAAAGATGCTACAGCTGTCACCCTTGCCCAGAAAAGCCCTCTTAGGTTCAAAAGTTAGCCGTCCTCCTGCCTGCCTCCACCAAATCAGCTCCTGATCCCTGGAGATTACTAATCCCGACTTCTCTGCACATAGTTGACAGGAAGAATAAAGCTATTGTGCCTTCCTAATAATTCAGGCTAATCACATATTTATAAAAGAAAATTAGGAGGAAGTGATTAACTCCTTCCAGTTCAGCCATTGATAGTACAGTGTTTATAAAGAGGCAGCTGGAATAGCTTTAAAATGTGTTTAAATTTTAACACACTGATATAAAATAATGAATGTTTAAATAACTATGTTTTGGTTTGGCCTAGTTGCCCAATATTGTACCACTGTCACCAAGGAAACATGGAAAGGGGAGGTGGCAGAGGCTTGTGTTTTGAATGCATGTAGTCAACCTCAAAGTGCAGCTGTAATGCACGGCAGGTCCAGTTCAGGTGTCCACCCTGCTGAAGGAAAAGCATGTAGCAAACAACTGAAACAGAAAATTCATGTATGATATGATTCATGTAGGATATGACTTCAATCCCTGCAAGTTTGGAAGGATTCCCATCTTTATTTTTTGGTGTGTTTTAAAATGCTATGAATTCTACAGTGATTCTGCACCCAGAGCAATGCAAAACAAAAAACAAAAAAACAAACAAACAAAAGAAAGGCTACTACTCTTCAGTGTTTTCAGTCCCTGAGTTCAGTATTAACAGAGTACAGGTAGACCTAAAAATGACAAACCAGAAAAGCTTCAAAACACCCAGAATCCAGTGAGCTGCTGTGGGCTTAGACAAGAGCTGTTCCCTTACCCCTGTGGTCCTGGTACTTCCTACATCTCCCACAGAGATATTGATTCACTCATGATTTTCTCAAGTTCCCATTCGAGGAGAGGCTGGGCAGTGCTCAATGACATCCATGTGTAACAAAGTCACAGGCACACAGCACCTCTCAAGAAAAAAATCAGTATACCAGCAACTGGGGCCCGTGTCATGAAAGGTCCTCTACCAAGGGAGCAGGAAATGGCATATTTAGAGAGAGCAATATGCTAGAAGAAAATTAATTACTGAAACCACACTCATATTGTCCTGTCCCTAACAGCAAGCAATTTAAAACAGTGTCTTTTCTGCAGTAACGCCTTTAAAAATAAAGTGATATGCATGTTTTTGTTTTTGTTTTTGTTGAAAATCTTTACTTTTATCAGGCCATGAATATTGTCAAAAACTAGTAACTTTTAGATTCTTCCCTACATTCTGACAATCTGTTCATCCAGGAAAGAAATGATAAAAGCTTTACTAATTCTTTGAATATTAACCTTTAAACTTAATAAAAAATTGAATGAAAATACAGTATTTCTATGGAAATCCCAGTATGTTACTGGTACTTTCTTCCCTTTGACTCAACTCCATCTTTATTTCAGCTTCATTATTGAAACTAATATTTAGGAGAGGGGAAAGCAGGAAAGACAGCCAAAAAGGACAAAGAGCCCAATCACATTCAGAATTTCTGTTCATAGCAATGGAGAGCTGAGGTTGTGGATGCAAATACAGGGTTCTATTGACAACAGTAGGATGTTTGTATGGAATGAAAGAACTGCAGGTTCAAATCCTTACATTTTTGAAATGTCTCCATTTCACACTGCATTAGCAGAAATGTATTGATATTTTTAAAAATGAACTGAAATTTCTGATTTTCAGTCTAATTTCAGAATAAGATTTGCAGCAGTACATTTTATCATACCTGTTTTATCACTAGCCAGAGCTATAGTATTTCTCCAGTACCATTTAAGAGAGAAACACGAGGCTCTGAGACACTACATCTGAACCAGGATATGTTTTATCTGGGAAAACCTGTGTATTTCTAATGAATGCTATAATCAGTGGGAAAAAAACCAAACAAAAACAATTAGAGCTCTAATGTACTTTAGTCAGCAAAAATAAATCTCATTTTTTTATACTGAGAAGTTAATGGGTTAAAAAAAATGTTTCAGCACTGTTTACCACTCATTCTGACACCATCTGAAGAATGGATTGTTTCTTTCATTTTTTGTCCTTTTTCAGTCACCTCAGAAGGCCAAACTCATGTGTGAATGTTTTCTTTCTTGTCCTTCTCTCTCCTCTTTCCTTCTCTCTCTTCTTTTCATACAACCATGCAGAATTCTTGCCATCCATCTATTAAGTTGTTTGGTCATAGACATTAATGGCTTTAAACTGAAAGAGAGTAGGTTTAGATTAGATACTAGAGAGATATTCTTTACTCAGAGGGTGGTGAGGCACTAGAACAAGCTGCCCAGAGAAGCTGTGGATGTCCCATCCCTGGAACTATTCAATGCCAGGCTGAATGGGGCTCTGAGAAACCTGATCAAGTGAAAAGTGCCTGTGACAGAGGGGTTAAAAATAGATGACTTTTAAGGTCCGTTCCAACCCAAAACATTCTATGATTCTATAATTCCCAAAGAAAATAAATCACATTCCAAAATAAAACACAAAAACTAGAAGCTTATAATGACCTCTGAGTATGAATAAGCAGGAGAAGAAAATGAATGTTGAGGAAAAAATGTCTTGTTTACAAACATTTACCTTCAATTATTAAGTATTTATGGAGGAAAATAGCCGTAGATACATGATTGGCAAATTGGCTTATGTTTAAATAATATGTCTAAAGTTTGACTGAGCATGGAAGTTCATCTTTAAATAAACAAATGGTACCATAATGTTACAGTCATGAAATATAAACAAGCCTCAGTCATGGTATCTGCCTGCCACACTAAAGTCATGCAGAAGCATCCGAGTTTCCTTAAGCTCTTTCAGTGAACTGTGAAGAGGTTCGTATCAAGGAAAGTCACTGAAGTGTGTTACACTCACAGCTTTTCCTTTCACTGCATCTCAGTACCCAAGTCTGTTGGTGAACTGAGGTTGCTGGGAATGGAAATAAAAGAGCATTTCCTATTACCTGAAAACCAGGTAACTTCATCTCTCCAAACACTTCAGCACTCATTGTGGAATCACACACAACGTGCCTCAGATGCAACACCCTCTTTGAGGTTCAGGAGACAGAGGCAGAAAGAGGCAGGTGAGCAGGGAGCTTTGTTTGGCTGATTTGCTGGGTTTGTCTCTGTTGCTGAGCCCGTTATTACAGTGTGAACTGCTGGCAGCTGTCCATCTGTCTGGTCCCCACCCCTCATGGTAGCGCTTTTGCACTGCCAAGCATCTCATCCCTGTTTCGCTGTTATGAGGACTGATAGTCACAGGAGGATTTTCTATTTCCTTTTTGGAGAAGTCAGGGTAGAAAGGTGGTGCATGCAAATCTGAAGAGACTTGGACTTGGTAACTACATTGAGAAAAATATTTTAGAATAGATGAATTACTGTCTGTTAGCCCGTAATCAGAATTGTCCTGTGACCAAAACGTTGATAGGGAAAGCTGAAGACATTCTTCAAAGGATAAATATTACTTGCACTCCCAGGAATGTAGGACTTGGGAAATAAATCAATTCTGCTTCCTCACACGTCCCCTGTCCCTCTTCTAAACCTTGCTCCTGTAGCAGATGGGTTTAGCCTTTCTGAGAGGAACACCTGCAGCTGGTTACACAGAGAGGAGCTGCCTCAAGGCCACTGTAGGCCACGGAGAGCTCACTGGAGTTAGAGTGTGACCCTGAACCCAGTATTTAAAACAGACATAAAGCAGAGTCCAGAGTACTCTTGCCAGTCTTAGTGAACTGTAGATTTGTGTTCTCAATAGGCTGAAGCTCCCCAAACATAATTCTACACATAATTTTAAAAATATCTGTAAGAAGCAGTGTCTTTCTCAGTTCTCTCTTTTTTTTTTTTTTCCAATTGATAGAGTGTGAAGAGCATATTTACCACTTTGGGAAAATGACATGACAAAAATACATTTGTAAAAGCAAGAGAAATTCTACCAAAGGTGATGAAAATGAAGAGACATTCTCCACCATGGCAAACAGGGTACCACTAGTGAATAGTCTATGTCCATCTATCCATGCTTGGACAGCCTCCTTGGAGTCCAGTTCACAGTGCACAGAAGGTCTGACTCATCATTCTTTCATACTTTGCAAAGTTTTCTCCACAGGTATGAACTGGGAGTGAATGCTACCAACCCAACATTACCTACCTGCTTATGTCCATGGCAATCCATTGCTTTGTCTGGGCAACAGTGAATGATTTGAAAGTGTCAAGAACACTGGAAATCAGATCTGAAGCATTTTAAGGACTTATTGGGCTGCATTGCAAACAATGGAGTGCACTATGGAAAGCATTTTTAGCTTGGGGAATGCAGATGAGAAAACACAGGGACTGAGCAATTAAAAGCCTGGATTCCCCCCTCCCACCTCCAGCATATGGCAGGAAATTGGACCAGAATCAAGTGATGTCTCTCCTTGGTGGAGTCTGACTTCTGACCTCTAAGACAATGGAGTCACAAGCTATCCTGAGGCTTGATTGAGAAGCCACTTCAACATTTCCATAAGTCACTCTGCCATTGCAGATCTGTCACAATTTTGTCATAAAGTTTGCAGAATTCTGTTGACATTGTGTCATCTCAATAAATGCAAAGGGAAAAAAAATGAGTCGGGGCAGGTGCGAGCACAGATTTCAAGTCTAATGCGTGGGCTGCTGCATGTCTTCTGACATAATCTAGGCTCTCATACTTGATGTTTTTCTGGAGCTGTGGTGAACTCTTCCATCCTTTAAAGCGATCAACCTCATTTGACTAATTTGAGAAGAAAAAAAAGAAAGAAAAACACTTCACTTCCCCTCTCAAAGCATCCTCGGCCAACTTGGATCTTTTAAAAAAGTAACTTAACGATTTGGGGCCTGGTTGTCATTTACATGAAGGTCACTTCACACTGATCTGGCTGTGTAAATGGGCCATAAGTTACTTCTACACCCACTTGAAAGACCTCTTGTGCTTGCCAGAATGATGTAAAATAGCCTCAATGTAAGTGCGAATTCAGGCTCTTATTTTTAAAGCACTTTATGGCAATGCATCAGTCAAGCACATTATATTCCACTCATTATCCTAATGGAAGCCTGCAGCATGCAGATGGCAAACAAAATGGCCACTGACAGAATTACAGCAACAACAACCAGGACAGGTATGTTCTACTGCAGAAGGACCCACAACTTCTAAAATATCTAAACAGCCCACCAGTTTTTAACACCTGACTAACTCTATTGGCCACTTGCTTGAGCACATCATCACATTGGTAATTTCAGGCCTTTTACCATGGGAAGGTGCAACCAACCAAGATGCAAGACATCTGCTAGCATGAGCATGGTCAGACCTTTCCATGACTGCAGCCTTAGTGGTTGTGTCTCTCTTGTGCTTGGTCCAGCTGCAGTGGGATGGCATTTGTGCAACCAAAGGGACCAGCACATGAGTTCACAGTTGCAGCTACTGCAGTTAACAACTGGATCTACATCTGAGAGGCTGCCCATGCCCTTCTGTACACCAGCAGCTCGGTGTTTTGTGGCTCAGTTTGCAGAGAGGCCTTGTCAGCTGTGGTGGTGCCTTTGGATTTATGTTTAATAGGAACCAAGTTGAAATTACTTGTATTGGACAGGCTAATGAATAAGCAGCAAACAGGAAGGAGCTCCAGAAACTTTGGAACTGGTGAGATTTCACATCAACATGAATGGGTTTTGTTGCTTTTTACCTTATCCTTCAGTCATCCATCTGGCTGTGTTTGAAAAGAGATTTAATATTCTTTGTAGAAGTTGCATTTGTGACCTGAATACTTTGTGTGAGAAACAGAATGAGGTAAGTCAGGAGTGAAATACAAGTGGTAAGAATTGAGAAAATAATTTGTTTAGGTAGAGTTTGGTGGCTTTATTGCATTTAAATGCACTCTAAACCCCAAAGAGAGCTCAAAGGGGTTAGAAACAGAGACCTCAAACTGAATTGTGTGAAACATAATTTGAGCCCAGTCCAGACTTCAGTTTTGTGGGCCCTGGGAGAGCTAACACATTCAGATCCCCAGGCAGATGCCTCCCAAATCTCCATCACTAATCCCCTAGAAGCCTTCTGTTATTCTCTCATCTCCATCAGGCTGAAACAAACCTTCTCACCTTTGTGTAGCTCCCAAAGCAGGCAAACTCAAATTGTCTCTTAACTTTTGGAAGGAGATGGCAAAAACAAAATCTACATTAACTAGTTTTAATCAGTGTCTACTACTCCCACTTGTGCATCATTTCGGTTAATGACATGATATTTACTAAAAATACTCAATTTAATATCACCATTTTAAAACTAAATGTTTCTATAAAAAGGCACAGACAAAAATCCAGATTTTTTCCTGACACACACCTCAACCATTATGCATTTGACCTTTATTCCTCTTATTTTAAGGTCTCTTATTTATCTCCTTAATCAGTGGGCTTGTATAAGTCAGGTCCCATTCCCTTAGAAGTAATTATCAGCCAGAGAGTTGTAATTTTGATTTGGACCCCTTCATGTGCAAAGTATGAAAAACAAAAGATCCACATATTAGTACACCTCCAAAGTATGAGAGTTAATACCTTGGAATATTCTTAGATATTTCTTTAAGACTAAATGGGAGCTGCCTGACAACTGGGACCTTTCAAGCACCAGTGTTGCATCCTGTGGCCCTTGAGGCTCCAGGTTCCTGCTACAAGAGTTGAATGGGATCAGCTGGGCAAACTGAGAGAGAAGACATCCCAGGGATTGCCCCTCGAGCTTCCCCAGCCCTGCTTCCCAGTGCTGCAATGGCCTGTGTCAGCTTCAACATGTGGGCAACTTCCAGCATCTCACACCAGCCCTGCTCTCTGAACCATACAGTATTTACCTCATGGCTCTCAGCTTAGACACATGACTTCTAATATGCAGGTTGTAGGGTAGAAAAATTTAAGGAGCTGTGTCCTCAGCCTACCAGAAAACCATTCTTCGTGCAATCTTCATTGTGTAAGTGTAGACTGGCATGTCCAGAAATGACAATCATGAAAGCCCAACAGGTAACTGGAAATAGCAATGCATGAATTGTCATAAATGACATCACTACAGCACACACTGAACATCACATGTCATCAAAGACACACTTTCTTCCACTTCTTTTGTATGCTGAAAGTCCAAAGTCAACTCTAATGCCAAGAAGTGGGTTTTTTTTTTATAACTGGTTTTATATTTGGAACATGTTATTCTTTCTATCCCTTCTCTAAAGAAAAACTGCAGTTGCACCACTCCACTTCATGAGTGTTTTGCAAATTTGACATATTTTATTTCAACCTCATCCAGGCACCTTCCTGCCCATCATAACACTCTTGTCACAAGAACAATACAAGTTCTGACTGAAAAAAGATTAGCCCGAGGTGACTTATTGTGTTTTGTTAATAGCCATGTCGAATGGTTAATGCACATAGAAAATAAAGTTACTTTCTCTTGCCCAGCTCCTAGCAGAAGGACAGGTACTTCTTCTACTCCTCTTTGGTGTCTTCCTGACATTCCCTGAAAAGCGCAAGAAATTCCATGTCCATGTGAAAGTGCCAAGAGAGGGTAAAGAAGTTAGGAGATAATCCAAGGAGAAAATGTGACAATAATAATACAAGAAGTGAAGGTATCTGATCAGTGTCTGGGCAGTGAGCCTGGGAGATGTAATAGATTGATCTGGTTCTGCTCTGCTATATAGATTTCACTTGTCTCATATATCCCATTAGTCACTGCACAAAGTTTGTGCTGTGTCTAGAAAGGGTGCTGGAGGCTTTGTTCTTCTGACTTTTCTGTTTTGATGTCCTTTCCATAGACACAAAGAAAGAAAGGATCAGAAATATCAAAGCTGGGAATGCCTATTCACAAAGCAAGGTCAGACCAGCACTATGAGAAAAACTGCAGAAAGCAATATGGGGTAGCACACACAGAGCTCATGTTCTGGAATAGCACCAGTATCACCCTCTCCTCCCTCCCTAGGAAGTCCACAAAAATGGTCCCAGCTGACCCTACTCAGATACAGAACTTCTGGAAGCAACAAGTAGACCTGGACACTTCTTGCCTTTACATACATGAGAACCAAAACTAGAGATATGCTTTAAAATGTTGAGTGGAAGTGCAACATCAGCTTCTTATCCTCCTTTTGGCTGAGATCCCCCATAAACAAGCCTCAGTTCTCTTCTGGGACAGGATATAGAGACAGATATGCCCCTCCAGCTTTTTTTCAAATATCTAGAGGTTATTTCAAAAACATAATTTTCTTCTCTCACCTTAATTTCCTCACCTGTTTTCCAAACCTGTGACTCCAAATCAGCTTACTCCAAGGAAATGGAGGTCTGATTTTACTGACAGTTTTCTCTTACTCAATTTACCTGCTGCCGCTGTCTCTGTTATTGTATCCATTCCTGTTTTTTAATCAAACATCCAAACAGCCAGCCTCCCAAGAACACACCACTCCAGTTTCACTTACTGTCATGACTTAATAAGCTCCAGCTCCAAAAGGTGTTTTTCTCATGAGATTTTTTTGAATCAAGTAAGTGTCTTCTTTCTTGCTAGTACTGGCGTGATTTGTAACTTCACCTGTCATAGTTCAGACTAAGGGGCATCTATCTCTCTGCACAAACAGAAACCTAGCAAAAAAGTCAAGCTCCAGCCCTGTGCTACTCATGCAGCTGCTAGGACCATCACCCCACCAGGAAGAAGTGGCAGACTTCACAGGACAGCAAGAAATAAAGTTGGTGCTGATCATAGCAAATTCTGATACCAACAGAAAATAATGCACAGGGCATACCTCATCATTTCCTAGGTGAGTAGTGCCAACTATCACTAAAATCTCACTGGATGACATGACACCCTATTTTTCCTCTTATTCCATGCTTTCTGCCCACTGTTCCTCCATTCCTCCTTTTGGACAGGACAGGATAGGATAGGATAGGATAGGATAGGATAGGATAGGATAGGATAGGATAGGATAGGACAGAATAAGACAGGTCTCACAGCCAATTAAACCCTGTTTTTTATGCCACAATGCCTATGAACTTGGCAATCTTTCTGCTGGTAAATAGACAAGTGTTAAATTAATTTTTTTCTTCCATACAGGTTAGCTATAGGTGGACAAAGGTGAGTTAATTCAAATATTGGCAGCTGAGTTACACATGCTATTCACACACACATGCACAGAAATCCTCATTATTAAATCACAAAGCAATTAAAAAATTAAAAATTTCATAAGACCCCACATAAAAGAAATACAAGTGTTTAATGATGGATTATAAAGTGAAAGTGAGAAAAAAGTAAAAGCTCAGCTGTCTCAGGGGCTTCCCTTGCAGCCTGTGATACTGATTTCTGTCTTCACCCTCACACAAGCCGCAAGAGCTAATAAATTCCTGGCTCCCCTGCCTGGGAGCCAAGGCCGATTAATATCTGCCTACCTTGTTACCTAATTCATTATGGAATAGCAGTTAATTTGATTTGATATTATTTTAATAAAGTTCTGTGATATATAAGATTGTTTCAGGCTATCAAAATAATTTTCCAATTATTACGGTTACTCAAGCAAGTCTTTTTTTCCCTTCATGAGCGGCAGTTGGTCTGACTCAGAATACATTAGCTCCTACAGCTTCATCCTGGCCAGAGGAATACGAAGTATATGCATGATTACACCAGAAATATTATTGCCAGTAATGTGAGCCTGCAGATCAAGGCACAGAGTCCAGATTGATGTGCAATTACAGGCCCCCATGATGTCATGACATTGCTGATTGCTCTTCATCTACAAATGAGTTAATGCATTAATATACATATACAGGGTTACACGTACACATGTGTGCAAGCATGCATGCATGCAAGTGTCTGTTATTTTCTGTATCCTGATATTAGTGTTTGAAGGGCAGTAGTACATGAAGGCAGTGTGGGAGAGATACTACATCTCACAGGAACTTGTGTTACTTGCCACGGCATGGACAGTGCCAGTCTGGCCAGCAGGAAAGTGTGGATGAGTTTTGCAAGCAGTGGGAGCTGCCTTTTTTTGCTGTCATTACTTTTGGCCACTTCAACAGATACCAACGTGGGTATTACATTCCTACAGAGGAAATAAACGTCAGGCTGCTCTTTTCTCTTGATTATAGCAAATACTTAAGAGACAGAGAAGAGAAAGGACAGGGGTGGAACTTGATTGAAATAGGAAAAGGCAGACTAGACAAAAGAGCAGGTGCAAACACAGCCATTCCATTTGCAGATGAGCTGAATGTCATAACATTTCTGCCTGGGTACATGAGAGCATCTTCCTCATATGCTTATGGGGTTGAGAGGGTGGCATACCAAACACCTTCATGGCTTGATCCTAGTCCCACTGGACTGGGTCATCATCTTCAGGAGGGGCAGAACTGGGTCTGCATTACTAAATTTACAGAGTGCAATCAACAGCACTAGAACTTATTAGCTGCTATGTCTCACTCTTGCTACAGCACTTCCTCAAGGGGCTTTTGTCCACATGAACATACAAAATATCTGTAATTCCATGCTGTGAGCAACAGGGTCCTGAATTCTAAATGGTGGAAGACATTTTTTCCTCAAAAATAAGAACTGATGGGACCAGTTGTGTTTCTTTCAGATCACCATTCCATTAATACCCTGACACAATCCATGCACTCCTGAAGCAGTCTCTGACCCTGCCGGGGCTCATCCCATGTCAAACTCATGAAAAAATTTCATGAAGGATAGCCATCTTGCCATTCTGTTCTACCAATTCCTTGCCTGGATTGAAAAAAGAAGTGCAAGCAACTGAGTTTCAGCCGCCGATCATTTTTAAGTGATGGTTTTCTGCCTTATACAGTACATCACAGTTTCTTTTTCATATTCTGCTTCCAAAAGTGGTTATTCCCATTCCATTCAGTGCTCTTAGAAGAGTGGTGGCTGACCCATGGGATGTATGTCAAATATGATTTACAACCTTTTTCATGCTTCAGCAGAACTCAGCAGAAGCATAAATGGATCAGAACACACCACACATATGTGAGGAAATAAAACTTCTTTTTGTTTCAGTATTTGTAAATTGCCTTATTATTTCATTGCTTAGCTATCATTAAGGGCATGAAACAGCCTTGTTAATCACAGGATGTTGCAACACCACTTACTGTGCAAAGAGTTTATTATTGCGAGTGAACTATATGCAACCTCCAAGGGAAAGCACTATCATATCAGAGGTAGAGGCTAGTGCAATTTTTTTCCTTCTGTGCATAAATTTTTATTAATTTATGTTCATATAATTTATATAGGTGGGTTTAAATTTTTGAGACAAAAATTATATTTTCCACCAAAAGGATATTTGTGAAAGGTGGGGGGATGGTGCAGATGCCTGATATGAGGCTATCTGCCACTCTAGTCCTGGACAGCAAAAATGTTTCTAAGTTTTCCTTTCAAAATCATTGCATTTTTCTACACACTACATTTTTTCTAACCCTTACAGGATAAAAATATTACAAAATTATTATCTTGTCACAAAATTCTAGTACATAAAACACTCTGGAAGCATTCAAGGTTTTAAATACATCCATTTCCAAAAGGAAGATTCTCATACAGCACTCAATGACTAAAAAGCTTGGCTTAAAGTCTGTCTCTCACCAATTTTTTTGGAATATGTGAGCTTTCTTAGATGAGTAATATTTTTTTTAATATTAATATGTTTTAAATGTATCCATCACATTTTAAAAACAGGCAAAACGACTTACAAAGGCTCCTGACTTTATCTTTTGAAAAAAATCCCAATGTCATTAATCATAACTAAAGTTTTTCAGTCACTCAATATTAGTGGTGCTGAAGTGAATTAACTAAAAGGCTTTCATGCTTCTTGATCTTATATCTCATGCCTGAAATCCTCATTCATTCAGATCTTTCTTACTCACATAAGTTGTCCTATTGAAGTCAATGTATCTCAGCATGCAAGTCAGGTTTGAAGAGAGGCCTTTGGTATATAAGAGTAGGAAACAGAGTTGGTTCTCATGATTCTTGCATAGCAACTGGTAGGTTTACATTCTTTTCAACATCTCTAATGCATAATCATCTAAAATGATTTTAGATCCTAGAAATTGCTACAAGATGGTTATAAATTCTTTGTGTGGACAACTTTTCCATTTGGTGGTAAAACTGGAAGGCCTTATCACTCTTTTATAACTTTCTATATAATTTTTATGAAGGCAAACATAAGGCATCAAAGACTGCAGGCTAAAAACTCCTCTGTGATCCAAACCAAGTGGCAAAATTAAGTCCTGAAAAAGTTAAGAAGCACATCTGGTTTATGGTCTGCTTAGGCGACTTGGCCTGAGAACATAGCACAGGAGTAGATTGATGCAGAATAAGGCTCAAATTTAATAATCAAGCTTGGTTACTGAATACAGCTATAAAGATGGATAAAATGAAAAGTTTGTATTACATGTCTCCACTCATCACGTAACAAAAGAACATGAAATAAGGGGACGTTTCGAGACGAAAAGAATGGTCTGTGCTGAAAAGGCATCAGATATAAACAATATGGGATAAGACTTTAATACAACAATAACCAAGGAAGAATGTGGTATCCATTGCGTGGTAATGGGAAAGGGACCTTAGGCCCAAGCTGCTGTCACTCTGTACATATGCTTCTTTTTATGCAAGTGCCAGAAGAGCACAAAATCCTTTGTTACTTGGCTTCCAGGAAAGGGCTCTGCCAGCACATTACCATTGTAGAATCTCTGTTCTCCACCCTTCTTCCTCAATCCACCCCTCTTCCCTCTGGGTAGTCATCTTCTTGGCTGGCCAGCAGAGTTGGTTTGGTAACTCTCTATTCTTCTTGTACTTCTCTGATCAGAAGTCCTGCAATACAGCCCATCTTAAATGGCATGCAGTAGAAGGGAAAATTTAACTGAAAAATCACAAGCTGTGCTACTTTAATAAGTATTATTATATATATTGTTCAGCTATTACATCTTCTGCAAGTCACAGGACTGAAGATCCAAGAAGTATCAATAACTCTGGGATCCTCAAAGGTTCTTCCAAATGTAGCTTGAATACTGGGATATGGAGATTCCCTGATAGAGGGCAAAATCCTGAAAGTCGTATAACCCCAGGGAAATGTTCTCACAACAACTGGTGAAAACCCCAAGAGAGAAGATTTAATGCGGTTTTATTCCATGGTGGGGCTCTCTGAATTTCCCTGTGAAAGAGTGTGGCCACACTGGAGATTTATCTTTCTAGATATCCATTTTAGGTGTGTGCATGACTACCTATCTCAGTGCCTGTGTCCTGCTTTCACATGCTAACCTGCCAGCATGCTTTCAGAGCTGCCTGGACAAGCTGGCCAGGCTTGTGCAAGGTCTGTCGGCATCCTGATCTTCCAAGCACCTTTCCCTATGAACTACTAGGCAATATAACCAAGGAATATCCCCTTACCAATGTTCTCCTTTGCACTCTTAACTGCTGCTGTACTTGGTGAAATATAAGCACTCTACAGTCCAGGCTTCTCAAAACTAAGTCCTCTTTATCACATGTAGTGGCTTGGAGAAATGTTTTAGATGTTGTTGCACAGTATTCCTGCTAAATAAGTGCCACAGTATTCTTCTGAGATTTTTGGGTTTTGGTTTGTATTTTAGGGTTTTTTTTCTTATGAGCACATCACAGTATTTTCTTTCAGTAACTTTTCTTTTTAATATATTTCAAGAGTACATGGATTCAGTTTCTCTCTCTTTTGTTGTTTTTTTGAAGACTCCAAATAGTGTGTACCTATGTAAAAGAGGAACAAACCTCTGGTGAGTTCAGTCTGGATGGAGAAAGCCTCATGTAGTTTAGTGATTAATGTCTACTTTTTTTATAACTAATATTATCAGCATCCTGATAAAAAAATGGTCAGATTAAGAACAGTTCAGAGCATATCCACATGGAGGGAAGAGCAAATTATATGTAAATCAGTTCACAAGTATTTTCTGACTTCAGAAAAACAGAAGTATTGTTTGTGTTCAGGGGCCTCTACAATTAACAAAAGTAAGGAAAGTTCTATGAAAATAAATGATACATGTTCCTTTTCCATGCACCAGGCATAAATCATGGGTAATGGTTTAATGTGACAGATGAAACAAAATATAAAACTGTTATAAAAAGAGAACCAGATTTTCTCTCATGTTAAATTTTGAATTCTTAAATATAGGTTCTTAAGGAAATAACAAATTACATCTAGTTATCTAAGGCTGAGGTTGGAGGTTTTATAACACGTACCTCAGAATAAAATGTATACACAACTGATTTCAGATAAAACTGTAACAGAAGCTGTTTTAGTGATTCAGAGAGAATGAATGAATAAGGGTTAGTAGCACTGTCAAAGATTTCAAGAAAGGAAACAGGGTGCATGCTCTGCCTTAGCCTTCCTGTATAACTTTTGACAAGTCATTGAATGTTCAAGTTTTCCAGCTGTAACATGGGGGTAATACCATTGCTATGTTCACATGGGTGGTTAGAGTATGGACAGGTTGAGAAAATGACCTGCTCCTGAAAAGGTCCTGCAGAACCAGTCCTACCCTCAGCAGTTTGTCCTCCTACTCAGCAGAAAAGGAGAGGCAGTGATCCTGGAGATGAGTGGTTGCACAAGAGACATTAAAGTAAGGTAATTAAAAATCATTGGGTAGAACACCGATGAGTAATTGTTTTCTCCTTACTTAAAAAAATAACTCCCTGAAGCTTCAATTGGATCTAGGATTTTTTCCTGTCATTAGAGGACAGCAGGTGTTGTGCTATATCACTGTGCATTGTTAGCAAGTTGCCATGTTTGCCATTAGCAATGGATTGGCAAAGTGATTCCCTTTAGTATATAAAAGAATTTAAGCTCTCTGAGGTGAAAGAATATAGAGATGGAAAATCAGCCATACCTGAAAAGGCCTGATTTCATATGAAAGATTCTGTGGAAGGGAGCAGCAGGACTCAGTTCCTTGTGGGAAATCTCAAACCCAGCAGTGCAACCACTTTCATCACCTGCCAGTGACAGCCCTGGTTATTTCCTCGGTGGAACGGGCAGTCATGTGGATTTGTCAGCACCCAAATCTGTGAGTTTGGCTCAGGTAGAACAGGTGCTTTTGCCTTCAGACTAGTGAGGTCTTTTCCACAATTTGTTCTACCAGCCCTGTCCTATAAGAGGTAAGATCTCGAGAGGGCCAATAGTAAATCATCTGGAGAGAAGTCAGGAAGAAATGCTTGAATCCATTTCAGCCATTTATAAAGGAACCCCATATCTAGAGAGTGAGCATTTTCATGACCCTCACAAGCTCTGTGTCTCTCTTAGAAATCCCCAGGCATATGGGGGGATTTTTTAATTCTACTATAAGCAGTTACTGGTTTTATTCTGAACTTCTTGCAGAGGTTATGCTGTATCTCAACACACAGATCTATGAATTAAATACTCTGCTTATTTTTAGGGCACAAATTGACATGAAGCAAATTCTCAGCTTCATATTGAATAGGAAGAACTTAACAAAAAGAGCAGGACTGTCAACAGAACAAGGAACTCTCAAAAGACTGCTACCATCAAATAGATGGGAGGACAACACTGTGGAAAATACTGTAAAAAATATTTCTTCATAGAAAAAAATGAAAGAAAGTTATGATTTTCCTCCAGAGAATGAATACGTCCTCTTGCATAACCAAGAATTGCTCTTCTGGGTTTTTTTTTCCAGCAGAAAATCTGCTTTGGAGGCAACTTGCTGCATGCCATCATTTCCATTTCCTGTAAATTCCTTTCCCATTTAAAGAATGATCATATAAACATGTAAAGTTACTTCACCCCTCTGTTGAGGTTATAGTGATTTGCATTGTAGTTATGGTTGTTAAAAGAGCATGGACTGAAAACAGGTTCTTCATTTTTACATTAAACATGAATCATAAATTAGGAAAAGCAAAGCATAAAGAAAAGAGAAAGAAGTCCTGACACACCTGTAGTCTTCAAAAATTAGATTTCTTATCAGTCTATTCTAGTCTCTAGTTTCTAAACTCACTTGCCAGCAAAACATCTGAATGTTATATGAGAATAAATGTCTTGTATGGCTTTCTCAAGCTTCAGCCATTCTGGGAGAGATGGAGCTGATATATATCTGTATGTTAGGAAACAAGTCCCAGAAAATCTGCGTAGGTAAAAGAGGAGGTATCAGAAGTTGTGACGATTTTTCATTACCAAGAGTTTATACTGCAGGTGTGGAGTGAAACCCTCACAGCCCATGAAAAGACATTAACTTCCACATAATCTTATATACTCACATGACTTCAGCTGGTCATATGCCAGCAGAGACATCTAGAATTGAATAAGCATTAAATAAGGCAGGGTGTCACCTCCACTTAAATTTTCCATATTATTTTCTTTTTTAATGAGGTCAAAAGAATGATTATTGAACTCAAAAGAGAGTGAATAACAAAAAAAAAAAAACAAAAACAAAAACCAAGGGCATTCTGTGATTTGAGTTTTAAACACCAGAATTCCAGGTTGTGAGCTTAGTTATAGCAGAGTAAATCTGAAGCAAATCCATTGACATAAAATCAAAACTGGAGTCACTGAAGTCAGTTACTCTGGATTTAGAATGGCATGACTGAGATTAGAATTTGGCCCATGCTGTTTAAATAAGGTCAATATATATGAATGAAAACAGAAATCAAGGCAGCAGAATACAGTGAAACTGAGGTGATAAATAGAATGGAAGAGTTTACAGATGAGGAGAGTTACTTAGCCTCAGAAGAATAATAAAGATGATTAAGAGGTGACAGGACTGAGGTATTTTAACTAGCTGAAGATTATTATAAAATTAAGCTTGATGATCTATTTGAGTTTGTTGAAGATACCAGAACTAGAGGATTTAGGTTTAAGTAAAGAGGGAATATATATAAGAATTTAAGGAAGTACTATTTTACAGAGACTGATAAAAAGATGGAAGGTACTTCATATTCAAATGTTAGAGACATGCTGCATTAATATTTAAGCAAATGCAGTAAGACTATCTGCAACCTAATGCAGTTAAGTGGTATCAGTCAGTTTTCTACTTGCAAATAACCAATCATTTTTACAGAGAGCTAATTTCCACCGATTATTTCTTCACCCAAATAGCTAGATCAAATCAAAGATACAGAGTTCACAGCTGCTCAGGTTTTTGGAGCAATGTCAGTTTTCACTGGGTGCAGATCTGGTCCTGTGTTTTTCTTTCACTAGCAAGACTGGCAGACTCTCTCCAGCCCCAGGAGCTTGGTTGCATGCACTGTCAAGGTGGCATGAGGAAGCTTACACATCTGCTGTCCACACATAACCTGTTTGGTGGGTAATTAAAGGATTTTAAACTCCAACACAGTCAATCTGGCACCTCTCAACAATTCAAACTGACAGGAGCAGAAGACAAAAAAGAAAGAGCACATTTAAATCTTGTTGAAACAGAAAAAATATAATTATGTGGAAAAGATAAATAAGACTTATGAACAGTGTATCACTGTTTTTTCATATCTCCAAATCACTACTGAAGAAGACAAAACTCAGCCTAATGCCCTACCTCCAAACATCTCCATATGTAATCTTCTGCCTTCCCCAATTCATGCAGCTCTGCTATAACTCTGCTTAAGTACATTTTTCATGAGGGTAAATGACAACTGAGTCTAATCAGTATTGTGTATGCCTTCAAATGATAAGGTAAATCTGGAAAAGATCAAATAAGGAAATAACCCAAAGGTGTACTTCCATAGTCCCACTTTACATTTGGTCCTCCTCCTCCCTTACCCTCCCAGCTCTACAAGCCTTACAAATGGGATTAATCAAGAGAAAGTTTCAAGTCACTTTAAGGAATGGCAATAGGAGAGGGTGTTAATATTTTATCATTTTCTCTCATATCAGATTATAATATAAAACTCAGAGGAAGTATTATGTCAGGCATATGTAAAATTTCAAGCCAGTTCAGTTCCTTAAGGATCACCTTTTAACTCAGACTACAGGGCTCAAATGCTTTTATGTGAATATGCCTTACACAACATGTTGGAAAAGTCTTGTCAATACGGCTTCATAAAGGGTTGCTCTTTGGTAAGGAAACGTGCAATTCAGATGGGAGGTCTGAGGCTGAATCTCCCCAGGACACAAATGCTCTAGACTCTGTTGCTCACCAGCAATTATCTAACCCCTTTAAGGTATCACCACTCCCAGATCAGTTTGAAAAATTGCAGCAAACCTGTCATTCACAGAGAAGGGAAGGGCAGGAAAGAGTACTGCTCCATGAATTCTTCAGCTTCATGGAGCGGGCACTTGCAAGGTGGGCAGAAAAATCTAGGAGATAGATGGGATTTCAAATTATCTGCCATTATTTTCTCCTTTGTGAATCTATGTTGCTACCTATTTTATTTTGCCCCATTTGGTGCTGGCTCCATCCCATTTCATTTAAGCAATTAACTGATTGTTGGAAGCAAAGTCGCTTTAGATTTCTCGCATAACTGACGAAAAAAGCTGGTTGTCTACACAGGGAAATTCAACTTTTGTTCAGCTGGGAGGTAAACTGCCTTTTGCACCCGCACTTATCTTTCCCCTGAGTATATAGGAAGACTGCATTGGCTGTATTTCTAAATCAAATACCTGTTACATTTCTAGTGAGACCCTTAGTGTGTGATTGCTGAGTCCAGTCCTGAGGCACATGGGTCTTTTCAAAAGCTGTAGAGTGCAGGTTTGTGAATTTGGCTACTGACACCAAAAGTTATGTTAAAAATACCTTGCTAAGTACTTTTATGAATCTTTCCCAGGGTCATAGAAATCGCTAGTTGAATTCATTCCACTCATAATTTAGGTGATTATGCTAGCCACTGTAACACCTTCCTCTTTTTTAAAGTTTTCTCTCCCTGTAGAAAGAAGACTGATGTGATTATGTGGGAAGGCTGGCTTGCTGTCCCCACCCTTGAATATTTTTTTCTCTGAATAATTCCACTGACCAATTTCAATCACATGCAAAATCCTAAAATGGGAACATTTCAATGTGCTTATGAAAATCAGTAGGTAGAGTAAATTAAAATGATGCCTCCCGTGACGAGAAAAAGAAAGAAAAATAGTTCCTTGTCAACTGTTTCACAATGGCCAACTCACTAATCAATGACAGAGAGTGATGATTTTGCTCAATAGGTATAAAAAAGAAAAGCAAGGATTGTGAGAGAACCTTCTACCATCTGCCAAGGCAGGCAAAGTTTGCAGAACGAAAGATTTGTATTTTCTTACATATTGAAATACAGACTGAATTTGTTCCATTACTTATGGAAGAACGTATTTTTTTTTCAATGTGAGTGTTGTAGGTATGGTTTTTTCTCCCATCATTTCTTTTTTCCCTACCATCCAGTAGGTAATATAGGAGAAAACTGTAATTGCCTGAATAAAAATACTTATCTTTTTTTCAAATCTTGCTTACTTTAAAATATTTTTGGATTTGCTCTTAAGTATAAGGCAGCAAATATATATTTCTTTTTGCACAGCTCCACTTCTGTATGCACAAATTTAAAATGGGAAAATCTATTTCTTTGTAAACTACAGTTGGAAAGACAGCGAAAACAGTTTAGGGGCATACTTAATAGATCAAAAATGTTATTACCTCTTGAGGCAAAATGCAGAACTAGTACAAACTCATTTGGCCGATTCACACTTGTTTGATATATTTCAAAAGCATGGTTTTATGCTGGATCAGCTATCACCTCTCTTCCTGCAGCCGTCATCAGGCCAGGATAAACACAGCAGTGTGTACTCTGATTAATTTGACATAAATACTGTCAAATTCTCATACCTGAGCCAGATCATGTTTTTTATAGAGGATGATCCAGGTGTGCACATATCTGGTATTAATGACACAGAAACAAGGTTTAAACTAGATCTTCCCTCTCAGTATAAGTAAAAATGGTAGCCAAGTATAAATTATTGGTTATAGTTCTCCTCTGATGATGGCCAGTTTTCCATATCCAGTTCAAGTACATGAGCATTTTAGAAATATATCCATATGATTCTCACTTTCCATTGCACTATCCCAAATATTGCACTGAGCCTGCTTTACTCCCAGATGATTATACATAATGGGCAATGTCTGGACGGAAGTGTGCTGCAGGGATTGTGAGCAAATGAGCTGTCTCAAACTTACAATGTGGGACTGCTCTACCATTAACAGAATCTTCTGACACTATTTCAAGCTGTGAGATTATTAAGTGTCATATGGCTAAATAGGACGGGTTATTCAATGGAAATATCGGCAAAGTCAGTCATATAAAAGCATAGTACCAAGTGCTCTGTGTGACATTAGCCCATATCCCCCATAAATCTATAGAAGATCTTATAGATAGATAGATAGATAGATAGATAGATAGATAGATAGATAGATAGATAGATGATATCATTTTGTGTGTGGCATGGTAAAACAATGCCAACTCTGCACATAACAGCCTTTTCCTGCAGTAGGAAAGTCTCCATGCTTGGGCACTTGTCTTGATTCAAGAGACAACAAGGCTTTTAACAAGGCAAATAAAAAGGAGACCAGACAGTTTAAAGGATATATGGTTACTAGACAACTGGCAAGATATAGATCTTAAGAATATTCATATCATACAGCTGATCATGAAGACTATTTCACCTTTCTATGTTTGATCAAATGGTCCCAAATTATGTATATATGTAAAGTAAATAATTTTGTGAAAGGCAGAAGATAACATAATCCAAAAATATCAAAACTGATACCTAACCTCTTCTCCTCGGGCTTCAAAAAGGCATCTCTAGATCTTGGTAAAGCCTGATCTATTTACAACATAAGCATTGTGCTTGAGAGGATGGAAACAAAGAGAAGGCTTTGGGGTGGCCTAATTGTGGACTTCTAGTGCCTGGCCAGAGCCTAAAAGAACAATGGAGAGAAACTTTTTACAAGGAAATGTAGTGACAGAACAAGGGGGAATGGCTTCAAACTGGAAGAGACTAGGTTTAGTTAGGACATCAGGAAGAAATTCTTTACTGTGAGGATAGTGAGGCACTGGAAGTGGTTGCCCAGAGAACCTGTGGATACCCCATCCCTGGAAGTCTTCAAGGTCAGGCTGAATGGTGCTCTGAGCAACCTGGTCTGGTGAAAGCTGTCCTAGTCCATGGCAGAGGTGTAGGAATTAAATGATAATTAATCATTTCCAACCTAAACCATTCTCTGATTCTAATATTCAATCATTAATGTAACCCAGCTGGAACACATTGGATAATAAACACCAACTTGACAAAATGGTGCCTCCATCTCAATAACAGTCATCCCTTTCACTCTTTTCACTCAATGAAAGTCCAAGAAAAGCACTGAAGACCAAGACAAAGTGCAATAGCATCCTGTGGACAAAATATTGAACTACAACTCAGACATACTCAGATTACTCCAGGCCCTATCACCAGACTGCTGTGTGAATCTGTTGTTTCAAATTTGGTTTCCTGTGCCATACCCATCTTTTCCCAATTGTTTGTAGTTTCTAGTGCAATGTAGCCTACACATATAGCTAAAATCAACAACAACATGACATGGGATAGTGTAAAATCAGAATTATGTGCAGGAGGAAAGAAAATGTGCTGTGATAGTCTGCTCTACAATGAGACAGTGTTCCATGAAATTAAACTCATTAGATATTTGGAAGGCTGGAAAGAAGATAATGCTAATGTCAAAAAGTGTTGATGCAAATACTTTGATACCATTATTTTTATCTGGAACAAAATGGTTAATTCCTGTTTGCCCAGCCCCACCTGTAAAAAATTGTTGATGTGAGATGTGCTGGGGAATTGAAAGCATTGAGTCTTTTAACCCGTTCAGGAGGTTCTGCCATTAAAAGGATGTAGCAGAGCTGAATCTTATTTGCCAGTATTGCTTTGGAAACTGAGATGAAAGAAAGGATGCCTTTGTGATGAAGGGAAAGAATTATTCCTACAATGCAGGCAGTTCAGTTCCAGCCTGGTTCACCAATTCCCATCTGACCTTGTGCACATTTAAGCTCAGCCTCTCAGTGTGGGAGCCAAAGTTCCCCTATGGAAGGTGCCGAGGACAGAGGTGTATTACAGGTCCAGAGAGGGCTTGACTCATGCAGAGAGACTTTACTTTAAACATCATGGTCTGAATGACCTGAGGGTTTTCAAACAGCATCAAATCTCAGTACAGAAACTGAAAGGATGTACCAAGGAAAGATCTCTTCAATAGTTGCTTTTTCCCTATGCTTTCCTACGCTTTCATTACTGCCCCTGCCAGAGACAGGATACTTGAAAGGTTGTTCTTCTGCTGAGGAATGGTTGCTCTTCTTTCACAGCTATGTTTTGATATAGATGATTCAGTGCAGGTCTCAGATTCAGATCTCTGCAGGTCTCAGTTTTTCCCATCCACCTTTTTTGTCTGTCTTCTCTAATTTGGCTGTAAGTTTGAATCCCAGCCCCACTGATTTATGGGAGTTTTGCCATTAGCTTCACTGAGAAAAGATT
This sequence comes from Rhipidura dahli, assembly GCA_013399225.1. Classification (NCBI taxonomy): domain Eukaryota; kingdom Metazoa; phylum Chordata; class Aves; order Passeriformes; family Rhipiduridae; genus Rhipidura; species Rhipidura dahli. The sequence goes on along the minus strand of VXAC01006143.1, from coordinate 252,454 downwards.
TGCTCTTACATTCTTTGAGCCCAGGACTGTCTTTTATTATGTGTGTGCCATGTCTAGCTCGCTGGGGTGCTGAAGTCAGTTGGGACTGCCAGATGCTACTGTAATGCGAATAAATGTTAGTATACATGGAGGAAGAAGAGAGACTGTATAGGTTTTCTTTCAACCATTATATAAAAATCCTCTCAAACTTAAAGCACTTGAAGATATTGCATTAAAAGCAGCTTTTTTATTATTTTTTGCAGGATCTCCAGCATTTTTCATGTGCAGACTGATGGCTAACAGCTCTTCATGGTATTTACAGGAAAAACGCATAGTGCTAAATAATTGCCACATGCCGTGGGAGTAACTTCTGTTTTTAATAAAACCAATCTGGTCTGGATCAATGATAAGGGGGCATAATTTCTTCAAATGGGAAGCCAGCTCTTTGAAAGGAATCTTGCAGTCTACATTAATCTCAGATCAGGGTCTGCAGGGTAAGCAGAAATCAGAGGCCTGACTGTTTTTATGAAAAAAAAGAGCATTGTCCCTGTCTGAGGAGAAATTCTAGCAAAGAGATTTTACTGGGAGAAAGAGGTTTTGGTGCACAGGATAAAGTGGTCTGGAGCATGGGGGGCTAATTGCTGCTCTCTGTTTCTTTAGGTGTACAGGCACTCATTCAAGAATTCATTTACTGGACAGCAAACTCTTGCATTAGTGCTCCCTTTTTCAGGGAACGAATCCTCCTTGTTGCAAGGCAATAACTGAGCAGAATTGCTGCCCACACTGTGATTGCCTTTAGCACTGTCAACCCATGTATCATACATTATCACCTCTATTCTCTGCTGGCAGCCCCTCTCTCCACTTTGCATGTGCATGGGTGGCCCAATGCAGTTGACCCAAGCATCACTGATATCCCAGGTGGTTTGCTTGCACGCAGTGGTCCATCATACTTCAAGGACCAAGTAGCAGGACTGATGTCTTTTTGTCTTCTCCCCTCTGCTACGTGTTTATCTTGCTGCTGGATCAGTTCTTACAGTCTCTCCTCTACTGCTGCTGCAGACCAGCGCCAGTATTCTCCACCCTGCATTTCTCACCACGATACAATCAATCTAATCTTACTGTCCATTGTTTCTATAATTAATGCATTGGCGCGTGACAAATTGCTAAACAGAGGGAAAACAGAGACTTGTCTTAGGATTGTATGGATCCCAAACAGAAACTGCAGGGAGGAGAAGAAAAAGACAGCAGGTGTCCAAGAAAACCAATTGTTGTCACTGGACTCAAGGATGACATTCCAAGAGCAGATCATTTTTAGCAGCTGTCCAGTCAGGTAGATATATTTGCTGCAAACAAAGTGGTTTGCTACTCGCTTTTCCAAATACAATAGATGAATCAAATCCCATGGATTTTCCTCAGTCTTATTATAAGCAATAAGGATAAAGGCATACATAGTGCCTTCATACCATTGATTTTATGTGTTCTATAAACTTTAAGCATTCTTCTCTTACAGCTGAAGAAGAACTGAATTGCTGTAAATCAGCAATTAACTGTAGGTTTCCAGATTTCAGCTCTGCATTCATACGAATAGATCTCAGTTGCATCTCTGGTATGAGGGAAGACAGGACAGGCACACACCAGCTGATTTAATTTTGTGTAAAATGCAAGTGTGCAGAAAGTTAGAGAACAAAACCACACATTTTTGCTTTAATCATATGACAGCTTTTGGCCAGGGTTTGGGGTTTTTTCACCTCTAAATGCATGTGCTGTGAATACTTCTTTAGTTGTGTATTATTACATGTTTCAAGCAGTAAACTGTCTAAAATGATACAAGACATTTTAGTTTCTGATCTGGATGTGACCACCAGGAAGATGAAAATTTCCACGGTGTTGGAAAAACAGGCAAACAAGTCATACAGCCAACCATAATAATTACTTTTTGGCAAAGTGCTTAGTGGAAAATTTCCCATTGTCATTGTACAAACAATGCACGTTCTCCCATGAAACAGTGTCAGAGTGTTTCTCATAAACATATGCACCATTTCCTCTTCAGAAAGGTCAAGTAAAATAGCATCTATCAAGAGGAGCATTTAGAAGCACCCCACCTGTTATTACCAGCCAACAGCTACTCAGAGAAATGATGCTAGTGTATCTTGGGGAAAGACAACTGGGTCTCTGTCTGCAGTGGATTTTTATGGTGTAAAAGAAGAACACACTGGTTGAAATTCACAATCCATTGCTTTAAACTAGCTTTGTGAGGCACAATAAAGTCACTAAAGATAAATCATTGAGGTTTGTATTAGATGCTTCAATGGAAGTATTGAAAAGAGATGTGCCAGTGTATCAATGGAAGTCTTTTGAGCCTTTCTATGAGATCCTTCCATTTAGGGGGATTCACTTTTGAAACAGAAGTTATTGCAATCAGCAGATATCTTCTAAAAAACAACAGTGCAGCTCAGCCAAAGGTTATGTGTTAGAAGCATAAATGGCTGGATTGAATTCTTCAGTTGGTGTTGAATAGGATAACAGACACTACTGTCATAATGACCCCTTGGACTGTATTAACCACAAATCTATACCACACCTTACAGCACGTGCTCTGTGCATCTCTGATCCTCTGTAAATGAGATCTACAGATATGGGAAAGATGATGATAAAAATCAAGGCATTTTCACTCTGCAGCATGTCATATCTGGGCAATTTCTAAAGGAGAGAGGGGCACATCACCAGGAGATTGTGGGTCTACCAATAACAGAAGATTAGCTACTGGGAACCTGCAAATAATCACTCCCAGATAAACAAAACTTTGGTCTTTCAACCAGTTGTGAACGTAGCACTAAAATTAATCAAAATTTTTTTAAAAAAAGTAATTACCATTGTATCTTCCAGCAAAATGAGTCCCTTGGATTTCATTCTAATTTTCACTATCCCCACACTATTCTGAACCACCAATGTGGGACTACTAAGTCTGTATGTATATGTATTTTTATAAATATGTATATAGATCCTTTGAAGAAGGTACCCTTTAGAAATCTGCAGTCAAAGACACAGAATAGTTCAGAGGAGAACTATGTCAGGGTAGGTACTGAAGAAACAGCACTGCAAGGTTTCTGAGTGACAATAATGCATATGAAAAATGGAAAGGGCCACTGAAATCTGAAGTCTTACAGAAGAGAAGTTTAATATGCAGGTCATCAGGGAGAGGAGGAAGAATTGGACAACTTGAAGGGCAAATCATGCTAGAATTCTGTGCAAGCCACTGAGCACAAATGACAAATACACCCAGAGACAACACTCATGCGCACAAAGACACCGTATAATCCCAGACACTGTAAGAAACATGTAAACATTCGAGCTTGCATTTGCATACATTCTGAAAATGCTAGAGGACGTTTTTGCAAGCTATTATTTAATTTATTCACAAGGTCAATTTGGAAACAGTGTTCAAATGTTTTGGAAATACGTCAAGAACATCGTTTTATTTCATGGTATTGTGGTAGCATCTCATTATAGTAGTCTAGTATGAATGCAGCACAATGAAAAAGCTATTGTGATTGTATTGTACTAGGCTAAATAGATAGAATGTTATTACAGTACTGTAAAAGGAAAGATTTATAGGTTAGCATTTGCATTTATGAGTAAGAACAGCACATGCAGCCACATACTTGGCTATTTGGACTCCCAAGGAAACTAAACCTTTTGTTATATTCAGAGTTATCAGACATTTGAGCAGTGAATGACCCTGCTATTGCTGAAAAAAAGCAGCAGCAAGGGAGAATAGAATAGGTGTGTTGACTCTGCTTCTGGAACAGTTTCCACTGCCATGCTCCCCAGAGGTTTTATCCCCTTTCAACAAGAACATCAGGGTCCCAGACAGAATAGGATCCAATTGCACATCAAAGCAGCCTCTTTTTTTTTTTTTCAGGATGGACAACTAAGGGGCACAATTTTAATTTCTACAGAAATGCATCCAGCAGGGAAACAAAACTACCTTGTATGAGCTGAGGAATGACTTTGCCTTCTCCAGGCTATTTTCCACTGCTATTAGCAGCAGAGGTGATGGAGAAGAGCTGAGGGGATTTCTCTGTTTCCTTGGTAAAAACATGTTGCCAGCTATGAGAATATTTCAGTAGGGCATCCCTTCCTCCCTGTCTCTCCCTTGCTGAGTTTCAATTGATGAGATCTATGAGTTTTCTATTTAAAGGAGAAAATCCCTGTTTGCTTTCAACTTAGGTGAATGAATATGATCTGGAGAGGAAAGAATCCTGAAAGCCAAGTCTTTGGTGTTGTAATCACCACAGTTGTGCTGACTAGAATGAAACTACACTGATTTGTATCAGCTGAGGGTCTGGCCTGATACCATGAACGCATCTTTGTAAGCCACTAAACATCTCTCCATGCTGTCTTTTGAAAGAATAGATACTTTAGTGACAACTGCTTCCAACTGGAAATCTAATACAATAATGAGAAATCTTAAAACAGGAAATAACACTCAGCAGTGGAATAAGGGCTTGAAGGAAAGCCTATGGAAACCAGTAGGAATGATACCCTGGCTTCACACAGGTTTTGGATAGCTCCTGAAAACAAATCTTAAAAAGTGTCTGAAGGAACCAGGTGCTTCATTCTTGGTAAATACTGCTGTAAAGTGAGATGTTAATTCCTTAGACCCTACTGAAAAATCACAGATAAGATCACAAATGTGGAAGACTTTCACATAAAAGTGAATTACGGATATACATTTTTACTATGGCATTTCCAATTATTCCAAACAGATTCTGGGTGCTTTCAAGAATCACATCCTCCTGTTCACTTTGCCAACACATGCACTGATTGTCAGTCTGGAAGAATGACTTTTCAGTCTTAATTCATGGGGCAGGTATCTGGGTTTAACAAGAGACACCAGCCTGTGAAGTGCTGGATGTTTGCTGCCAGATGCTGAATGTCATCATTATTGTTAAAAGTACTCCACATCCTGCTAAGGCTGGTCAGCAAGGCAGGAGGACAGTGCTTGTTCAGAAATATAATCTGCCAAGGAATCCATGATACAGTAATAAAATAATAACTTGATATCTATTAAAAAAAAAAA
>VXAC01006143.1:157938-247225 GCA_013399225.1 Rhipidura dahli | reverse complement strand
ATTCAACCTATTGATTTTAGTAGAACTCATTGGATGTTATGGAAAATACAATATATAGCCAATAAATGGATGGAAAAATACAGAGGTAGACAGACAATTATTGCTTAATACAACAGCATAAAGAGCTTTACATACCTGAGAAAGGCCTTTTCCCTTCTCAAAAATTTATTTATATAAATATTAATCTTTCATATGCTATATCCTGTGGGATCAGAAATTTTCTGATTTTAGCAAAATTATAATATGAATAAGCAAATGAGTTATTACAGAGTAAGAGTTCCTGTTAGAGTTAGAAAATAACATTTCTGACCTGCCTCTGTTTATAAGTAACCACTGCTCAGAAGTATAAATTAATTCCAAGTAACATTTTAAGCAATTATTTTGAAGTATTTAACATATATTTATTATTTTGAAATATTTAAGACAAATTCAGTCATGACAAAACAATTAAAAAGAAGCATCTGGAGTTCTATCATCACAGAATCCATCTTTATAGACAAACTCAAACAAAATAAATTTCTGATTTTGCTGCCCCTATATTATTCTTGTTAAGCCTTGTTGTTGATTACTGAATTACAGATTGTCCCAAGTTTGATGATGAAGTTTAAAACAGCAAACTATTAGGTGTTAATTTTGCAAGAGCATTCCCATCCATTTGCTACCCACAGAGCTACCAGAGTGGGCTCTGCACAAAGCCCAGCTGCTTTCAGTAAAAACATATTTGGAAATCATGTTGATTTTTAGGGGCCTCATAGCAGAAGCTGCCATACAAGTCACTTTCACTAGGTGATTTCTCCCAGAATAAACCATGTTCTGGATTACTAATGAAAAGATCCATGATCTTTTCACATATTAAAAAGAAAAAGAAAGAAAAAAAAAAAGGAAAGAAAAAAAAAAAGCAGCACAATTCTTAGTTCAGCAAGTAGCAGAAAACTAGAAATTGCACTGGTTGTTGTTTGGTACCAAGTAGTTGTCTGTGGCGCTTTCCTCAGCATCTCAAATTTTTGTCTCATTTTCTGGTTATTCTCACTGACCATGAAGGGAAAGTAATCAGACAATTTTATCTCTGCAAATCACCTGCTAAGGTCAGGTAGGGAATTTTTTACCTAGTAGATGTGTGAAAATAAGGAATTTATATGCAATATTACTTTCAAAATGTAGAAATAAGTCCACTGATTCAAAAAAGAGGACACATGTTTAAAGTTAGGTATCTAGTTAAATGTCTTGATGATTCAGTACCTTTATGTCAATGAAGAAAATAATAATCAACTTCTCTGTTTCACACTATCATCTCCCAGATGAATTCAGCTCCTAGAAAATCATCACAAGGGCCAAGACATTTTTGTTTCCTCTTCTCAGTGGGCCATGTCTTCAAAGAGCAATCATGATACACACTTGCAAATAGAAATACTTGTTAAAGCCATTGCTCATCCCAAAGGGATCTCTCCTCGTGAGTGTACTGCTGGATTTCTGCCTTTTACAGGAAGGTAAAATAGGAAGTAGTTTATTGTTCAATACCAGGCCTGTGACAGACATCTAACTGGAGAATTGGAGACCATAAAACACCAAATGATTATATCTTTTGGTCCTGCTATCATGCTTGAAAGGAAATGATTTGATTCATTAAGCATTCCGCAGGTTAAAAACAAATTATCTCCATTTGTATTTATTTGCAGATCTAAAGAGCTATTGAGCTCACAAACCTCTTCTGGCCTATTAAAACCATCCAGCACCAATTTTAAGAGTGCTTAGGAGGCAGCTTGCAAACAAGTAGCACCCAAAACCATGGACAGACTTTCCGAGAGCTGCATCTACGCCACACTGAGTTTATTTTGGGACACAAACAGGAACCAAGCCCTTCTGAAAATCTGTGCTTCATTAGGAATTCTGATTATTATTAAAAATCTGGCACTCATTGAAGGTGCTGAGTACTTGAAAACTCAGTGCTAGGTTCTCTTGAATTTCCTGTTGGAGAGTTGTTAATACGCCATGCAAGGATTTTCAGTTAGAAATGTGTTTTAAGGAAATTTTGAGATACATATCCAGGTACAAGACTACCTTCTTAAAATATGTTTAACTCACTGCTGTAGGAAAAACAGGGTGTTGTTGTGTGGTGACATCATTACATCTCATGCACTCAGTGGTTTCATAGAGCTAGAGAAATAAAAATGTGAGCAATTTCTTACAAAGTTCTGGAAGTAAAATATTTTTAGTCCAATTGTTAATAATTATAATGTTCTCAAAACAGACGAAAACTTAGAGCTATTTCTATTGATTAAGATAGCTGGATTAATTGCTGACATGTCATAGTGGCAGAATTTGGAGAAGCAAAGACTCAGATTTAGGGGTCTTACACTTTAAAGCTACCATTACAAAGGGCTGTTCCAAGGTCCAAAGGCAGTTAAAACAACAACCTCCTAGGTCTGGGAGAAATGACTTACATTGGATAAAGCAGTTCAATACTGAGCATTTGGCTTTATTTTTCCCCTCTGGGCCACACCATTGTTCTGTCATTTTGAACAAAAGAAAAATATTTTAAAAGGATAATATTTCTAGGTCTTACAGACTTGCATTCTCTCCTTAGCTCTTCACAGGAAAAAGAACTATGAGATAAATTGCCCTGTGAAATAAGACAAGTTCTAATGGGTAAAATACTGCAAAAGGGATTAGACACTCCTGGGCTTTTGGATAATCTTCAAATGCTCAAATATTTAATGTCTCCAGTTTTAAGAGGCATTTGGACAATGCCCTTAATAAGATGATTTAACTTTTGGTCTGCCCTGAAGTGGTCAAGATGTTGGACTAAATGATTCTTGTAGGTCCTTTCCAACTGGAATTATTCTATTCTGCTTCATTCTGTTAAGTGATGAACCTCTACGGGGATCAATTAGGCCAACAGGAAACATATAAAATACTTAACTTTCTGAAAGGATACAAAAAACACCAAGTCCTTAGGGAGGACACCACCGAGATTCAGCAGGAAGAATGTGCTACAATAATGTTCTATATAAAAACACAGATAAATCAATGTGTAATGTAAGACTTTTAAAAGAAAAATCTTTTAAAGGAACATGTAGAGGCAGTGTTTCACATTTATTCCTCAGGTACTTGGCAATGTCCTGTCTGCACTGTAATCTGTGGAACATCTGAGTCTGATCTGAGGCTTCTATTCCACCAGATGTGCTAAAAAATTGTTCCTCCTCAGGTGCAGCAAGGTGGACACTGGCTGCCTAAAGAGTCTGCAACCTTCTGTCCCAGATGCTGGTTGTAGAGGAGGCTCTGGTTCCTCTTCTTTGGATGACTTATGATGGCTTATTTCCTTCTTCTGCCTTAGGTGAAAGCTAAAAGTATCAAGGCTTTTGAGGGGGGCTAGGAATGCCATATCCACTTCCTCCTGCTGGTGGCTTTTTGGTGGATGAAAGCCCCAGGGTCAGTCCTGGCCTGGCCCAGCTGCAGAAAGATGTCTCTGGAAGGTGAGAATAAGTCTATCCCTCTGGAACACCTTTTGTTCCATGCCCTCAGAGCATCTGCAGCTAATGCAGGGTAACAGGGAGGTAACACTGCCATATAAAATGATCTCTGTTTCATTTCATCCTAATCATCCCAGTGAAAAATTAGTCTTACACCCACCAACGCCCTTAAAGGGATATGCTCCTTTTAATGTGTGAGATGAAGAACAGGAGGAGGAAAAGAGATGAAAGAGAAGAACTCTGATAACTGTGGGATCTAGGAGCTATAGTGCGCTCAATTAATTAGAATCTTCTCTTGTTTAAAAAAATGGTCTCTCTGTGCACATATTTAAAAACTGGTAATAAAATATCACTACTGCACCACTATGGAGTCTCTTTGAGATGCTTAATGAAATACTTGAATTACAAAGTAACAATTTCTATTGTTAGGAGTTGCTGCTATTCTCTTTTTATTGATGTCATAAAGTAGGTATTTATGAGATGAGGTTATTAAGATCAATAGTATAAATGGAACACCTAATTCTCTCTTTTTCAGACCAGCACAAAGCATTCCTTGGGTGGAATATGTGAGAATAAAAGGTGACTGGATACTGTCAGTTAACCCTAATCCAAATGCAAAGAACTCACCCTATTAACAATGAGTCATTTTTTACATGTTTCTTAGATCTAAAACTATCTTGTCCCTAAGTAGCCTTTATGAAACGTACAGATTTGAATTCATCGCAGGATTGGATTTGCCACATGTACAACTAACACTGAAACTCTATTTTTGTCTTTTTTAGAATATGAAAGACAAGAGAGAACATTTTTGTTTAAAATCCATTTAGTAGTGTGTTTTTAATAAATATGATCCTTTGTGGAAAGTGTCCTTTCGCAAAAAACAAAAATCTCAGATTTTAACACTGGTACCAAGTCTTCCTATCTACTGAATAATGAGCTGCAAAGACACTCTGGTAGGGACTGAGTTTAATCTGTATACTCATGAAGAATTAAACCTATGTTTATATAGTTTCATTGCTCAGACCAAGTTGCAAAGGAAGGGGTTTTTTCACCAAATGCAGTCACCAAACTCTCACAACTATTTCTAGTGATCTGTCTCTTGTTTCCATTTCCCATTTTCAGAGCAGCCTCATCAATCACTACTAATTTAAGCTCATGATTAAATAATATCAGCTTTGCTTAGTGGTCATCATTAAGGGAAAATATTTGACAACAGCTGATCATGTTGTTGTTCTTAATGACCCTGCCCCTGGAACTCCATTCTACAAGCACTTGATAACATCAATAAGATTTACACATAGGAGCAGGGTTTGAAAAGTTCACCAGTCATGAGATGCTACAGAAGACAGTGAGTGCTCTCCATTGCTAAATGAAGAAAAATTTTACAGAAGATTTTTCTCAGATTTATGTTAAACAAAATACGTAGAAAACTTGGGTAATTTCAGCAATAGAAACAAAGAAAACCCAAACACTTTTATTAAATAATCAAAGCATATTATCATTCTAGTATTGCTCACTACCCTAAATTAATCGTATGTTTTAATTTAAAAGATGTGGTTTTCAAAAATGCACAGCAAAATCTGTTATAATACTTTAAAACCTAAAACAAAGCACACCAAAAAATTCTTCAACATTTTATTTCATAGAGATTAAATTCCTTCGTCTTAATTGTTTCATTTGCAGTAGTGTACAAAGAGTTAATTGTAACAGTTAGCAAACTCAGATGTGAGCTTCTACTACAGCTCTTCCCACTGGAACTGTTGAATGAGAAGTTCCAATACCTCACAGTTTTCCCATGTGGCTACACACAAAAACTCTGTATCCATCTAAGGGACTGTGACCAGACACAACAAATTCCCTACAAAAGTTAAAGTACATAATCTGATGCATCCCAACACCAACAGTAGTATTTGACTGGTGAAGTCTTTTTCACGCTGCTTGTACATCTCTGAGGGTTGTAAAAACCAGAGAAAAGCTGTCTCTGGATTTTGCACCATCAGCTATCACCTGTCAGCCTGTGTGGTGACAGGGAAGGGTGCACAAAGCAGTGCTGGGACGGGGGAGAGCTGTGGTGCAGCTCAGCTCTGTGCTGAGTCCCCAGATGCAGTCCCTCATGTGCACAGGGCTCTGCTCAGCCCCCTTCTCTGTCCTGGGGCACGTTCCTCCTGCACCTGCAACCAGGGGCTGTGAAACCTTCGCAGGGCTAATACAAAGCTGACATTTGTGTCATGCTGAAAGGTATTTGAGGAGGAAAAGACCCCTGCTTGTCTGCCAGACTGTCTATTCCCCACACTGTACTCAAATCCTCTTTACTGTTGTGCCACAAGGGGTGAATCAGAGAGAGAAGGGAACAAAAACCTTCTGGATGGCAAATCTGAGTAACAACATGAGAGCTGCATACCGTGCAGTGCCATTATGTGACTTCAAGTCTTTTGTTCTAGAGAACATTATATACCTATTACATGCTTAAATACAGGCATTGCTATAGCATAATTAAAATGTTTGTGAACACAGAAATAAAAGGACAAGTTAAAAAGCAACACTGTATTACCTCTGTAGGACTGCTGAACTTTGGCTGTAGGCACAGAAAGAAAAGCCACCAGCATGAGGCAAGGAGTGTACAGGCCTTTGGCTCCATCTGAAAAAACAAGTTAATAGGTAGAAGGGCAATTCTCTGTTGGTGTGTAGCTGTAGAAAACCACTTTCTCTTAGCTCGGCAAGCACGGTTACTTAAGCAGTGTTTTCATACCTGAAATGCTCCTGTGGACATGCTTCAGGGCACTGGCTTTAGTGGGAGCAGTGCAACTCCACAGTAATACCTGTTAACCTCTACAACCTAGTACTTGCTGTAGTTTCTTCTCTAGTGAAAAACACTGTACATTTGGTCAAAAGGAAAACAAAAGGTACAACTGCTAAAATACTTCAAATGTTAGTTTTGAGACCTAGGGTTCTCAAATATATTGATATAATTTTTCCAGGAAAGCAGACACTAATTTCCATTTAGAAGAAAAAAAAAATCCACAGGGAAACGTATAAGTGAGCACTTGCAAACAGCTTTATTCATAGCTTTGCAGATAAATTGCTGCAAACACCATGCACTTTCACACTTTGTTTTGCTTAAGAATTCTAGAGAAGTCTGTGAGATTGTTGCCACAACTGGGAATCCTTAGTTTAGCTGACAAAGACCTAGCTAAAGTGTTCTAAGGATGTAGAATTAAATGAGGACTTTGTCCTTCTTTTCCAGTCTGATCCCTGAAGATGCCTGGGCTAGATTATCTTCTATAATGTGTTTCGCCACAGTCTCTAGAGAGGACCACCTCCTTAAAAGGACAGCATAGTAATCTAATAAAAATCCAATCTATGGAGAGCCATTACTGTGCAACTGAGAAAACCAAACCAAACAAGATACTAATACAAAAACCTCAGAATTCCTCGGTGCATTTTATGTTCTACAGCATTTACAAATGACCACATGGATCGTGTAATATCTACTGTGCTGAGTTTCTTTTATAGGTCCCCATGGACTAAAATGTTTAGACACAACAGAGCTGAGCAGAGGGGCCAGTTGTGGATTTATCTGGGAATTCTTATGGTTTTATGGGTTTGTATGTCAGTAATATCATTGCTTTAAAAATTGCTTTTGTATTTAATAGTAGGAGAGCTTGACCTGAACGTAGTAACAACACATGTATCACTTTAACCGAGCTCTGCAAAGGATTGCAGACTGAAATGCAGAGAGACACCAGCTCTGTGAGTTAAGATGTCATTAGCTGCCCAGGAAGGGTAACTTTGTCAATTGTCATTAGCACTTTTTTTTTATGCTGGTACTTTAAAGATCAGAAGTGTTAACCTGGAAATGGCATTCTGATTTAAATCTTTTTAATGTTTGGAAGGATTGGTCATTTCTTTATACCTCAGTGCTCTTTGAGGAGAATCCTTCCTTTGTTCAGCATCTGTAAATTGCCTGTATGTGGATCTCACTTAAGAAAGAAGAAAAAGATCCTGTGTTACTCAGATCTGTCATAAAACTGTCACTTTGGATTATTGCTTAAATGTTGGCTGCAGGCTGAAAACTGTATGTCCATGCAGCACTCGCCAGTTCAGGTGGGGTTTATAAAAGAGAAATTGTTGCTCTGCAGGGAGATACCTGTTAACCTTATTCATTTGTAAAACTGGTTACATATTTTGGCACTCGCCTGTGCAGTCTGACACTGACAAAGCTTTTGACAAGATGAAGTAGATATACGGTATTTATGTAAGGTTCTCAGAAACTGCAGGTTCAGAGCAAACTTTATTAACTGCACCTGAGCTCTTTCTGTGTCAACCAGCAACTCTTTGCAGAAAAGATTTCAGATCTTCTGCCCTTTGACCTTTAACAAGATACAAAGCTGGGTTGCAGGTGATAGAGGACTCTCAATTAGTGGTTCCAGCTTTACATGCATTCCTCTGTTTGTGATTCAGATGTCTTTTACCAGGCTTCAGGTTGTGTGGGACAGAAGGTAGAAAACAAGGAGTTTGTCTTGAGAGATGTTCAGCAGCTTCCTACGAACTCCCAGAATAATGAAGGATTCATTCTGCAACTTACTGGACTGGGTTTTGTATGACTATCTGCATTTTGCTTTATAGTCAGGGATTAACTGCTAAATAATGGCAAACTGAAATTAACAATATTGTACATATGTTTGCATACATAATTTAGCTTTTTTAAATTAATATGGCTTAAATTCACATTTAATTGCATTTAATCTGACAAGTATTTTTTCTACAGTTCACACAGGACTTTCATCGTTTCAGGAAATTCAGTGAGGAAAACTGCAAAAGACAAGAATTAGATGGATTAAAATGTATGCATTTTGTATTCATTGTGTAGCCATTATCATTATGGAGGATCTTGTTTAAAATTGAAAAATTACTGATTTTTACCAAAGTATTTACACAGATTTCTCACACAGTAAGATTCTGGCACATATTTGAAGAAAAGAATGAAAATAAAATAAGAGATTTTATTATTACTGCAATTTTTCAGCTAGAGAAACAGTTGCTTTACCTGAGCAGCGTAGCTGCCTGGGTAAGGTACAAGAAAAGGATGCTAAGAGGGAGAAGAGTGGAAATGTAATATCAGGTGATGCAGGTAGGCATTCATTGTCCTGAAGCTGAATTGAAACGTGACCATCTCCAGAAGCATATTTGAGGAAACTCTATCTGAACTTTCTGAAGACTGAGACTTTCAGCAGTTTCCAACATTGGTCAGCCCATTAAGAGTTGTATCTCATGGCATTCAGGACCAAATACCCTGTGGTATGTTTGGCTTCCCTTTGCAGTGCTTGAGGAATTACTCCAACATCTAGGACACATTACACCTGCTGCATAAGTGACACACAGCCAGGCTGTGGACATGCCATGAATCTAATGAGCCACCCCTGCTGCTAACTAATGCTAACATGGAGGGCATCAAGAAGAGGAATAAACCTGGAGATGGAATGGTAATAATGATTTCTGGGATTTTGTTGTGAAAGCAGACATTTCCAGAGTTTTTAAAAAGGTTGAAGGTAATCTGTTTCAGCAGTCTGAGTTTAATTTCTCACTGGTTTTTGTGTAGGACTAAAGTACCCACTGCAACACAGAACTGTCTCATGGTGTATGTATATTTGATATTCTACAACTGTTCCACCATGGTCATCCTCCTCACCACATCACCATGGGTTTCCTTTGCAGGTGTGGTATATTGCTGCCTCACATCATGCCTTTCCTTGGATGCTCCCTTTCTCAGAAGATATTACACAGGTTTAAGCTGTTGGCTTGTCTAGCAATTTCTGCTGGGACAGACACAGAAAAAGACACTTCCCCAGCTTAGCATAACCTCCGAGCTTCCCTCTGTGCCTCCAGACTACCCATATTTTCTGTTCTACCTTCCAACCCTACTGTGACACAGCAAGACACTTGGATTTTTCCCCTGATTACATACAAGTTTTGCAATAACTGCTGTATTGCAGGCTGGGATTTCATATATTGTAATCAAGTGTGATCAATTCACTGCAGGTGCTATGGCAGTCAGAGGACATGCAGTCCCTGGTTTCTAAGTGCTCCAAACCTAACCTTTAAATGTTGCTACCAAGAGGGGTGATTGGCACTGCCTTCTGTACTGCGAGGAGATAATTGTGGTGCAATGGTATAATCAAGTGAGAGACTCATTCTGTATTTTTGCTATCGTGGAAAAAATTCTGATAAGAGCCATATGGGGTAAAAGACTAGGGTTACAGCAATACAATTACAGGGTTGTTTTATGTGAGCATAGGTGCGACTGAGACAAGAAGTGAACTTTTCTACAACATATGTATGCAGGCAAAGAATCTGAAAGTCTGTGGACTCTGTTTCTAACTCAACTTCCTGTGACCACTGAAGAACAGAAGAATTTTCAATGAGGAATTAATGTTATGAAGAGGTTTAATATTATATAGCTCATGGCACATGAAATATCCTTAGCTCTTAGCTCATGATAATCCGGATAGAATTTAACCTTCAAAACTTAAAAGGTGAGTCTGCATTACTTTTAAGATGAGAAAAAAGGCCTATCTTAGGCTGTCATTCAGGTCCAATTCAAAGTTCTTAAAGTTAACAGGTCTCTTTCCTTTGCCTTCAGTAGGCTTTGGATCAGATCCTGATAGTCACAGCACCAAATGGTGTGATATGTGAAAGTGCCTTTTTTAAGTGCTCCTTGCAATCAGATAAAACTCTTTCCTAAATAGCATCATTCAATATACAGATTGTAGCAGGTAATTGTAATTGTAAATTACTGTAGCAAGCTTAGAATCAACTATTTAAGTACTCACCTGGCAAAACTGCAAAAGCTAACTTTTTTTCCTCCTTACTTTTCAGTATATATTTCATTTTTCATGACTCCCTAACTCAGATATTGCAGTGGGCAATTAGGATTGAATTTTGGCATAGACGTTGTCAGCCTCCAAGCAAATATTTGTCATTTAAAAATCATGGTTCTGTTGAGTAAAACTTGGCAAACTGTTCTAAGACTTTACACACAGCAGCTCTATTTGCAAGTATTAATGCCCTGGGTATGAACACTTTCTGGCAAAACACGCTCCCATACATGTGTGTGCAAACATACCAAATGCACAGATGTAATTTCCCAGCACACCAGAACTCTTTAGAATATCTAACACTGGACACAGGACTGGAAGGAATGCTAAGCAAGTTCCCAGATGGTACAAAACTGGGAGGAGCTGTTGTCTGCCTTGAAGTCAGGGAGGCTATGCAGAAAGACCTTGACAAATTACAGGACTGAGCAATCACCAACCACTTCAACAAGGGAAGGTGATGGGTTCTGCACCAGATGGGAATGAGATGCTGGAAAGCATCCAGTGCCATGGAAAGGGACCTGGGGTTCCTTGTTGATGGAAAGTTAGATATGAGTCAGCAGTGCCCCGGCAGCCAGGAGGGCCAGGAGTGTCCTGGGAAGCATCAGGCACAGCATCACCAGCTGGGCAAGGGAGGGGATTGTCCCACCCTGCTCTGCACTGGAGCAGCCTCACCTCCAGTGCTGGGGGCAGGTCTGGGTGCCACAATGCAAGAAAGATATAAAGCTGTTAGAGAGCATCCAAAGGAGGGCAGTGAAGACAAAGAGCCTCCAAGAGAAACCTCATGAGGAGTGACTGAGGTCACTTGGTCCCTTCAGCCCGGAGGAGCCTGACTGCAGTTACAACTTCGATGTGAGGGGGAGAGGAGGGGCAGGCACTGATCTCTTCTCCGTGGTGACCAGGGACAGGACCTGAGGGAGTGGCCTGAAGCTGTGTCAGGAGAGGTTTAGGTTGGATAATAGAGAAAGGTTCTGCACCCAGGGGGTGGTCAGGCACTGGAACAGGCTCCCCAGGGCAGTGATCACAGCATGAAGCCTGAGAGAGTTCAAGAAGTGTTTGGACAATGCTCTCAGGCACGTGGTGTGACTCTTGTGGATGGCCCTGTGCAGGGCCAGGAGTTGGACTCAGTGATTGTTGTGGGTGCCTTCCAACTCAGCTGATTCTGTGATTTTGGATGTGCCTTCCACACAAAAGACTGCTCGGTATTTTATATTCACTGGCATAATAGACTCTAATCCCTCCAAAAGGAGTTTTAATAACTAATATTCACATAGGCACACATTTTGAAAGCACACACTTCAGAAACACGGAAATAGAAGCATAAAAGATACATTTACAATTTCACACATAATAGAAATTGTAGAATATCAGGCCTTTTGCAAATGTCTCAACAAGGGGAAAAAGGAGGGAAAGATAGAGGTGTTTCAAGATACTTCATAAAACCTAATTCTTAATTATCTAATTATAATTACCAATTTATAGCTTCATCTTGCCAACTGCAGAAGCACAGAGAAGCCTTCACTGTTATTAAATTTAATGGGAGTTGAGGCTGACCAGCAGCTATCAGGACTTCCCAAAATTGGTAGGACTGACCTCTTTGAACAGATACTCTTGGTTCTTCATGATCAGCAAATGAGACACTGCAATGGATGGGAGGAACTCAGAGCCAAGAACTCACTGCCTAAAGCTGAGGAAAGAATAAGGAATGAGAATAATAATGAAAGGAGACATTCATGCCAAACCAAACACAAAAAGACAACACAGTACCAGAAAGAATGACCTAAAAAGATCACAGGTCTACTCTCTGTCAGTGCAAAGATATTTTATCAGCTTTCTTCTTCAGCAGCTCTAAGTGACTCAATATATTAACTCATATGGCAGACACTACACTACAATAAAATATAACCAGTTGAATTTGTGGCAGATTGGAAACTTTCATTTAAAAATGTCCATGCTTGTCAGTTCAATTAGATGAGAATTTACTGGCAAGACAAGCTAAGTTAAGTCTTGCCAAAATACAAGAAAAAAGCAGACTCATCAGATAACTGTCTGAAGCAGGTAAAGCTCACCAGGCTTGGCATTTCCTCTGCTTTAAATGTTTTCTGCACTGCATCTGTATGTTAGTACTGTCCCATCCCTGAACTGGGAACGGGTTCTGCTACTCCAGGCTGCCTGCTTTGCCATCCTGCTTCTCTTTGGCAGTCTAAATCCTTCCTCTTTTATTCTGATGTGACAGTGGGATGCAGTGAGGTGATTATTTTTGCCCTCCTCTAGCTGCCAACCCAACTCTCTTATGACCAAATTGCTGTAGGCTCCAGCAGCCAAAACTCACCAACATTCCACAGGTGTAAGAGGACAGACCACTGCTGTGAAGGGTCTTTCCTGAAACTCTTACAGTGAATGCCATTGGGTTGGGATTTTTGTTTGAGTTTCTTTTGGAAACTTTATATACTAATAAAAATTGAGCTGTGATTATGTGATATACTCCTAATTAAAATGTACTATAACTGTTGATGTATTTGACTGAAGTAAT
Source organism: Rhipidura dahli (assembly GCA_013399225.1). Lineage (NCBI taxonomy): Eukaryota > Metazoa > Chordata > Aves > Passeriformes > Rhipiduridae > Rhipidura > Rhipidura dahli. Next base: position 234,350 of record VXAC01006143.1, on the reverse strand, counting down.
TTTCTTTTTCAAGCAACAGGTTTGCCAGATGACAAAAGTTGTGGTTTCTCTGCTGTTGCAAGGAGCTCAGAGCTAAGTACAGAGGGTGGGGTCAGCCCTGGACATCAACCCCCCCCCCCCAGGAATGACAGCATTTTTCACTAAGCTCTCATGCTCAAGGCTTAAGTCAGGCATTTTGCCAAACACTCGAATTCAAGACAAATAGCCTATGTGGGTGTTTTGTGCACAGAGATTGCTGAAGTTCATTTTAGCTAGGTGGATAAACCTTTTGAAATCTGTCTTGTTAGAACTAACTATAATATAGATCAGAGTTAGCTGTTTATTGAAAAGCATTGAGAGAGGAGTGTAAATTACCTATGAATCAGAATGACCTGATGGTGGTGAAGTACCAGCAGCTCTTGGTGACTGTGTTGTCACCAATTCTCACAAACAATGCAACCATTCATGTACAGGATTTTTTTTTTAATAACCATGTTCCTGTTCTGTCTTTTCAAGTTTTCCATTTTTCCACATAAATATATGGATATCTATAGAGTTTGCAAGGAAAAAATCAAAATCCTAAGCATCCTGATTCTGAAAAAAATATTTTAATTTTATTCATTAATTAATTATTATTTTATTAATTAATTTTATTCCATAAGGACTATTTTGGTGACAGGGCTGAAATTTTCCTGTGGGTATAAAACCTAAGTGACTCTAAGTCAGACTTTGACTCCAGCTTTATGCACCAGAGAAGGTTTTTTGATTTATTCTATTTTAATGTCAGAAGGTGAAGATCTTGTTTAGTAACTGTTCCCATTGTTCCACAGGTTGCCAACTAAGACAGAGCATTCCTGACTCATCTTGCACCCTTTCAGGTATTCTCTAACTTTATTTTTCACCCTTTTTTCCATTCCAGCAAAAAAAAAAAAAAAAAGAAAATGTATAAAATTGTTCATAACTGTGCAAAAATTTGAAACCCATAAAGTGCAGTCTGGGATGTCACCTTGTATGATAAAGCAGGGGAAGGGAAATAATCTGCAAATTACAGCATCTCTCGCATCAAATGCATTTTCCTAAGGTATTGGACTACACTTAAAAGTTTTACCTTTCCCATGTGCAGTCAGTATTCACCCTTTCTTTCACCTGCCTAGGAGAATGGCTGTTTCCACTCTGAAAGTCATCTCCTACTTCAGTTCACAGCAAAAACAAAAGAAGACGTATTGTCAAAAGGTACAACAGTCTGCCATGGTCTATGGCCTGGAGAACTCTGACATGTATTTCCATTGCATCATGTCAGTGCTCAGCCCTGCCTTCCTTCCTGGGATTGCCAGCCATGTTGTTAGCTGATACATGTTATTTACCACCAGGCAGTGTCGTGGAGGGACACTCAAGGGAGCTGAGTCAGGATCACAGACAGAGCTATCAGGTTAGCACACAACTCCACTAAGCTGATGTATCCTGTTACTCAGCATTTAATTTGACCAGACTTTACCCTGGCTGTGATAACATGGGTATCCTTTTCCTACAGGCAGTATCTCTGCATTGCACTCACCATGCAGTGGACATGCACTCTAGAGCCAGAGCAATACAACTCTGGGATGTAAGCCTGCATAGACTTAAGACTTGGGCTGAAAACCACCTAACTTTCACATTATAGATCAAAGAAACCAGAAAACTGTAAAAAGTTCTGTTTAATGATGACTCAGGCTTCATTTAATCCAACAGTGATGGAAATAAAACCTGGCAAAATTTGGTCTTGATTGATTAATATGGTGTTGACAGCACCCTAATGGGTGTTATTAGAAACCTGACAATTATTAGTGTTTATGGTGCACCTCTATGGGGTTTGCAGAATTACTCATTCTGCACACATCCTAATTACAGAAACATTCAAGAAATACCTCAGCAAAATGAAAAAGCACTTTCAGGTAAAACTGGCAAGTTTTTGTAAGGTAAATGCAGCTGTACTCCATCCTACTGATCAAAGTACATTAAAATTGCGCAGATAAAATAACAGAACTAGAACAACCTATGGAATAGCAGCTTTTTCAACAAACACCACCCATTCTGTGTTCAGAATGAACCCTGGCCCTGACAGGAAAACTAAAAGGCAATTGCATAATGAATATTAATATAAACCAGATTCAAAAGTGGTTAAATGAAAGCTGAATGGTCAACTTCAATATAAAAATACCTAAATATGATTGGTCTGCTTTTCACTAATTAAATACTGCTATACTACTACTACTACTACTACTACTAATAATAATAATAATAATACATATGGATTTAATTTTATTTATTGTAACACTCTCTAGAGGCTACTGTTTTTGCAGCAGTGACCATCAAAACCCTGTCCCTAAGAATAGCTACAGCAACCACTAGGTCTTGTAAAGTAAATATTTCCAAATAATCAACAGCAACTATATCAAGATATACATCACATGCTGAAAAACAGACAGGAATTTGGCATGTGATTCCCTTGCCCAGCCATAAACAACAATCAGTGCAGCACATGGTCGATGTCACCCTATGTGCTGTCCCTGTCCCCCCACCATCAAGGTGGCTTTCAGCCCTGTAAGCACTGGTTGCTAATAGGTCTGTTTCACAACTTTTTCTTCAAAAGCTCCTTTCTGTTACACTCCTGGAATCTGTTTCTTCCCCCATAGAAGCTGCTTAACCTGGGTGCATAACACTGTTTTATAGAGAATCCAAGGCCTGATCCAGCATCCACTGAAGTTTTAATAGAGGTCAGTAGGGCTAAACAAGCCAAAGTAAAAGATATAAGGAAGACAGACAGGTCATACTTACAGGTTTGTCTAGAGACCCTCAGAGGTGTATCACGAGGCACAGTGACAGAAGGACCAGGGCTATCAGTTGTGTAAATCCATGTGCCTGTTTGCTGTTTGCATCGCAGAGAGCAGCAGGTTGTTACTGCCTCCGTGGTTTCTCTCTTCTGTGCCATCACTAACCACATTATCCCCTTCTTGCTCTCAGAGAGAAATCCTACTTCATCCCAGTGTATCTCTGGAGGAAGGTCTTGCAAAACTTCCCACAGGAATTGATGGACAGTGGATCAGGCTCTTAGACAGATGAGAAGCAGCTGAGTCAGGTGAGTTTTACATGCAAATTTTGACCCCTTTCTGTATAACTTGAGACTTTTTTCCCAAATATCCACGTTTAATTGCTTTTGGGTCATGCTGCAGGTCTTCCAGCACTTATGGCTACACAGTGGGAAATGAACCTTTATTACTGGATTTGACATCTTATCCAGTTGTTCTGCTGTACAACCTCTCTTTGTTTATGGCTGTAAAGCTGAGATTGCTTCCTCATTTTAAGGCTTGTCACCTGAAGCGGTACAAGATTTAGGGTATGACCACAAGCAGCTGGGGTACAGCCCTCAGCTGAGGCTTGATAACTGAGCATATACATGCTCCTGGCCTGTTGCAAAGAAGAAATGAAACTGGCTGCCTGAAACGAAACTCATGGTGGATTTAAGCCACTTCCTGGGCAACTTGAGCATGTTTGATTTTCACATGCATCAGATCTACCCAGACATGTCTCAGCAGATGTGTGGTGCATTTAAAGGACTCCCTCTGCCAATCTATGCAAATGTGAGATGTTTGGGACAGGTTTGTATTTAAAAAACTTGGGTGATGAGCCTCAGTCCATTATTGATGTTATCAGGCATCAAATGGATAAACACTGTAAGGTCTATAATGCATTAGCATTCTGGTGTTGTGGATATAATTGTAACAAGATCTTTTTTACTGGGGAGGGTTATTCATTAAGGTCTGGAAAACTTCTGATGGTCCCTGTAAGAAAGGAGTTAAAGAAATGCAAAAGTGTTGCTTTGGCATTGTGTTATTTATCAGCTGTCTGGTTAGCATTTGTGCTCAGTCCGCAGGTTTCACATGTAAATCAAATGCAATGACTCTATGACAACTCACAAGATTTACACAGATGGGACCTGACCAGCCCTCTCTGAAGTCACTGGAGGTGGTCTGGGTTCCCTAATGATTGCAAATAGGAGACACAAACATAAATATAATTTACTTTTATAAAACTTTTAATTAGGTTAATAAAATCTCTCAGCATAAAAGCCTATAGCTCATAAAAACTCAGACCCTGTGCATAGCAGAGCTGATGTGGGTCAGGATAATAGCCACAAAGAATTGCATTACCATGCTAATACAATAGGGAAGTCTCCTGCCTCTCTTTTGAATAACCTCTTATGCAAATTCCAAATGTTGACCATGACACCAGACCTTCATAGGGCACTGAGCTGTGTTTCCCTGTGCTTACAATATATTTGATTTCAATGCAGAACTGCAAACTCATCAAAACCACACCTTTCTACCAGCATTCAATTATTTAAATACAGAATATAGACAATGTGGGGGGTTTGCATCTGAGTCTTGTATAAAGTAGTTCAGTCAAGCTTACAAATAATATAATATGAAAAGGACAAAAATCTGAGTAAGGGGAAATTTTAGCCATTGGGATCCTTTTCATCTATCAGTTTCCATCTCTCCTCACCCTTGACCATTTGTTAAAAATACTGATTCTAAAATGCATTGAAGCATGCAACAAATATATATGTCTATCTATGCCTATATACACACACAAATTGTCTCTACAACGATGAATCTGTACTATTCTTGAATTCAAAGACAGATTTGTTTGTATTTGGGTCATTATCTGCCCACCTGCTAAATTTTATGACCACATGGTAAAGATTTGAACTATACAAAGTTCCATTATTGTTGTCCAATTACACAGTGTCTGCTTTCTCATGCACATAAAGATGGACTATTTATAAATATACAGGTATTTCATGATACTTATTAAATATTATCCACAAAATCAAACAATACATATTCCATATAAATGTATTATTAATATTCCACATAAAACACACATAAATGTTTTTAACAAAGTATTTTGTTATTTCATGTGCCATATTCCAGGCTCAGTTCTTAGAAATCACAATGCCAAGGAAATAGTAAAACACATGAGATTGGTTTCAAGCACTTTCCCTTCCAAGAGACAAAAGTTTAATTCGCCTTGTACAATGGGATTTGTGCTAAACATATGGAACAATTTTATACTTCTTAGGGAGTAAAGAATTATTCCTATGTGTTTCTTGAAAAATCCCCCAAAATACAATATTTACAGAAGAGATGTATCCAGTTTTATGTTCAAAAGTGTGATATGTTGAAAATAAAAGCAAATTTTATTTTTAGAATGAGTATATGCTCTCATACCAACACACCTTTTAGTTCCTTCAAAATCTAAAAAATTACTGACTTTGTAGTTTCACCTCAGCACTATTAGCATCTCTCTCTGTGCTGTCCCAAACAGAATGGCTGTGAAGGATTAACAGGGGCTGCCGTCCCAAATGTGCATGCACTGCACTCCTGATGGCCACAGCCCAGAGCTCCAGGACAGGGATCCCTCTGACACTCCCTGGCTGGAGGGGGTGGAGGTTTGCCATGAGTCACCACAGGCAGGAAATGACCAGATGTGCATGTCCACACAGACTGCAGCTCAAGAGGATGTTTAATATTAGAGTTCAGTGTATTCCTCCTCCTGGCTAAAACACTTCCTGCTTCAACAGGAGTGAGGCACACAATCCAAGGAGTGGGGACCCACATCCTCCAGATGGGGGCTTTCACACCTCCACCAATCATCCCCGGGGCCTTGTTCCCCTCTGCTCCCAGTGCCTGGCCACATCCAGGACCCGTGCCTCTCTCTCCTCCCATCCCAAGGAGAAGCAGTGTGCACGACCCAGAGCCAGCCTTGTTTGAAGGAACCTCACCTCTTTCTTTGCACAGGATGCTGTTCCCTTCAGACCTGTCTAAGAGCTGGCTGAGTCAGAGGGAAAATCCACCCCAAATTCAGTGGGTTTGAGGCTGGATTCCAGACCGCAGACAAGCTTTGCTTCAGAGGAGCCTGGAGTCTAGGATATAAATCTATGTCTTTGTTGCAGACCTAACTGTAATTTGATTCCAGTAGTCATGAATAGGACATAAGAAATGTGGAAATATGTGTACAAGTGCCCTTCTCAAACAGTGGGTGCCATTAGAAAGCATAATAGTGTTCCGGGCTATTGATTTTACCACAGTATTTCCTTGCTCGGTCTGTTTTCCACTATGAGATATTTGCACCATGCCATGGTAAATGTTGTTTTTAACAGAGCTCACTGCAGTCTTATTTGAGAAACTATGTGAACAATGTGGAGTTCTCTCACAGTGCTGAGTTGTCGGCTGGGCTGTCTGATGCTCTGTTTGAAAAAATAGGCAGAAGAGTCAAAGGGAAGATAAAGCTGAATTGAGGTAAAATGTACATACTAAAACCACTAAACAGAGAGCCCCCATGAAGTAGGTTAGATACTAATGATATTAAATAGGGGATTATATTCACAGGTAGAGTTCAGATTTTTATTACATTTACCTGGAACAGAAACAAACACCTAGACTTCATTTATCTTCCGAAACAAATACAGTTTAAGTCATAAGATGTGCTCTTTTTTATGACACTTTTCAATTATTCAGTTATTTTGCTAAGAGATTCACTTATTCCACTCTAGGCTACTAGGGGAAAACAAAGGTGGTGGAGAGTAAGAGCAGGAGAAAAGGAATCAATGTAAACCAATAAAGAAGTTGAATATGCTTGTAAGTTTCAACCAGCATAAATAAATGTAGATAAGCTAGTCTGTGATAAAAAAGTCCAATTTTCATTTAAATTAATTTTGTATAATTTTTGTCCTTGGCATAAGTTTCAAGTAAACTAGTCTTTGCTGATATTAATTGACCCATCTCCCTTTTTCTGCGTTTGAGTTCTTAATTACAACTTATAACAGCTACGTTTTACCAAATACTTACAGCATATGACGAAAAGAAGGCACAAAAAATATTAGTGAAATTTAACTAAAGTAGATATATTTAGTGATTTCTCCTCATCCTGAATGGATGCATTGAATGTTCTCTGGAGTCTGTCATATGTTTGGCACTAATTTGTATTTTCTTTATGACTTGAAGATGGAATAAAGTGTGCTTGCAGTAAATGAACAGATGACATGCAGCTAAACCACACTTCAGATAGGTTGGATTAGACTTCAAAATCAGATGAAATAATGGCCTTAAAAAGTAGAATGCAACAAGGACGAGGGTAAAGTTCTATACTCAGGATTCAGAATACTCACCTGGAGTAAGATATGACATGTTGTGGCAAAATGCAAACAATATATACAAAAAAGTGTCTTCTACAAGGCACACAGGTAATATACAACCACAAATGGAGAATTGTGTGCAGCTGTCCTCTCAACTTGAAGAAAGATGTAAAGTCATTGAAGAGACAGTGGGACAGGGCAGTAAAAAAATGTGGAGAGCCAGAAAGGGACATTACAAAGCAGAATAGAATCACCTGTTTGCCATCTGTTTGCTATAAGGCAAAAAATGAGCCAGAAAATATTAACTGTAAATTTTGGAGAATGTTATCTAAAGAGATGGTTGGAAATTCCTAAGAGCAGGTCAGATGAAGATGACAAGTCCAGTTTAGGTACAGTTCATTCTGTCCTGGGAGACACGGACAGATCTGAGTTTTTTAGTTCTCTTTCCAGCTTATTTCATAAAAACATACATTAAAATTCCATTACAATTATGATAGAAAGAGCTTAAATGAGAATATTTGCCTATCTACAATCATAATCACATGAATACCTTGACAGGATCATTTTCATGGGTACTCTTGACAAATAAGACCCTGTGTCTTTCCTGAAAAGCAAAATTCCTGTTGGGTTCACAGCAAAAAAAAGGACTGGACTATTCAGAATATAACTGGAAAAGGAAAAGCCAGACTGTTGGAGAAAATTAGCTGCAGGCATACATTTTCACTAAGGCTGCAAAGAGTTGTCTCTGAGAGATTTATCATTCTAAATTACCATTGGATCTACATAGGAAATAAATCTTCACAGATATCCACTTTGAGCAGGAAAGGGAAAAAACCATTAAAAAATAAAGTTAGCTGTTCTGTTCCAGGATGCATTTTAGCATTTTTTCTTGTACAGAATTCAGTAAAGATTTTGCTTGTAATTGGTAGTGGATGATAGCAGATATTTTACACTTTATTTCTGGGGTGTCATTCTACTCTGATTTTTGGGTGTTTTTGGTTTTCTTGGTTTTTTTTGTTTTGTTTTGGTTTTTTTGTTGTTTTTTTTTTTAATGGGATCAGCCAAAGTCTCAGTATTTTTACCTGAAATTCAAGGATTTGCAAATATTGAACCATAAATGTCAAAATATTTTAAGTTTTCAGACATTAGATTTTTTTGTCCTACAATGAAATTATCTGTAAAAAGCTGTCTTTCTTTGAATGGGCTCATCAAAAAATCTAACTTTCCCAGTTACAAACATATGCCCAAATTAAGTGAATTTAGCATGATTCCAAAGTACAATACTTTTTAATTCACTGTAGCACCATGAGTTCTTGACATTTAAAAGTTACAGGTATTCATTATTCACTGGACTTAACTATGTCAACAGTCATTAATCCTTCACAGAATGTTTAAAAATAAGCATTAAAATTACCTACAAATAATGAATTAAAAATGCACTAATAATTTTAATTTGGTTTCAAAATGTACCAAGAAATTAATTGAAGACTGCATGATTTCCGCCCTGTGTAGTGTGGGGAAAGAGATCATATCAGAATAAATGCCACTGAGGAGTTGCCATCTCCTCAACTTCGATATGTGCCACAAAGTTAACAGCTGTTTGAACTACCAGGCACTTTCTGGGCTCCTCAGTTTTCTTGTATCTGGAAACTTATAGTTTAAATATGAAAGGAGACTAGTCCTCACTTCAGCAAGTTCCCAAAGCTAAATAGATGTTCCCTATTGGCAAACACTGCTGATTTGGAAGAAGGGTGTGGACTGGTTGAAGAAATTCTAGAATAGGGAAACAAGAACTATCTAAGAACCTGAAAGAATTTCTAAAAGCAAAATGGAAATCCTGGCAATATTCACTGATACTAAAAAGAGAGGACAGCCCGACATACAAGCTTGGTATTGCTCAGGGATTTGAGGCTGGTGAAAGAACAGAAGAGGAATACTCTTCACAGTTCAGTGACTGCCCTCAGTCACAAAGCATGTTTAGAGGAAACAGCTGGCTCTGTAAGCAAGACATAATATATCCTGCATTGAATATATATATTCTTAGGAAGAACAGAAAGTGAAAAAGAAAGAGAAGTGAAAGACAAGAACAGTTTAGGAAGAAAAAAATGGAAGTGGAAAAGAAGACATGAAGGGAAAGAATTTCAGAATGTTTTTGTGAATATTCACACAGCCATGGGAGCACAGATCTGCATTTGATATTACAGTAACATCTAAATCTTGTCAAGAGTTGTCTACTAGTGATCAACTAATGAGGTAAATTTTGCATTTATTTAGAATCTCTAGCAAATGCCAGCATGTTCCAGCTCCTTGCCACCATGGTGACATAAACTATTGCAGAATATCTGAATTTAAAAGCTCCCCCTGTTCACTTCCAGCTGCAGTTCAATCTGACATTCAAGACATGCTTCAAAAGGGACCTCACCAAATGAGATGCCACTTTCTTTTCTGTATAATAGTTGGTGAATGGATGCTTACTTGAAAACTCTTGATCTCAGTTCACAAGAATACTTTCTCAGGCACCTATGGCAGGTCATTCTGAAGGCCAGTTCTCAAGTTTCAGGTCCTGGTTCTTCCACAATTCAGGTCAGTTCGGAATATTTTTTTTAGCTTCTTTCTTATCTTTTAAGATTACCTCCTCTTTCTGGACAAACGGATTGCTAGAATGTCTGTGAGGTGCTTAATGCTCAAGAACTTGGGAATAGTTCAGTTGAGAGAAATATCAAAATCTCCCAATTGTGTTTGAAATTCAAAGATGTTCAAAGATGTAAGGCTTGGGAAAATGCTCTAATTATGATGAAACATCTAACACTTGATCAGTATGTCTCGGTTAGAACAACTCTTTTTTAATCTCATAAAAAATTAAACTTCCTTACTCCATGGATAGTTTATGGTAAATAATGTTTTTCAAGGTTAGCAAAAAGCTTCTGTTTAGCTGCTACAGCAACAGTGTCTCTATAAATCAGTCCAATAAAAAATTAAAAATTTTCCATGTCTGTAGGTTTAGTGGAGAAATGTCCATTAATGGTCACCAAACAACAACACAGTCTGCCAACATGCAAGTCCACTGCTATCTGATACTAACATCCAATGGTAGAGCTATATTTCATACAAGAAAATCAAAATCAACTTACCTGAATGTTTAAAGCAAAAGTCACACATAATCCACTACAGCAAAATGAATATCAGAGTCAGTGGGTTCCAAAAAGAAGAAAGAAAAAAGTAGCTATAAACTCCACAGAAAGTGGAAATGCAGGCATTGTTACACAGACCTCTAATCTCTTGTGCAGCGCTATATGTGGAGAGGAAAAAATGCCTTCCTGACCTCTCCAAGTGATCAGTTTATACTCTGAAGACTGAGTGCTGATCTGTATCTATTCCAAATTAAGTGGAATAGAAAGAAGCATGAGGCTAAAACATAAAGAAATAACACTGTAGAAAGCAGAAAGTACCTTATTCATCAGAACAAGAAGGGATGTCATTTGCTAGCAAAGGAGATATCTTCCTTTTATAAATATGCTTGCGCCAATTTTAATATCAAAAGTGCCTCAGAACTCTCAATGAAAATAATCTCTGCAGGTACCTGTCCAAAGCCTACAGAGATCTATAGGAACACCTCCCTCCAGTGCAGTAGACTCTGGATCAGGCCCTTTCTCTATAACAAAGGATCCCTCCATCACAAGGCTGCAGTGTCCCCTTCTCCTACCCCCTTACAGTACACTCAACTTCTGTTTTGAAGTTCACAGAAAAACAACACGGATGAATCTAACTGGGAGTGCCCTTTCAGATGGGGAAAGATATGCAAAATCACGCCAGCTTTATTCACTGTTAAGACAAGATGTTATGTGACCTACAATCCGATGCACTGTATGTGATCATCATGTGGTATAATTTTATGGAGTCTTTTTTTTTTCCCCAGGTCTACTGAACTTCTGTTATTTCCAAAGTGTTAAAAATACTCAGTTTGCTAATATAAATGATTACAATTGACAGTGCATTGTCAATCTATTGCAAAGCTGATTTAATTAAGAATGCCAAGGGGCATCATTTGGGGCCAGGTATCTAAGCTGCAAATTTTTTTTTTGATCTCAACCTCTCCCTATAGGACCGTCCACACTGGCACCAAAGGCTGGAGGGCAAGAGAACAAAGGGAATTTTATGTGTCTGAATTCAAATTCTTTCCCTTTGAAATGAAGCGTCCAGAATGGGCAATAAAACTGTGAAAATGGATTTCTGGCCGCATTTGATGTTAAGCCTTTAGTGTCAAGAGCCAGGTCTTTTTTTCTCTCTCTTTCTTTTAGATTTTTTTTTTTTCTTTCCCTGAATGGTCTTGTGGGGAATTTGTCCTATAAATTATTTCTTGCAGTTTGTATGCATACAGGATGGCCTTGTCTCATAGCTAGAACTCAAAAGTAGGCTATTTTGTGTGTACGTGTTTTAATTAACTTGTATTTCCAGTAAAATTGCAATAGAAAACATTGTGCTAAAGATGCTCATTTTGTGTGGCTTGTTTTTTTTCCCTATCAGCCCATGTGTGAAACCTGAATGTTTATTAAGCACTTCTGTGGAAAGAGTAACTTTCACTCTGGTCTTCCTTTTTCATACCCTGGACTCATAATCCTTTTGTATCATCTCTTCCATTCCCATAGTAGGATATTGCAATGCAATAAGAAAAGCAGAGGATTAGGCCCACTTAGAACGATCATGCAAAGGGATCTATTATAATAATGATTACACCCATTTTATCTTTAATAGCTAGCCACTGATGGAAGGGCAAGGGGGGAAAAGAGAGTCTGAGAAATGAAAGGAATTTTGGCATATTGAAATGATCTTTTTCCTAAGCTTTGATTGTATATGAAAATTGATCTTTAAATATTTCTTTGTAACCAAATCAGTTGGCAATACCTTATTAAAGCTGGCTAAATTAATTTAAATTGTTACATACCACTTAAGCAGTGTATTCCTCCTGTCTGAAGAAAAGCAATTGTGCACGTGTATGGGTATTCATGAGTTTGTTGATGCAGTTTAATGGCAAAACATCTTTTTAAATAAAATTAATAGCAGTTCACTATCAATTTCTTTGCAGATCATGTTTTCATGAAGCAAGATTACAAGGATTACCAACTGTTTTTGCACCCTGGAAAGTCTAGGTGTTGAAAGCAAAATTTAGTTCCACAAGCATATGGAGAGTCTTTTATCAGGAGCCAGACTCACAGGTCTTCAGGGAATAACAAATGTTTAAAAACATCATACCCATACGTTAGAAACGTTTTACCACTGTTAAGTAAAATTAATGAAACAACCCAAACCCAAACACCAAAATAAAAATTTTCTCTTTGTTGTGTTCATGAGTTTCATCATCTCCAGCCCTACATTTCTCCTCTTTCAGTCCCTCTTTTTTTTCTGACATCCTTTTCTTGTAGTTCTCTTTCTTCAGGCCTCCCTCAGGCTTCCTGCCATCTATCCAGACTTAATCCCTTTACCATTGACTCTGGTACATTCTGATCTTTTTCTTTTTGTTTTACACACCACAGTTCACTTTTCCTCATTTCTCACATATAGTTTTCCTGTGCTTTTTCTGTTTTATTTCTCTGTCCTTGTCTACGATTCCAATTCCCTGTTTTCTGTATTTTTAAGAAAGGTTTTCAGCCTGTATTATACATACCCATGCAAAATTGCAGTCAAAAGAATTGTTCAAGAATTCATTTTAATCAGTATCTCAAACCAAGAGATTTACACTCACAAACTGATACATGAGTGTCTGTCATACCAGACTCAGGGCCAGAATGCTTCAAATGAAATCATTAAAAAATAGATAATTTCCTACTTTCCTATTTATTGCTTTACAGAATCATAGAATGGGTCAGGTTGGAAGGAACCAGATTGGGTCCTCTTGTCCAACTTCCCTGCTCATCCTAGAGCACAAGGCACAGGATTGCATCCAGACAGTTCTGGAATATCTCCAGTGAGGGAGACTCCACCATCTCTCTGAACAATTTGTTCCAGTGTGTGATCATTGCACAATGAAGAAGTTCTTCCTTATATTCAAGTGGAATTTCCTGGGCAACAGTTCCTGCCCATTGCCTCTTGTCCAACTGCTTGGCTCTCTATTCTTGGCATCCTCCCTTCAAGTACTTCTAGACACTGATGAGGTCCCCTCTAAGCCAGGCTGAACAGGCACAGCTCCCTCAGCCTTTCCTCATAAGAGAGATGCTCCAGCCCCTCAATAACCTTTGTCATCCTCTGCTCACTCACCAGCAAGTTAGTTACACTACTGCGCATCCTTGCTGCCCTCTCCTAACCTGAAGTCCTTAATAACTTTTATGTGGGGCCACAACATTATTCTATGGAAAACATGGTCTATCCCAGCACAAAAGGAAGAGTGTAAATGTAATTTTTAGGCAAACCGTATTTTGTCTGATACATTTAGTTCTCAAAGGAATTTATCTAGAGTTACCCATGTAACTCCAGTAGTGCCCTGAAAATCATGCCTTTGTTGGATTTCAAGTCAGTGTGTTCAAAAACCACAAGGAACTATTTGACAAACTATGAGGCAGGGCATTTTTTAATGTTTAGCATCCAGACCTTGCTTACCATAGATTGTATGATATTACTGAGAGCAATACCTGTCCTTTTTTCCTGGGAGTAAGAATAGAAACAATCTCTCCCACAGTTAACATTCAACAGTATGCCTTGTATAAAGAAATTGTCAATGCCTGGAAGGATTGATGTCTTGAGAAATTTTGGGAAACACATGGGAGGGTGTTGAGGTCATGCCTTGCCCTGTCAAGGCAGCGACCTGCCCCACTCCCCCCTAGAGTCAGTATCCCAGCCTGGCAGAGCTGCCAATCACTGGCAAACCTCAGGAAATACCCTGCACTCCAAACCTGGAGTCCCTAATCCATCTCCTGAGTGGCCAAATGACCAGAAGTCCCACCTGGGAGGAGGGCCCATGGAGGCTGAGGGCTATTTAAGGCTGAGCAGGTGGTCAGTATGGTGTTTAATCCTGCCTCGATGTGGGGTTGCTGTCTGGACACTGCTGGAACCCAGGAGCTGGTAACTTTTTTTGTGTTTTTCTATACCTTTTCTGTCTTTCTTCTTCTGATTCCCTCTTCTTGGAACATTCTGAGTAACTTAATATCAAATGGGTTTAAAGTTCACTAACTTAGTTGGACCAAGTTAATGCTGAGAGAAGTGTTTTATGTTGATTGTGTTTTACTAAATCTTTTGCCAAAGTTCCATGATTTTTCTAAAGTTTGCCAGTAAACTTGGGTTTGTTTTGACCTCTTGAGGGTACCTGGTCAATATTACTACAGTGCATTTAACCCAGAGTACAGGAACCACTGTAAGCCCAGTCAGTGAGTTGGTTGGTACCGTACATAATTCTGCTATTGGGTATCAGCACATTTCACTCAAGACCTGCATTTTTTAATATAAATAAAAACTTAGACTATTTCTCTTTGATCATCATCTTCACACTCATCTCTGGGAAACAAAAAATTGTAGAACTGAGCCAGACCTGCTCAAATCTACTTCTTCACCCACCAGTTTAGTGAAATATTTGAATGCTACGGCTTTGATTCAGTGACCAGGTCCTACATCCTTCAGGATAAGCATCTGTGAAAATGCTTTGTTAAAACATAATTTTTGCAAAGCAGTGAAAGCTATACTGAGGCAAATTAATAGACAGAGGAATCAAAAATGGAAGGAGATATCTTTCTTACTTGTATATACAAGCCAGTTGATACAGATTTGCCAAAATATGCTTTGGTATATTTGCATGCACATCTATACAAAAAACCAAACATCTTCCATTTAATTCAGCTGTGTAAGTAAAATACTGTCACCTGATTTACCTGGTACAAAAATCACAGTTAGACACAAAAACTTAGCAATTCTCATCTCCCTTGCTGCATCTAGAACAGACAGACCAACTCCTATGAACTTTCAAATTGATCCAAACATTTTTCAGACACACACAAAAAATGACATAGCAAACCTTTCACACAAAATATTCCAGTTCCACAGACACTCTGTGAAAAAGAAAACAGGAGCATGTCAGATATTACACATAGCTGTACCAAAGCCTCAGCCAACATTCATGGACTACATCTGTTAGCCAGGCAGTGCTCTGTCCTGTCCAAGATGTGGTCAGCTTTTGACTTCAGAGTTGCTGAAACAAGTTTCCCAGGATTCACTGCAGCCCTACAGCCTCGGGCTTTGATAATGTGAGGTTTTGGAAACTAAATAGGATAGGGCTTGGCCTGTAAGTGGAGAGGAGAATCCAAGGATAAGCCAAAGCACTGCAAAGTGTTTGGCTGCCTTTCAGTTTCTGGTGGTTTATACCTTCATGCTGAGATGGGCAAGATGTTTCTCTGAGGGCCCTGGCAATGTGTCCATGCTCTGTGGTTCCTTTATCCTGACCACGGTGGGGCATTGGAGATTCTTCTTTGCTGGTTTACATTTTACAGCTTTTTCACCCCACCCGGCCTTGCAGCCAGATGAGAATGGGAAAGGAGTGAACAAAGATGGTGTTATTTAACCTGGATGTATGCTTCACATCTTCCTGAACTTAATGCAGGAATTTGTTACTCAGAAGCTACCATGTTCATGTAGTTTCACCTGCCCCTCAGTGATAGGTACAGTTTTCCGCTAGTCCATCTTAGGCATCACTAAATATTATTTGTCAGTAAAATATGCTTTTCATTATAAATATTACATGCATGCTTTTTTTTGCTTATAGTTAGCCCCAACATGAATTCTCAGAAACAAACACTTTTCTTTTGTTCCCCCTGCATGTGGTAAAGGTCATCTTATAGTCTTCAGTACCAAAGAAGTAGTATGCACACTAAAACTGTGAAGTACACAATAATTCCCACAGCCCTTCTGAATCCCGATTCGCTTCCCACACACACTCAAGCAATCACAAGTTCTGCAATATCAGATTTTTATAAGTTTTCCTTGGGAGTTTGCTCTGTTTAGTCAAGCTACTAGGTGAGAATCTGTTTTCGTTATTTTGAAAACTTGAAAATATGACCCACTCAGTGTGCAAAATTCAGAAGAAACAAGGTAAGAAATTAAAAATAAATAAACATAAACTATTGCATAAATAAATAAATGTATTAATTAATATTCACTCTTGTTATTTTTGAAACCAGTTTGGAGAGTTGACTTTCAAGGGATTTATTTTGAGGAAAAAGAAGTGATCACCAGCAGGGAGTAAACATAATTTTTAAACAGTATGCAAGAGATGTGTATGACCACTGTTCAGCCACATGACAGTCACTCTGCTGCTGTAACAAAAAAAAAAAAAAAACCTGGATTCTAGCAGAAAATGCATCATATAGCATAAATTCTTTTATTTTCTTGGTACCTGGGTTGTCACCAGCTCAGAACCCACTCAGCCTAAATTCTCTAAGCCCAGAATCTGAGATCTTGCTGTCCCACACATACACACCCCTGTGATTGTGTAGACTTCCTGTGCTGGGAACAGCACACGCAGAGCTTTACAAGAGAAAACTACTGTAACACTGCCAGAGTATTCTGTGTTCCAGTAACATATTACAAAACCTCTTTATCACTTTGAAACTCTCTACAGGGCTTTAATCAGAAAGGAAAATCTTAGAGATTTCAGACAGGGATGCTCTCAGACAGGAATACAGCCCCAGGTCCTGTATCCATCAGTCAGGCTACGAGCTGACCAGCTGATGAGTGCCAGCAGCAGGGAGTGTGAGCTGGTGCTGAGGTGCCCCATGGAGGATGAGCCCGTGTGCTCCAAGCTGGTGCTGACATGCTGCAGCTGGCTGCAGGTGCACAGGCAGATGGAGTCTACCCGGATGTGGTCAATAGTGTAGTAAACTACACAAAATACCGGGTTTTTTTGCCAGAGGCCTTTGCAGCAAACCCACAAGCTTTTTGGAGGTAACTTCACAGCTTTCAACTTGCTGGATAAATTGTAATGGTAATTCACTGCTGGTATTGCAACAGTAGTTATTTTCATTTTTGAGCTCATTTCATTTATTTTCTGTCTTTTGTAAGTGTCTGGAAGTGAAAAATAATACCTGATGATTAGTTAGATACCTTTTGGGTATAAAACTTCAAAGGAGAAAGAGTAATGATGAAAACATAATCGCCAAAGTTTCCTCACAGATTTATTACTGGTTATTACTGTGAATATTTTTCAATTTTTGGAATGCATGCTGTAAAGAAAACTCAGGTGAAGCTTTCATGTTTTTGCATTCTATTTATTAATAATAATTCCATTTAATGTCCGTAAACAGCAGATGCAATTTTAGTGAAATCCACAAGCAACAAAGCTACTCATATTCTAATTCATGTATTTTGACCCATTATTATCAATTCTGGTTGTTGTGATTATTTGGTTTCATTACAACAGTAAGTGCTAAGTGCTTTCTAAATTAAGATTAGTTATAGCCATTTCAGCCATGCTGAAAACAAAAGCAGTTTTAAACCTGGTTATCTAAATAAAATCTTGTGCTGGGCAAAAAATAAAAAAAAAAAACCCAGCCCTTTCTTGATAATTTAGATAAGAGTTTTCTCAAAGATTTGACAGCATGATATTTAAATGAAACATATATTTTATACATGCACAGAATTTATTGATTGGTGAACTTCAGAAAGTTCAGCTAAGGTTATTGCTTACTTACCATTCAGAGGTGTGCTAGGAGAGCTCCCAGTTATTAAAAGTGAAATTTCCCTTTTGAACTATGACCTAATGGCCAAATCCAAAACCCAAGTAAGTCTTAGATTTTGGATTTGGTGAAGGAAGCCATTATGCCTTTTCCTGGGGACCACACTTTGTACCAGACACACAGCAAAATCCAGCAGGCAGTACATGGCTAAAGAAGTACAGCCATCTTCCTAATGGGATTTTTTTTTGTTCTGTCTCCTTATTTCTGATTAATATTTGCTTATCATCCTCTCTGATTAAATTGTATCAAAAAAGGCACTTGTAGGGAGAGCTGTGTCTGCCTTGCAAAGTCTTGCGTGGTGGACTGGTGGTCATCTATCTGGTTTTGGGCACACACCACACACACCTCATTAAAATCAGCGTGGAGCCCTTGATGAGAACTGTTTTGGTTTCAGTCATAACATTGCTTACCTTTACCTGTTTGTTATCAAGTCTGTGGGCACAGACAATTTATGGGAAAACTTCAGTTTGATGGTTCAGTTCCATTTAAGAGCAAGACTAGGAGAACTTCATGATTAAACTTCACTGAAGCTTTTCTTTCCAAAAGTCAAGCCTCCTATTTAGGAAAGGGAGGAAGGGACTTGAAGTTTGGCTCTGGAGTGGTATTTTTATGGATGTTTTCATAAAGAACCACACAAAGGATTAAAAGCTAATTGTGTGAGAGAACTGATGAGCTTTTGTAAAAATAGACAATATTTGGATTCAAATATTTGTGACAGAAATTTACTGCATCACAATGCATTGTCTTTCCAGCCAGAACTTTTTCAGCTGAACCAGTATGCAGACTGGAGTCAATCAATTAACAATTTCCTTCATGAGAGCCACAGAACACATGCATCCAAATCTGTAGCTAGATCTGGAGATCCAGAGAAGAGTCTCTGAACACAGCCAGTGGTTGATCCACACAGTGGCTCTTTCCTCAGGGGGGCTCAATAATGTTACTAACTTCTTTCCACTCTGCACAGCTACCAATTTTCATAAAACCTGAAAAAACTTGCTATATTGGAGAGCTTTGTATCTTTCACTTGCTTGCGTGTTCTAGAGCCAGCATGTTCTAAACGTTCTGATGTACTGATCACACATGCACATGCTGCAATCATGATTATTTCTCTTCCTCAGCAAACCAGGCTAAAGCCCACAGAAGGAGAGCCTCTGAGACTCTTCCAGACCTCCAGCATTAAGTGCAGTGTAGCCTCTTAATGTATACAACACTCACTGTTTTGTCCAGGCCAATTCTAAATGACATCATTGATTTGTGAGAAGAGTACCTAGTAATTAGTTGTTTTTTTAACGGTCATGCCATTTGACATATTAAATGTTGTGCATTACTTAAACAATAGGGTAGAAATATCAATAGTCTGGTGCCACTGTGTATGGCTCCTTTCCATTAGAGTGCATATATGTGTGTGGCTGTGAGTAATAGGGGATTGTTTCTCCATGATATATCTGGTGAAGTCAGCATTAACTTCTTGTACACTAGATCTCTAGGGGTAGGCAAACATTAGTAGGATTTTATTTATCTTTCTGTGGGTCGATCAGAGGATTATTTTCAGGTTTATTATGACATTTAACTGGATTTTACCCTGTGAGATTCTTTAGCTGGACCTCCTCTACCATTTGTCTCACTGGCAGTGGGTTCAGTAGCTGTTTTCTGCTCTTAGGACTCTCTGTAATGCTAATGACAAGGGTTATTTTGGGTCTCTGTTGCTGCTGTTTTCTCTTTTCTTCTCCTACCAGTGCTGCTGTGTAGCCTGGAGAAATGATGATGTAAGAGGGAACTAATCCCACTGTGAAGGTTGTTGGAAGATAAATCCAGACTTTTCACAGCAGGACATAGCAGAATGAAAAAGAGTCAACAAAGAGATTGAAACACAGCTCCATCCCTTGAGGTTTTCATGAACGAGCTGGACAAAGTCCTGAGAAACCTGGTCTGAGTTCAGTGGTCCTCCTTTGAGCAGGACATTGGACTAGAGACTTCCTTCCAATCAGAATTACTCATATTATGATCCTGATTGCCCTTTACATTCACTTTCTGTACAAAGGCATAACTGAAGACAGTGCCTTGCTATAAGATATTGATCTAGTGAAAGATCAAAGAAGAAAAGTTACCTTTAATTGATATTGCTTTAATATAGTTTTGGATCTGAGACACTTCAGTCAGACAGTTGCTGTGAAATGCCATGTCCTATGTAAAAATAGGGTCTTCTTAGTCCCTCACTGACTTTTGGTATCTGTCACTAACTTGAAAAACTGCACTGGATAGAAATGGTCCCTAGGGTCCCTAAAACTGTTGTTAGATTTTCATGGTTCCTTGGGCCATCAGACCTGTAAGTTTTAAATCCTGCTATAACTTTATGTAAGTGCAGAGGAAACGAACAGTGCACATTTCAATTCCCTAAGATCTCTAGATGGTCATACATTTACTTGAAGAATAGAAATGTTTTATACTGATGGTCATTGGATGCATTTAGACCTCACCTGGCTTTGGGTGATTTCTTTAAAAATATCACATTACTGAGAGAACTTGCCTTCAATAAAGTTTTTGTATTATGGGGAAAAGTTATTTACAGCCTTGGTGGGTTCCCCTTTGAAGTCATTTGTCTTGTTGAGAGGGGAAGTGGAGCTGGCCTTTGAAGAGTCTCATTTCATCTTGGATCTCTCCCTTTGAAGTACACTTTACCCTGTAGGCATTCCCTGTGGAAAATCTCTCATTGTTCATGGGTCTCCTAAGAAAATATTCCCCAGAGGCACACTTCCCTGAAGAATAATTTACCTTGGAGATAGAAGCAGTGATGTATTTTTCATCCTTGCCAACAGCAGGCAGGGTCTAGTTACACCAACTGCACAAATGATTACATGAAGAAAATATAGGGGATTGTTAATTTAGTAGGTAAGGGGCAGTTGCCTAATGGAGTGTCCAAATCTTGATAACTCAGCTTCCTTAATGCTACTGAAAAAAAAATTCAATAACAATACTCTGCCTTCAGACAGCCCTAATTTTTTTGAAACTTTGATGCTGAAATCTTCTCATTCTTATGCTCTATGAGGAAGAATTCTCTGAAAGCCTGAAGAAAATCCTGTCAGCCATTTGCAGGCCTGATGCATGTTGTTTGATACTGATCAAAGATAACCATTCTGAGTGTGATAAAATCAAAGAAGAGAAAGTATTTTTTCTCTTTAAAGAATTTTCAGGGGTTTTTTTTGTTTGTTTTTGTTATAGAACTTCAGCAAATGGAAAAGAAAACCTTTCTTTATGGCTCAGTGCTCATTGAGGTCTAGTACCTCAGTGAGGTTGCAAACTACAAATTAGGAACATAAACACAAACAAACAGCCACACCTATGGTCCATAAAAGCTTTTCAACCATTAAAGCAGGGTTACTTCTGCTGTATCCTACCATTGCCTAATTTCAAAGGCATAATAAAGGGTAATTGCTATGCATACAGGATCAGCTCTAGGCATAACCAAAACAAGCAACTAACTTGGACAGCAAATTTCCAGAAAGGAAAACCAGCCATGGCTCTGATACCTATTTTGTTTATACCACAGCCTCAGAAAACCAGACACACGGCTGCAGCTGCTTCAAGGTTCATGCTACACAGGTGAGGGGGGCAGGTGGGAGCTCTCCCAGAAGCACAAATCATTGCCCCAAGCCATCTGATCCGAAGGAGCTGTGAATCTGACCTTGTGTGACGCCTCTTGGTGCCTCATTTCTCTCTTTCTCTTCACTGCAGAGCTGACCTATTTTTGGTCATGTCCCACAACTTCCTATGAAGGGGTGCAGTGCTGGAAGCCTAAACCCAGCTCTGTACACTACAGATATATTCTTAAGCACTGGCTTATTTTAGTCTTTTTTATCAGCAAATCAACCATTTTACAGAGCACTTAGATCACTCAGGAAATCTATGGTAGATTTAGGATTGCTGCAAAAGTATCAAATTCTCACATTTCAGTCTGAATGCAAAGAGAGACTCACTGGATTGCAGTGGATAGCATACCATGCACAGTTTGTGATTTGTTTATATATATAAACATATTTATAAAACTTAACTCTGAAAATGGAGGATTCTGAGAGGAGATAGGAGCTCAGTCAACTTGAGTGGTTCCTGTTAAAATTATGTAATTGATTTGGGTGAAGGTAATGCAATGGGAAATATCATACTGTATTTAAGTATTAATGGATTTTTGCTATGAAATCTCTGTCTCCCTTCAAAGATTGTAAGGCAACCTTTGGCCATCTTACTTGTTTGATACTATAGTCCTTTCCATGGCAACAGATTGTGATGTCATGCATGACCAGATTATTAGGTCAGAAAGTGCCCAAGTTAGATTTGAAGGAAGAAGTAGGAAAGATGCTGAAACTGCATAAACACTTTTCAAACTTAGTATTCAAAAGAAGTGGAAAACAGAGTAATTGCAATAATTTTTTAACTTACCTTGTCAGTGAAGCTTAATGTCTGTGTCAACCATTACTCTTATTATTATTATGTCAATAATAATAGGAAACATTAGCACAACCAAACAGAAAAGACCTCTGTATAATATCAATTCCATTTTATCATAGTCTATGTAAAAACTTCAAAAAAATTTTACTTTATCCACAGTGCAACTTGAACTAATGAGAGTAATGGATATACACATAAAAACCATAGGTGTGGATTTGATGTCTTTCTCTATCATAGAATTGCAGTCATTCAGACCCAAGATTTCAGCTCAATTTTGTTTAGAGAATGGGTTTGTCCACGTATGGTTTTAAACAATCCCAGTAATATGTTTACATGCAGGGTTTTTACTCTAGTCTGTGAACACATTAAATGCCTTTGGATGCTGTCTGTAAAACAACAAATTCATTTCTCCTGCAGGCCAAGATTATTCATACATGTCTATTCTCTTATCATTTGATAAAGTTTACTGAGTTACAAGGGATGCTTTTAGTGTTCCCCATAGCTGATCTGATTCCTCTGAGGATACATACCCTGCTCTGAAATCCACTTGCTGATCAAGGGCAACTTGGCTCAAGGTAAACATGGTCATTTCAGCAAAACAAGCTTGTTTTTGCAAGACTGGGTAAAACCCACCAAATACTATATGGGGAGGAACAGTGCCATAGACTTTTCCAGCAACCACATGGATTTCTCTAAAGCCACGTCAGATGTCTCTATTGCAACACAAAGACTTGAAGGTTGCAGATACCATTCCTTACATCAAATCATCAGTCTATAAACTGGGGGTAATCCCACATTTTAATATATGTAGTACTCACATGGGAGGGTATTAAAACACTCATTCACGACAGAGGGTAGACTGAGAGAAAATAACCACTTGTAAATGTAGAGACTGGGAGAAAATTCATTCTATAATTACTAGTTTTCTTACATTTTCCACTGGACATGTACTATTGACTCCTCTTTGAGAAAGAATATTGAACTAGATGGAGCTGTGGTCTGCCTGAGCATGTAAACTCTTGTGTTTACCTTGCTGTAGTAAATGCTGTAAAGCCTGAAATCAAAGGGGTGATATTATGGCTTGATTGTACTTCCATAATAAAGTCCATCCTTGTTAAATAAAGAGATCACCAAGTTCCAATGAATTTGAATTTGAACTGTGTCTATAAACATAACATTGTTTACATCTTTCATTTATGATGATATTTCAACTAAGTTGTTCTGAAATTGCTCTGCTTTTGCACTATGTCATAAAGTGGAAGCATATATTACATTAAGCAGTAAGGAGCTGTATCTCATTTAAAACACATAACCACATAATTTCATAGATATATATCTATATATAGATATATATCTATGAACAATGAAATTGCCCCAAAATTAAAACCCTCTTGGCAGTGTATTTGTAAACACAATCAGCCTATAATCCAATAAAGAGACTCTGCTTTGAATTAATGTGAATTGGTTTTCTATTCTGCCTTTACAAATATAACTTTTCATCTGAACTTCTTCACTCCCTCTTTTGTTTCACTAAAAATAATTGTAGTGATTTTCTTCCTCACTTGTAAACAGCAGAGGAAACATTTGAAAAGTAGAATAAAATGGAGTTGGAAAAAAACAGGAAAAAAAAAAAGGCAGACATAATTCCTTTTATACCTGCAAATAGAAAAAGCAAATCTAATTTCTCAGAACTTCTGGCATGAAACAGTTTGCATGTTAAAAAGAAACCGTCACTTCAATCATTTTTTATGATTCTGATAATGAAAATGAAAGCTAAATTGTTAAATGGAAAGTGCAATAATTATGTATACACATAAAAAAGAAACTGTTTCTTTTTGATAATTTAAAACAAAAATTTCTAAATTACAACCTTTTAGGTGTAATTCATTAACCTTCTAAGCAAGAGTGTTCAGGACAAAAGTGACTCTTAAGACATACCAATATAAATGAAGTATTTAGAGGTTCATCCTTGACAAGACAGGAATTCAAATTTTATATTTTCTGAACTGTGTTAAAAGGGAAAAGAAAGAAGATCTTATTCTCATTATAAGGTACACAGAATTTGGAAGGTAAATTGAAGACTGATATACCTGGAATATTCAAAAAACCAAGGTTTTGTTTCTACCTATCATGTGCTTTTCTTCAAGTTTCCAAGTACTTAGCAAAATTGAAAACAGTGTGGGGAAACTACTGAGAAAACTTCACTTAGTTGTGAGGATTTTTATTCTTGTATCAGGAAGATGAAGTAACATTTTCTAATGAATTCTTAATCAGCTATTAAATTTGTCTGCTAGACATGATAACTGTATAGGCCAGATGGCATCAATTCCAGCTTCCTGGCTGGTCCTAGAACAATTTTTACTTACATCCTCAAAAAAAAAAAAAAAAAGTTATTTTTCTGCTTTTCTTAATTGGTAGACTCATCTCACTGATTTTGGCAGGGCTGTGGTATCAACCCAGAAAGCCCATGTAGGACTTTGAGGAATGAGGATGGGAGGATGTGTGAGGACTGGAGTTCTGTTCTGTGCTCTACTGGGTCCTTTCCATTCTTTCTCTGTTGTGCTGCAGAGGATGTTTAAGTGAGACAGGAAGGTGACAGTCAAGGTGTCAGTCAAACTGGCAAATACCAAAGGCTGTGGGAAGTTGAGACTCAGTGACTGGAGGTAGAGAAAGTCCAAACTTTAGGAAAGAACTGGTAAATTCTGGAGAACCTCAGCAGCTCTGAACATGGGACTACTGCAGCTCCTCCCCAAATAAGCAATGCTTACGCAGGAGGGGCAGGATTTGCTGACTGGGCTACTAAATGAATTGCACATCTTCAGGGCAATGAAGTGCTGAGTAAGAAAATAAAAGCACATTGTCCATCAGCTGAAACATGAAAATTATTTACTGTCATCAAGGGAAACTCTAATTTTTTAATTCTTATGTTTCCCAAGTGAAGCCTTACTTCTAATGGAAGTCTAGAGGTCCAAAACAAGAGGGGACAAAATCTTGGCTGCGAGGCCAAGGGACTGAGGAGGGAGCTTGGCTGAGTAGTTTGTGCATGTGGAGGAGCCCATGGAAGCAATCGGAGCCCAGGGTGGGTAGGCACAGCCTGCAGTGAGTCAGTGCTGCCCTTTCCCATCTGCCTCTTGGCTGGCACACTCAGTGCCTCCCAGACAGGACATGCCACAGTCCTTGCTTGCCCTCCAGTGCCTCACACCACATTGGGTGGGAGCAGTTTCCTTCCCTGCAGACTGCCCATGTCCCACCAGACCATGAAGAGCCCATTTTGCATCCCGTCAGCCTTGGCCAGCCTTGTGCTCATGGCAGGCTGGCCAGAGGCTCTCCCAGGCTGTCCTTCCCTAGGACTCCATGGAAGATCCCCCTTTCTCACTCTCCTGCTTCCCCTTCCAGACCCACTGGCCCTCCCTTCTCCCCTGGTGGCTGCGGATCACAAACGCACTGTTTCTTTCAATCCTCCAGCTTAGATTGATTGCAGGCCTCTGGGAGTCTGTGGCCAAAACTAAAGCCAGGGACAATTCCTGAACAAGTAAGCTCACAATGCCCTGTTTATTTATACAGCACAAATGATTGAAATCATTATGCCCCAGACAAGTGGGACCTATTTATAAACAGCATCTTAAGATGAGCAATATAGCAGGACTCTCCACTGCTTCACAATGAGCGCCAGCCCCATCCCCCTATCCCCACTATAAAGCTCCGAGGCCCTTCTGACTTGCCACATGAAAGACACATTCCTTGCCTGTTAAATTAAAATCTAATCATATTCTGCAGTAAACAAGGCACAAAGAACACTCTGGAAATTATGGGATGAAAACCAGCAACACTAAGGGCCAAACTCTTCCTCAGATCTATACTACAGCTCTTTGACAAGTGCAATCAGTTAAACATTTGAGGGCTTGACAACAGCCACTCCACCAGACGTTTGATCTGCCTGGTATTCCACGCTCTTCCATAAATTATGGATCTTCAGATCTGCATGTCCTCCATGTTTGTGATGGCAGGTCTCCAACAGAGAGAAGGCTTGGGAAGAAGTGGATATTTCTCTCAAAACACTTAAATTACTCCTATGTTTCTGTCTATACAAAGCAGATCTGGAACTATTTAAGTGGGCATCAGTTGAGTTTGGAGCCTTGGAAAGAATAGCTTTTGCTTTTCATCCTCCTCAAACAGCGATCCAACCTAAACAAAATGTGAGATCTAAACAGCAGCCTCACACTTCAGTGCCATCTGGATGTTTGATTCGCAGCAGCACCCTTTTGCTCTCAAAATGTTCACACCATGATGTAGCAACCTGTACAAAGGGGTGGGAGCAGAGCTGGAGCTGTCAGACACCAGCACATCCCATGGGGAGCCATGGGCTGGCTTTTCAACCTGTCGCACATCACCCTTGGGTCAACAAGGATGACAGGTCCCTTACAGATCCTGTGAATCAAAAGTGTTGGATGTTTTGGCTCTATACTTTTGATAATCTTAACAGTTAACTTTACTGGGGTAATCATGATATGAGGCTTTGATATGATTAGAGTTTAAGAATTAATTAGGCTCAGTACCTCCTTGGTACTTTGCATTTTTCTCTTCAGATGGAAAATAAGCATTAACTAATTTGTCTTCAGAAAAACACTTTTATTATTACAATTTTATGAGGTGGAAACTAGGAGGTTAAGTAACTTGCCTGAAGTTACTCACTAAGTTGCATTGGGATTAAAATTTAGGAGTTGCTGGCTGCCAGCCCTACTTTTTGACCACTGGACCACTCTGCTTCTTATTATAAGAATTTAATTTACTTGGCAGAGAATGCAGCTTTCACATGGTAAGTCATATATTGCCATTCAAATGAAGTTGAAGGAAGGTGAGAAGGCCAGCTGATCTCATTGTGAACTGATGAAGAGTCACATCATAGTGATTACATTTAAAATTCTTGATCTAATACAGTACAGCTTCTCCTTCCACAAAAAGCAGAGCCTTGTTTCAAAATATGGATGCTCATAAGCAACCATCTAAATTTGTATTGAGCCAACTAGAGAAAGAAAGTGAAAGCTAAGGGAACTGGCATTTAGGTCTCTCTGGTATTTTGAGATCTATTTCCTATATATTTCATCAAAATTCAGGGAATGTTTTGACACCAAAACACACACTATTCTTCACCCAGTCTTCTTTTCTTGGTTTGAGTTCATGCCTAAATTTTTTCCTGTGATATCCTTATTTTGAATTCACTCTTTTAGTGTAGACTTTTAGAAAACAAATAATCCAGCACAGACATGGGTGCATGCATGTGTGTTTGTGTGTGTGTCTGTGTGTAAGATGGCAGCAACTATATAAATAGAAATAAATTTTCATGTCTCCATTTTTCTCAAGCTAACCTAGTATATTAATAAGGAAAGTTCTGCAAGTACTAAAACTCAGTGAATCAGTAGTCCCCATCTGGAGGTGACAACAGCAACAAATGTCTGTGTATGTGTCTCTGTGTGTAAAAATTTTGGACAGCAACATCTCCATGTATATCCATCCCTCTTCTAGTAGAGCCTCCAATGGAAAGAAGCCCCATGGAGAATTCATGTACTGCCAGACAGGCTTTGTTGACATTACATTCCAGCTCCAAGGTGGAACTGTGCAGGTGTATCATAAATTCACCACTACAAAATAAAGATCTTTTACTTTCCTGTGGAATAAATGTCAAAATATAGAGCCAGAAAGGCAAAGAAAGAAGTGTCAAAAGGATGTTAAGGATCATTATGAAAATGTATAGAGATCTGAAGCAAGAACAAAAATCGTGTCTGAACACAGACTGGTTTCTGCAACAAAAAAAATGAACACAGTGGCTGCACACAGATCCCAGAAAAGAATCATCATTGCTATTAGTGGGAGAAAGACCTTGATGATACAAGGCACTGTAAAAAAGAGTGAGTAAAAAGAATGAGAACTTAGTAATATGAGTGAAATCTATGCCAGAGCTTTCAGTTTGCAAGGCTGTGGAAAGCATTCATTACTGACAATGTAGTCTGACTGGTAAAATCAACTAAAAACAATTTTAAAAAGCATATACAGCAATACAATTTTTTTTTGTGTACCACAGATGCACACACATTTGCCAAAAGCCCAGTAAAAGTGATTTATTTGAACTCCAGAGAGGTTTAATGACACTCACTTCATTTAACAGGTTTTCTTTAAACTTGAGCTGTTTGTCAAGTCTTTGTATTGTGGTTCAGCACCGCAGCAGTTTCCTAGATGGCCCAAAATTCTTTGTCCATTCAGCTACACCTTTCAATGTGTTTTTAAGTATGGACACAAAACCTATGTCTCACCCACTTTGTTGGCAACGGGCAGGTGGGCTTCCCTTGGGAGTGCATGACATTTTTGACAGACTGGTAGTCAGTACAGAGGAAATAGTAGAAATATGTCCATAATGCCCATTTGTCCCAGGCCTTATGCCTGAGGAGCATCTTAGTCCACATAACTCAATGACTGCTGTACCATTGAAAGGTCCAGTAGTATTCATCAGATTAGCCAATGATCCGAGTGAGCCTGTGGTAAAAATCTTTTCATTGGCTGTAACAGGGAGAGAATTTTGCTGAAATTTAGGATTGTTTCCCTCCAAACTCAAAATCCTCATTCCAGAAGTGTAAAGAATCCTACCAGGTTTTTGGGAAGGCTTGTGAAATTGAAAAATGTAAAAGCAAAATCAGTTGTCTCTTTCTTGGCAGAGATGCCAAAGCTTCTGAAAATCAGCAGTGTTTCCCCAAATCATGTGAAGCTGAGAGCAACCTGGACTCTGATGGTGGCACTCCTACAGGAGAGCATTTCCTACCAGGACAGCAGCCACTGTCACTGTCAGCAAAAGACAGAATGGAGGGAGAAGGGCAGTGATCTCCAGCTGTTTGAACTACTCTCTCCTTTCTTTTTTCTCCCCATCTATTTCTTCTTTTTTTGAAAAAGATAATTCCTTCTCTTCTGTTACCCCACATCTAATCTTTGATTTCCCAGAGTAGGTTGGCCACTTCTTTCCTCTTATTTTCTACTCCATCTTCTGCATTATTTCTATCCTTTCCACAGGATGAAATGTGATTCTGAATTGAGAGATTATGCAATTTCAAGGCTAGTAAATCCACAATTTCTCAAATTCCCTGTAGCAGAAATGTGTCTTATTTCTGTACACCTCCTGGGAACCACACTGCTTCTGCTTGGTCTTGTAAGAGATGGGTAAAGGTGGGGAAAAGTCTAATCCCTGAGAGTCTGTAGCATCTGGCTTCATGTCTGGTCGTTTTTCACTGTTTTTGTGGACACTGTTTTTGTGTCTCCATTCCTGTGGCAGAAAATCCTGATGGTTGTCCCAATCACCTTCATATATACCATATTCCGTTATATGCTTGGTACAACTGAGAAGATGAGCTTCCATAGGGATGTTGATTCATCTGGCACAAGGTCAAATGAGTCTGTAGACACCCTGTTCTAAATGCAAAATCAGGTCTTCTATGGGGCCATATGGAAGAATGAAGCCAGAAGTGGGACAGTATTGACACAGCATTTCCTTCTTCTCTGTATTGGATGCTAAGAGAATTAGAGCCCCTCACTTAACCATTTTTGCCAGGAATTTTGAAGCCAACTGTGCTTTCAGCTATACATGCAAATGATTGTGGGGTTATATGCATGAAAACAAGAGCAAAACTTAGACCACAGATTTTCTAGGGAAAAACAAGTGCTGCATTTTAGGCAATTAGGAGCAGTAAAGTAAACATTTAGTCACCATTGACTCATGAGCCGAAAAACACAGTAGTCAATTACAGCTTTCGGCAGCAATAATTAATATGGTGTTGATGAAAACTGTGGTTTCCACTCAACATACAAAGCTATTTCAGGTAATTAAATGTAACCTCATCTATATGTAATTTGTCTTTAATCTGCACATGATATAGTATTTCAACCTCCTATGTTATATTCTGGAGGAAAAATAGTATAGGAACATTACCTAAAGCATATACCCAATAACCCTAGCAAAATTTGTTTTCATTTAAGTCTATATCACACTTTATGATTAAATATTTGATGATGAAAGTGTTTGTAATTTAATCATTTGCACAATCTTTCTTATATTATTCCACATACCTGATTTACAGAGATAAAGAGATCAATTTTAACTGTCTATACCACACAGACATTTATTTCTTTGTGTGTTTTAACATCCTGAGGCTTTTTCAGAGACATTAAATAGAAAGAAAGTAAATACTTACAGAAAAGATCACTCTTACCATTTCTGATGAAAAACTTGCAGTATTATGAAGCTTCTGAATACAAAAAGATGTGTTATGTGCAAAGTAGTCTTTACAGTACTGTATTGACCTGATTTTCCAAAGTGCAGATTATCTACATTTCTCACTGAAACTAATGGAACTTGAAATGCTTCTCGGAAAATTAATGTGTATCACTGCCCTCTAAGTCACTGTTTATAAACCCTAGTAATTTGAAGTCCATATTTCCAGCTTGATTGCCCAACTACTTCCAGCTATAGCCATATAGCAGGAAAAAATCGGAAAGAGAAATTACAATTTATCTGAAAAAGCTTCAATTTACGTATTTATAGATTTACAAGACTTTATTTGTATGCTAGGCTTTGAGAGGTTTCTTCACTAACTAGTTGCCAGTTGAAGCATCAGTTTCTCACGCTTGTTAACCAAAGGGTACCTTTGCTGGACATCTACAGTGTCATTGCTACATGGACAACACGCCTGATATTTTTACATCTGAACTGCAGACTAGATTGCCCTATTAAGCTCTTAAAATAAGCCTCCAGAAAAGATAAAATTTTATACAATATGAAATTAAAAAGAGTGGGAATTACCTTTAGCAAATACCACATCTGAAACTATAACTTTGCCACCTTTGGTAGCACAAGGAGATCTTGTTCCATAATGCTACTAGAGCTTTACAGTGCCTAAATAATTGGACTGCTATTGTACAACAAAACATCAGGTTAGTGGGTCTTTAGTTCTGTTAGCCTTTCTGATAACTATTTTAGCTTAATTCAGAAGAGGAAGCTAATTCCCGACTATAAGCGTTATCCTTTCTCCCAAAATAAATAACATGAAAACATGACTAAAATTCCCAACCAAAACATTTTTATGCTAATGCCATAAGAAAATATTCTGCATTGGTGACTATCATTTTTGTTGTCTTAAATATTTACTATGAGATTGAATTTTCAGAAGCACTTATAATGTCTTTGAGCTAAATTCAGGAAAGATATGTGGTCTGTTTAGTGGATTTTTGGTCCATGAAATATATTTAATGTAAAATTGTAAGACTCTCTGATACCAAGGAAATTCCCCAGCTTTGACATCAAACAAACTCTTTCTCTGAGCATGAGCAAGAAAAGTCTTTAATGCATCCAAAAGAAGCACAAGCCAAAATAAATGGCAGAATCAACCAATAAATGAAAAGCACAACACAGTGCACTACGTGGGCATAATCAGTAAGCCTTTTTGTGTTATTTATTTGAAGGAACAAAGGGGCTTTTCCAGAAACCATCTGTACATTGTTAAAGAGGAGTGAATTACCTGCAGCCTTCAAAGGAGAATGGTGCTGTTAAAATAAACTTGGGGGTTGGAAGGAATTAGGTTACTAAACGTGGGGCTGAGTTAGAACTTAAGCATCTCTCTGGATTTTGTCTCACTGGTTTCACAAAATCCAGGTACACAGGGATGCAGGGTTTCAGCAGAGAGACATTGCCACAGCTGTTAGATCTGGAGCCAGACTTGCCAATGCCTCAATGCTTTGAAGTTGTCTTCTAAAGCACCATAACAATAAGGGAAGGAATAAAAACCCTTAATGTCCTCTGGATAGAATGTAGAGTTACTGATAGTGGGCTAGATTTCATGCTCAAAAACTTAGCTTAGATCCTAAAGTTGTGATTTTAAAATAATACCATGCATGCTGGAGTCTCTGGAGTCACCTTTGGTTTTGAACTGTTGGTGCACTTGGGCACACGTTCAAGATTCTTGCCACAACCACAGGGATTGAAAACTTCTGCTCTCTTTTAAATGAAAGATGAGATTTTCACATGGTCACTTCATTTCAGGAAGAGAGGCCTTAATGAAAACACCAGTTAGGGCAAGTTTCCTGATAAATACTGGCAATGCTTATAGGTCTTTTCAAAATTCATGAACCTCAAAAGAAGCCAGGCAAAATCTGCTTGGTTTCAGATTTCATAGAAGCTTGTAGCTCAGCTCCAGTTTGTCCTAAAGTTCACTGAAGTTCAGCCTTTCAAGTCATTCTGATTCTATTTATGCAGTTTTTTCCTAAACCGTATAAAACTTGGGGTATTACATGGATTTGACATGAGCCAGGTGGAACTCAGTAGGTCCAACAGTGTTTTGATTTGAGATTTTGAGTCTGTTTAAATACAAAACAGAAAGCAAAATTCTGTCCTCCTTTGAAACCAGAGGAAAGTTTCATATGATCCACTGTATGCCAAATTCACTTCCTGCGGAGTTCTTGAGACTCACAAAGTCCATGTTTGCAAAACTCTGCAGTGAGGGCTCTATGGGGCCCTAGCTCAGGGCCTGCAGGGAAAGCCAGGAATTCTGGAAGCCCAGCAAAGGGATGGGTGTAGATGTGCCTTGCTGCAGAGAGAGCATTTACCTTTCCCAAGAATGCAGAGCACCAGTTAGTCCTCACCACGAGATCTCCTAGAGCCTCAGGCTCAGTTTTCCTAAAGACCTGGTAGACTAGTGTAGCTTTGCACAGAGTACATTTACAGTGTGTCCTCCGTGGTGCTCAGAGGCTCCCTCTTTCTTTCCATCCCAGCTAACAGAGGCAGAGCAAATGGAACAGCTTTCAAGTAATTTTCTAGAACTTTAACAACTTTTCATTCCTTGTTCAGGTAAAGGTTGAACACATGAAACTCTTCCTGAAGTGACAATTCCACAAAGTTCAGATTAAGCCTCCTAAGACCAGCTACTCCAATAATATCAAAGTAAAACAGTATACTTTTTAACTATCAGACACAAAACCATTGTCAATCTGATTTAGAAATATTTTATAGGTTTCTTTCTTGATACATTAAAGACATATTTTAAAACTGTTTCGTAAATTGATTCATGAAAATGGTTGCCTTTAACAGTCCATGGAGCTACTCAAGAAACAGTTGCTGCCATCACTTTTCTTTTATAGAATTTTAATGCCCAAAATTCATATTAGAAATTAGCATTTTTCTCTTATATTTTGTCTCTAATTTTTATGTTGAAATTCTTACCCCATTTAGGAGGGCATGACCAGTTGTCATGCATGATGGTATAATTTTAAGCAATGAGAGTGGCTAAAGTGAAAATTGCACTATTTTAACTCCTTTGCTTCTCCAGTGTAAAATGTCAAATAATATAAAATAAAGCTTTGAAGGATACATTATTAATTAAAGTATTCAATGATACATTTTACTAGTTTAGTAAGAAAACATAAGATCAGTATCTTTTGTGTTTCACACTGTTGTTCTTATGCAGCTATTAGGTTTCCCCCAAAATATTGTTTTAATGATCTTAGCACACAATAAATATCCTATTAAACTAACTCTTTAGTTTAGAAAAGTAATTATTCATTTGAGATGTTTCGTTTGAAGGGTATCTACAGATCCTTATCTCTGTAAGCTAGATTGCAGTAGATCTTGTTAGAAATTTTATAGGACATTAATTTCAGGGTGAAAACCATGCTTGTACATTTCAAAGGCACTTAAAGCTCAAATTTAATACATGTAAAAGTAGGTCCCTTTGCTAAGTATATAGTTGGTACAAACAGTTGCCCTATGATTAATTGGATAAATGATCAATGGAGAGATCTCATTTTCCATTTTGATTATATGGTCGATTTGGGGTAACAGTGCTTCTAAATTCTCTCCCTGGATAAACGCTTAAGCTTAGGGACAACAAACACAGACCTCAGATGTTAAACATCTTTCACAAACCTTTGTTTTCTCTGAAAATTCTAGCCTTCATCCAGGTTTCAAAATGAGGAGGAAATAAGAGGAGCATAAATCCATTCATATTTTCCTAATAAGTAAATATGCAGCCTTTGCAATCCAGAATTATTGTAAGTCCTAAATCTGAAGCTCAGAGGTATCTGCAATCTCTTATGGAGTTACTTGTCAATCTGATCACTAAATACTTTAAGGTTCATTTTGGACAAGGACAGGAGAAATCCCCTTGTGGTCAAGCCTCCCCCGCTGAAAGTTTGTAATAGAAAACTACCTCTTTTTCTTTCATCCTCCTCTATTAAGCTGTGTTCTATGGGGTGGTTGTTCAGATACTTGGTGTTATTTATGTTTTCCTGTCCATGCACGCATGCATGCATCCATCCATCCATTTCCTTTCAATTTATTTCTCTGTATTCATGCAAAAGGAGTCATTTTGGGCCCTCTATGGCCAGCAGTTGGGTTGGCAAATGGGTTTTTTTTGCAGGTTTGATGCCTTAGGTTTTACCTTTCATATTTTTCAAACCTGTACTGCTCAGTGTGTAACTCTGAAGCTTCTTGTAGCCTGTTAATTTCTGCTCTCTCATGCTGGGCAGACATAACAATGCCTCCCCAGGGCTGCTCTCAGGAGGCAGACACTCAGAACATCCTAGGCCCAAAAAGTATAAACCAAAAGCCTTTGAAAGGGGGACAAGCTGAGGGGAATTACATCATCAAACTGAAGCTTTAATTGGAGAATTAACCCTGATGTGCAAATGAACCAAACCTATAAAAGTGTGAAGAGCCTGTCGTCCATCATGGGGGTCCATCTTGGGGTCCATTCTGGCAGCAGTCTCTGGCTCCCCAGGGTGTACCTTTGAAGCCTTTCAAATAAATACCTACCTTATTGCCTTAATCCTGTCTAGTCTCTGTTTTCAGGTGGCCTCTCAAGGCATCAGGTTTGCATTTGCAAATTGGTTGTTCTAATTACAAGGAAAACCATGTAACTGAGTGAAGTATTGTGGTTTACAGTATATGTAAAGTCATAGTAACCTTACATGTATGAGTCCTGAATTTCTGGCCTCCTCCTCTTTTAGCTTAGCTCTCCCTTGAGCATTTATTCATTTGTTTGCCCTTGCCAAAAAAATTATTCATCTAAACACAGCCCCCTCATGATGTCAATGGAAGTCTGAGCAACCTACGGCAGAGAATGTTCAAAGCTTATATTGCCATAAAACAATGTTGTCTTCTGGTTTGTTTTATTTTTTTGGATATCCTGTTCTGTGAGAAAAGCAATTCTGTAACTAAGACTGACTTGTGATTTTTCACAGTATAACAAAGTATAACAAAAATGCCTCTGTTTCACCTTTTAATGATTAAATCTCTCCAGTGCCCTGAGCCTTGTACATGCAGGCACAGAAGTAATTTTATGCACATGAGCAATCCCACTGAACTCCCTGGGTCTACACACGTGTAGCATTGCACATATTCACATCGGCAAGATCAAGAACTGGTTTTGTTGAGAACATCTGTGGCAAAGGAATCTTCCTGCGAGTAAACAGTGTCTACATTAGCAAACTTCATAGCTTTGCTTCAGTGCTCAGTCACCCACAAAAGTCACTTACTGCCTTGCATAGCATTTGCTTTGAGCAATATTCCTTAAGTAATTTGCTTTAAATTCTTTAAACACTATGATAGCATAGTTTGCTGAAGCTTTCAGAAAATTAAAAAAAAAAAGAGGTTATATCCACTTATTGTAGGTAGTTACAAGTCATTGCAAATGGTGTATTTGAAAATCAGAGTTAACAACTTGCCAATTGATATCTCATTCTCCATTACTTAGTGGTCAGGATAATGGCTTTCTATCTTCATTCAGCCTTTTTTTTTACCTGATAGTGTTGAATTTTTGAGCAACAGTGTGAGCTCAGGAACAGTTTGTGTAAGTAAATGAACCATGTCAGCAACTGTAATTCACTCTGCATTTAAAACATGATCAAAATGTATTAAATTATTTGTGATAGTTTCTCTCTGCAAGAAGGAAAATCTATTTGAACACAAAAAAAATTAACTGGAATATGAAACTGCAATAATAAAAATGTCATGTCCCTTTAAATAGTGTTTGAGTGCATAGCTATTCAACATTTTAAGTGGTATTTCATTCTAAAGGAACTAAGGAAACTAATTTGTAGCTAAATGCACAGTATTTCAAAAGCATTGCTCTACAGGTAGATTAAACAAAAAAGCCCAGGCAAAAAAACTTCATCTATGTAACCATTCTCAAAGAGACTGTACATTTAATACAGCATGAAACATAAGCTGCAATGTTATATGACAGCCAAAAACTTATGTATTGATCCCCAAAAATATTGACTTAATTTTTTCAAAATGTATTTATTCATCACTGCTGCATCAATAATCTTCTGTATTTTATATGTAAATAATCTATTCTATTCCCTTGATCATGTTAATCTTACTAATGACAAATTACCATTCTCCACGTACAGTTCCTAGATTTACAAATTATCACTCCTGCTTTCAGGGGACTGAGAATCAGCCATGCTTGCTAATGCCTCCATGGATCGCCTGACACATAGCAGATTTTTATATTCCCTTTTAAAGCATTCAGCTCACAAGAAATAATTTATAAATCTGGCTATCACTTGCACTTATCCTCTTACTGCTTGAGGGGGAAAAAGAACAAGATCAAATTGGGAGGATTATTAACAATGTAAGAACTTTATTTGCTTCAATTAACTCTTTGCAAGAAGAACTGCTTGCTAAAGCCTGTTGATTTCAGGAAAGAAGAGCAAGTGTCCTGTCTATTCTGTTATGGTGGAAAGCTTGGACAAACAAAAAATTCTGTCTATAAATACTCTTTGTTTTCTGACTTAAAAAATTACAAACTTTTTGAATTTTAAATGTATTTTAAACCTGAGATCTCTTTTCACCAAACATGGTGACATGAAGACATGGCTTGTGTTAGGGAATTTAAACTGTGACAAATCAAGCAAGCTAAAAATTCACACTTTGGAACCATTTCGGTCTTGTTCTGCATCTGTGCATAGTGGAGACAAAATCCTACCAGACTCATTGGGATTCACCATTTGATATTTCCTTTGTAGTTGTAAAAATGATGATGACACAATGGAGAATGAGATCCTCAAATTTTACCCTTCCTGTAGGGTTATCTGTCTTGGTTTAATAAACCCTGACTGCAACCTTCTCCTTCTCATGTAGAGACAAATACTTGGGATAGCAACTGAGCAAGGTGCTGCTTTTCATTGCAGGAAACTCCTTGGTTCTTTCAGTGCAAAGGAATGAAGAGCACTGGCTGTAATTACTGAGCAACTACTGGGAAAGAAAGGTAGTCAGCTGTTGCTTCAGAGTAAAAGTATTTTGGAAGTCACTTCAGCAATTCCTGCCACCCCCTCAGGGCTATGGACAGCAGTAGGAGAACCTGAAATGTAAGATGGGATTCATTTGCCAAAGGCTGGTGCCTAAAAGGCAGCTAAAATGTCTCAGAGTTTCCCTGCTGCCTTGCAGCTGCCACTCGAGAAGGAGAAGGTCTCATGAAAGTCCTTTTAGTCCCAGGAAGGTGTCTTAGATACCCAAAGTATCTGAAATGCTAACATGTACCAAGATTTAAGTGACTAAATATCTCCCACTGGACCCAAGAAGTTACCACCATATCTAGTGTAAATTTCTGTGTCACTGATAACAGATAACACTAATTGTAATCAATATCAATAATCAGTATCTTCTGGTAGCATAACATCTCTGTGATAAAAATAACGCTAAGAGAGCAGAGGACTCTTGACATCTAGGACAACCTGATTTAGTGTGTATAACCAGTGCCAAAATCTCCATTCCTCTGCTCAGTCCACCAAACAGAGCTGCTGTAAATAAGTTCATAATACCCCCCTGACCTCCCCACCCTCCACCCTTAAAATAAAAAGGGAATTCCCTGAGAAAACTGGGAGGCAAAACTCAGGAGCACCATGGGATGCTGATTATCTCTAATTTACACCAGAAATTTCAGGTGGTGCTTCTGTGTTAGTGATGCCCTCTATTCTCAGCATCTTTCCATAGGGGAGACAAACACACAATAGATGTCACAGCTGATAAATCCTCATGCTGTAAGGAAGAAATTACTGTAAAGGCTTCCTTTAGCTTCACTTCTGCCTGACCATTCTGTGTATATAACCACAATACTGGCCATATGTGTGACAGGACTTTACTCATTAAGAAGCCTTTTCTGCCTACAAAACAACTTTGCAAGTTACCTAATGGGATCTCTAATTAGCAGACTAAAGTATTTCCAACAGCATCAAAAATCCCACATCTAGTTCATTAAATCAAGGTTCATTTTGAGCAGCCTATATGTCAATAAGTATTTATGATCTCCTTGAATCACAACTTATTGGCCTGTACAGTACAGCTATTTCCATTTGTCACATTGATATGTATTTAGGGACTATCTATAATACAGTCTGGATCGATTCTAATGGTTGGTCATGTAAATTCTCTTTAGTTCAATGGTCATTGCCACAATAGACTCTCAGAAGCACTGCAGTCTATCATGCATCTAATCTATAAAAACCTATTTCTGATATTCATTCATCATGAGGTTATTATATATATATATTGAGGATGAGCAGAAAGGCTGGAAATGGATGGCATTTGGATATGAATTTTTTTAACTCAGATGATACATACTTCAGCACAAACTTCCTCCTTCTCCATGTGTCATACAATATTAGGCCCTCTTTTCTCTCTGTACAATAACATTTAAGATTTTAAGGAGAGGGAAAAAAGTAGTCTTGTTTTATAGACCAGTATTTTTTCCCCTTCTGAGATCTTTGGAAGCTCCAGCTAGCTGTGTGAGACATCCTATTACAAATATGCTCATCTACTTACATTCCCTTTAGGAATGTCAGGATAGAAAGGGGCCCTGCTACGTACCCCTTCCTACAGAAAGGTTGAAAATGCTGCATCTTGCCTTGTATGAAGGATGCACAGCTCTTGCTAGTAGCTATTTTAAAAATAGTTAGCTTCTGGAACTAGGAAGTTCTAGGCCAAATTTCAGTTGCAAACAAGTGTATCTACCAAAAAAACGCTCAATCCACTCTACGGCACAGTTTGAACAAGTTGGAATTCCACTTTACTTGCATTGTGGTTACTATTTTCCACATAGTTGGAGCACTAACACTTTAGCAGAACCAATTCTTTTCATGCCTACCATAAATAAAATTAAAATAAAAAAATCAAAGTATAACTTCAGGGTAATTGCAGCAGGTAAATCTAAAGTGGTTAGTGCAGTTAACTTCATGTTAATTTCAGTTAGAATCTAAGGGTTGCTGCCTACAAACACCCATTCATAGCATTAGTCACATGAGTCATTCAGTGACAGCCAATGAAAATATTTGGTGAGTAAACTTCCATATATGTTTGTAGGCTCCAGTCCTAACAGGGTACTAATAAGCAATTCAGATATGTAGTTTACTTCCTCATATGCATTAATGTTAATTACAAGTAACCAGAATTATAAAGACAATGTAATTATGTTCTAATTATGGCATAACCGCAGCCACTGTATTATAGGAGTAGTCCATTTTTTTTAAAAAACTTTTGCTTCTTAGAGACATATCATTTAAGTACAAGCTTTTATTCCTACTTTTTTGTATCCTGCCTTTCAACGCACGCATCTGAGCACTCAGACAAAAATTTGACCCATCTTTCACTGTACAGCAGAGGAAGCTAAATGGTACATTATCATATTTTAAATTGAAAGACAGTCCCATTGCCTTTATTCTTTATAAACCAGGGGTGACATAGATGAATTATGCAGGCAGATTAGCTTCTATTTCACTGTATACACAGCGCTGAAATCTTAACCCATCAACTCAGAATGCCACTCCAGCAGCTGTATGTGCTGCAGACGTGAAGAAGTATCCCCTGAGATTAGCTCAGTTGGTCAGAGCCTGGTGCTAACAACAATGGAGCTGCAGGTCTGATCCCCACGTAGGCCATTCACTTAAGAGCTGGACTTGATGATCCTTCTGGGTCCCTTTCAACTTAGACTGTTCTGTGATTCTGTGAGGGGCTGGAAGGCTTGACAGTTAAGTAACAATAGGTGCATTGAACAAAAAATAGATATGCAATAGATACATTGTAGATACTCCCCTTCTGGAGTCGCTGGTATTACAGTCACAAAAACGTCTTCCTGGTCAGCCTTAATGGGTCATGGCTGGCTTGCTCTGTCAGTAAGAAAGAAAAGTAGCACAAACTGAGTCAAGATGTCCCAAATCTGAGCAGAGCAGGAAATGAGAAATGGAAAAATCAGTGCTCCCTATCTGAGTCCTTTTGCACATGCAGCAGCTGAAAGGCAACCACTTCCACCTGCAGAAAGGCATGTCTAGTTGTGGGAAAAAGAGCATGAGGGAGAGCTGAGAGTGTCCAGGGTTTTACTGCATTAACCTGGAGAACAATTTCCCCCAAGAAACACCTGAAATTCCAGGGGAATTGCTGACACATATGGAGTCCTGTGTCTCTCTTGGGGATGAAAGGAAAGCAAAAGAAGCAGAACAGGGTAACAAAGCACACCAGCTTTGAAGAAGCCATGTGTGCTCAGCTGTATGTTTCCTGGCTGGAAGGAGGAAATGTTGCAGAATGATGATTCTTCCCCCTTGGCAAACAGCACAATTGATGAACAGAAGAAATGAAATAAATCATAAGACAAAACCAGAGAAACACAAAAGACTTGCTTCTAGTCTTAGAAGAACACAAATCCTGTCTCCAGGGTATGTGTGTCATTCTACACACCTGTACTACAAAGCCAGGCTAGCAGCATCATGCCCTGGAAAGAAGATGACACCGCGAGGTGGAAGTGGTTCATTCCCTATTTGTCAGACAAGGAGCCTTCTCAGCCATCATTGCAGAAGCTGCCCATGCCACCCAGACCTACTTGGAGCTAAACAGGCTCAGTTCCAGTCTTGGAGTAAAAGTTCCTTTGAGAGTCTGAGTCTTACCCATGTTGTAGTCTTCTTCACAGAGAAATGAGAACAAAAACATCTCTGAAATATTAAATCCAGCATACAGTGTCTGGAAGAGAGAGGAAAGTCACAGCTTCACATTTACTGGGTTGAGAAGGTACTATTCTGATAAAGTCATGCAAGTTTAAATTAAAAAAAAAAAAAAAAAAAAGAGGGGAGGAGTGAGAGTTGCAAAGACACATGGGAATCTGCCAGGCCCAGAAATCCTTCTGACTGCAAACTGAGGACAATAGCAGGAAGATGGTAGATCTAAAGTACAAACCTGAACGTCTGAGACAAGGCAAGCAGATTGAAGGTAATTTTATTTCAGGGCTGAGGATAGAGTCTCAAAGCCATTGCACTAATTTGGTATGTTTGTTTGTCGTAGTTACAGATCCCTTAACTGTACCTTTTTATCAGATAAGGCTGTAACTCACTAAACAGATAATCTCCATAATGCAGCAGAATCAACAACATTCAACAATTCAACCTTTTGCATAGCCTACAGGGTCACCATATCTAGCAAGCATAAAGGTGAGGAAATAGGGCAGTACACTTTTGAAGGTGCTGGTCCTGTTAGCTTTGTAGATACTGCATGAGTCTTCCTCAATTATCAATAGGCAAGAAGAGGACTTTGAAAACTCAGTATTACCCATGAGCTGCAGCCTAGATCAGCAAAATAAGGCACAAATACAGAGAGTATCCCATATGCTTAAAGCCAGCTGCCAGAGCTGCTGTTCTTTACAAGTGGCATTAGTGTGATGACAGGACCTTGAAGGAGAATATAGCCCATTTCACAATGGTACATTCACAGGATAACATGTCATCATCTGCATGTATGTTTAAGTTTCACTGCCGGGGAAGCCATTCATGGTTAAATTCAAGAGGGGAAAAAGACTTTGGGGAAGAAACCACCCATCATTCATTAATTTTTCCCATGAACAATAGAGCAAATTAAATGAATGTGTGAAATAATAATAGGCAAATCATTACATTCGCCCCAGACAAAAGGAAAAGGGCAAAATAAAATGCATGCAATATAATGAAACGTCATAAAACACTACATGCTTTTTAACAATCAGTTCAGAATAAATGCAGGAATTAAAAAATTAATAAAATGCAGTATTTAAAAATTGAAAGAACCAAGAAGAAATATATCAAATATTAGTGGTCAGCAGTGGTTGTTGTGCAAATTCATCATTTTGGTCTGCATACAAATAACTAGTATGTTCATATTTTGAGAATGGGAAAAGACAGAAATTAGACTGTTTCTGATGCTGGGAGCCTCAGCTATGTGCCTCGCTCTTGCCATCATAGACACCTCTGAGGTGTATTTGACATTAGATATAAGAAGCAATATCACCAAAAGTTTAAAGTCAATATTGCAGCTGAATATCCTCCTCCTGCTATGTAGGGCAATTGTGATAATTTTACCAAGTACTTTTTAATAATAGGAAAAAAAGCTTATGTTCATTTTTTAAAAATCATATTAAAAATGTATCTGATACTCACAGGAACACAGACACAGAGATATAAAGAAACTAAAACACTTATTCTGTACATTGAGCAGTAGGCAGCTTTTCCAAACAAGTGTGCTGTGGGGTGGTTGTTAAACATAAATGCCTCAAACTAACAAGGCCTGGTCCCTCAACCTCTCAACCTTTTATCTAGGAAAGCACCTTTTATTTTAAATAAAGGATGTGGCGGGGGGCACACCTGAACCCTTTTCTAACTTTTAAAGCTAAAGTGCAAGCAGTAGAATGGTTAGTCAAAAAAATGAGTTGAATATACAACTTAAAGATTAAAAANAAAAAAAAGAGTTGAAAAAAACAAATAAAAAATAAAAAAAAAAAAAAAAAAGAAAAGAAAAAAGAAAAAAACAACAACAGCAACAAAAATAACCCCAATTTTCATCCAAACTGGGAGCGAGCAGTTCAGGAAGCAAACAAGACAGCATCTAGCCTGTTATCAGAGCAAGGAAATCAGCAACAAAGATCAAAATGCTGTCCCAGCATACTAATGTTGACAATGTCTCTAAGTCCCAGTGCTCAAAAAGACCACAGCAGTAATCTTGGTGAAACACATCCAATCAGAAGCAGTTTACTAGCAGGGTGCAACAGGAAACCCTCACATTTATCAGCTCTGCTCCCTCATCAGTGTATGTCACTGCACTCCATAGAAGGTAGAACTGTTAATTTTTCAGCAAGTCAGAAACAGAATAA
Source organism: Rhipidura dahli (assembly GCA_013399225.1). Classification (NCBI taxonomy): domain Eukaryota; kingdom Metazoa; phylum Chordata; class Aves; order Passeriformes; family Rhipiduridae; genus Rhipidura; species Rhipidura dahli. The sequence continues at coordinate 190,851 of VXAC01006143.1, read as the reverse complement.
AAATGCAACTTCTGTTTTCTTTTGATTCATTTATTTCCTTCATTCCTTTATTTTTTTAATGTTCATGATAAAATGAAAATACTTGTAGCTTGAAATTTTGGGAAGCAAATGAAGAAAAAGATAAATCCAGATTGAACTCATGCTTGGTACAAATATAAGCCCTGTTTCTACAATCAATCTGACCTGTAAAGTCCTCTAATCTACCTGGAGATCTGCTCACCACAATCAGAGTGGGAGACCTTTCCAGCGTGTCCCTGCAACCCAGTCTCCAAATTACCTTTTACTCATGCAGTAAAAGAAAGTTGTTTTCAGAGCAGACAGGGTGGTTTCTCCTCTCAGAAGTTCTCACTTGCAGAAGTGAAATGCAGCATATGTGGAAAATAGATCATATGAAATGTTATCCAAAGCCAGCAGGAATTGGGCTCTGGATGTGCAGAGAAGGGAATTTGGTGTGTTCATGGATTCATGGCCTCTATCCCAACTATCAGTCTGTTTTACTTACTGGATGGCTGGCTCTGACCTTGGGCTAGTACATATTACCACACCTCCGCAGAAGTGAAAACCATACACCATCTCATCAAATTCATTGGATGAAACTCTGAAAGTTTGAAAGTAAAGGCATTTAATTAGATGGACATTGAAGTTGTGACAGAAAAGATAAACTACTTACACAAAATCAAGATAATTAAAATGCTTTCTGTACCTGAGGAGACACATGGCTTGGTGCAGTTCCGCTGGTACGTGTCAGGATGCAGCAGTGGTTATCACCACACCAACAGTGCTGCATGGTAGCTCCGAGCCATGCAAAGGGAAGCATCCAGCTGAAACCAAAGGAGATGACACTGCATGGTGCTCACCCGCTGTATAAATAGCACGTGGTTTACAAGCTGCAGAGCTCTGCTGGGTCCGTAAGGAGCACAAATGGTCAGGGTGTCGCACCTCAGATGAAAAGCCACTGCCCTGGAGCCAGTGTCCTTAACGTTGTGGTGGGTCCCTGTAACACAGGGAGGGGTGTCACCTGCAAAGGCAGCAGCACCTGCTTCTGCAGAAGCACGTCGGGGTGTTTGCTGGAAATCTTCTTCAAGAGAAGAGTGACCTGGCCTTGCTTATGGGTCATACCCAAATCAAAACACAGGCTAAGTAAGGTGGCATGTTCAGAACAGAAAGTGAAAGGAGAAGGAAGAAAAGCATGACTTCTCTATATTTATCCCAAAGCCAGAAATCAAAGTTGTTCTTTGTGCCATCATTATGTAATACTTAAATTACAAGAATACAGCACTGTTTTTTCCCTCTAGTTTTTCACTTCTTTGCAAAACCAAGTAATTTTTTTTTTATATATATAACTTCTAAATGTTTTTAAAAGTCCACTTTTAGAAGTTCACTTCATAAACTAACAGCCTGGAACATTTTTTATTTCTACTCTGAACCCAAGGAAGAAATCTACCAAGGCAGTTTCTTGTATCTCAAAGAATTATTTCAAGATCTCTCTGGTGATCATGGGGACAAATACGTCACCATCCCTGGATGTGTTTGTCACCATCCCTGGATTTGTTTAAAAAAAGACTGGATGTGGCACTCAGTGCCATGGTTTAGTTGAGGTGGTGTTAGAGCATGGGTTGGACTCGGTGTTCTTGAAGGTCTCTTCCAACCTGGTGATTCTGTGATTCTGTGAAAAGTGGCATGCCAACATTTGTTCTGTTTGAGCATACTGTACCTGAAGCCAGACCTGTGCAGGAAACAAAAATCAGAGCTCTGTTCTATGTGCCTTTTACCTAGGGGTCCTGAAAAAAGAAAGAAGGAAAAAAAAAAATCAGCTGTCAAGAACAAATCAACAAAAAGTAGATACAAATCAAACTGGTGAGCTGAACTCATGCCTAAATAGTTTGTCTATGATGATAGTATCAGAAAGATAAAGAATGAATAGTTAACTTCCTTTAATCCTAGTTTTAAAAGTGTCTGTGGTAGGACAGTAACCACAGGACACAAAACAAAAGGTCCATGTGATAAAGTTATGCTCCTACGTACAGACCACTGAGTCAATTAATGTTTGCTTAAGTACTTGTCATCTAAAGCAGGAGCAGAGCAAACCATCAACATAACCAAAAGCTTGTGACACCAATTTGCATCCAGTTCCATGTGCATGTTTTATTTATTTTCAATCAGGATCAATCAGGAAGGAAAATAATCAATGAAGTCGCACTCATGAGTGGTATTTGGCCATCTGGGGGCCCCAGTTTCTCTCGGCCTGCATTGGAGGCAAAGGAAAAAAAAATTTTTCAAGAGCACGGAGGAGCTCCATATGGTTGAGATCAAAGGTGTTGCTGGGTGCATGGTTCTGCTTTATTGCCAGGCACTGCTGTTAATTAGAAAACAAGATCAGAGGCAGTATTAAAATCCAATTAAATTGATATGAACAGATTGCCAAGTGATGTTCACTAATGTATAATTGAGCACCATGCAAATTTCGGTGGCTGCCTTTTGTTTTTTCTCCCCTCACTCTGGAATGAATGATGAAGCTATGAAGTTTTTCCTCATTGTAAAAGATAAACAAGTTAATGCACTGATCTAGGGGGTATTGCTTCAGTGATTGATGAAAATGAGAGTGGAATATTAACGTGTGACTTTTGGGGGGCTCCTTTTATAATCTTATTTTGTTCGTCATTCTTTTATTATTGTTGTTTTTGTTATTCTTGTTATGGTGGTATCCAAGTACATGCTCAGATCCTTCATCATTCCATCATTTCACATACAGAGAAAGTTCCTTTGGAGCTGGAGATTTGATTCAAACAATTACAAAACCATGAATATTTCAAGCGACAGGCCTGCTACTGCTGGAAATTAACTTTCCAAGAACTATATGGACTTTATACCGTATATCTTTGTTTAGAATCCACAGCTTCTATTAAATTTAATTACTTCCCTGTGCAGCTTTATATTGAGGGCGACTTCAAAACGAGGGCAGCAGCTATTAAATTTAATTACTTTCCCCTGCGGCTTGCATAGTAAAGGTGCATGGTTAAGGTGCAGCTACTAAACGAGGGTAGCTTCTAAACAAAGATATACAATATTTATACCATATATATTTCCTTTTCCCTATCTAACTGTCTTTAATATATACACTTTTTGTGTGTGTATGTGTGCATATAATGCAGGTATATAGCTAAGTGAAATTATTACATGCAAAAAAAACTTTTAAGCTAAACTCTATAATACCTTAACTGAAATTCTGCTTCTTTCTCTCTTTGAATGCCTCACATGGTTCCATTCACAATTCTCATACAGTTCAAAATGACCAGTCTTAATAAAGAACAAAATGCCAAGATATAAAATTCATTGAAAAGGCTGCAGACGAGCTGAAATCTTTTGGAAAGAATGCATTTTTGTGTAGAACTTACCATAAGGAATATGGAGATAACTGTCATCCTTGCAAACCTGATATATTAATATATCATTGTGTTTTTTCTAATCTATCATTTGCTAACTGTGAAGATACCTTGATGTAAATGCTGGTTTCCAAAACAGGATCAAAGGTAACACATAAAAGAACAATAAATTGACCAAGGCAGTGTCTGACATGGTGTTCGTGTGGTATCTGTGAAGCTTTCAGAAACTGTTTAAATTCCATTAAAAGAAGAAGCCATTTAATCAAATAATGTTATTTGTGCATGTGAGCAGAGTCACACAAGTGCTGTTGCAGCTGTGCTTGCAGAGGGATGTGAAGTTGTGCTTGTCTTACCTGTGCTCCTCAGTGCAGGGAGCACAACATGAGCAATGTGCTGGGTGTAGGCAGAAGGAACCAAACGGTTCAGGGTCTCACCTCCTCGTTCCATTTTAGATAAACTCCTAGAGGCGTTAGGCTGTCAGTGCAAACTCATCACGGTGTGCCCCATACCACTTTCACTTAATGCACCCACTGCCTACACAAAGCAGAGAGCAGTGTAGGAGTTCGTGTAACATCTCTATCTTACAGCTCACAAAATTCCTTGGAAGAAATTAATATAAAGTATTGAAAACACTGTTACAGTAAAGCAAATGAAGAAGCTGTGATATGTTCTATGCATTTCCAAAATTATTTTGAAGAACCTCATGCCAAGCCATTATTAGTGGAACAGGAAATGGTACTTAGAACTTGCTGAAGTTTCTGCCCAAACACTTTAAAAGTGGCTTTATGGAAACAGGGAAGTTAAATTGCTCACTACTTATTCCCAAGTAAAAAATGTGCTTTTAAAGCAAGAACTGGAATTATGATCAGAACAAGACATATCTGTTTAATATTCTGTTTGCAAAAACAATGTTATAAATGTTTTGCTACAAGTTTTTAAAAATTAAAAAGGCCTAAAAAAGAAGAAAAAAATTAAAGAAAGGCTTTATATTTCTTTTTTCTGTCTTTTTTTTTTTTTTTCAAAAATTGAAGTAATATAAAATGAGAAATGAAAGACATTTTCCTTAGATTAATATTACTATTTTGGGGGATTAAGGATTTGTCCCTTCCATTTTGCTTATCATTTTTTTGTTTCAATTTCTTCAGGTAAAGGTTGTAGAAAGAAATAAAGGAAAAAGTGTAGCAGGGAGGAATAAACTATTGCTATGAAAAATGGTTTTTAAATCTGTCATGTTTTTTTTTCCAGCAAAAATACAATACCTGAGAATATTGCACCAAAAATATAAAGGAGTAAATAAATAAGAAAACCCTTATAATGCATACTTAGCACCTTTGTGTTTCTGCTTTATTGTTGAAGAATGCTCCCATAGAAACCATCTTGACATCTCGTTGAAAAATTATTGCTGCAACTTTCCTTGCCTAACAGAGAGTTTTGGTTAAGGTGCTAGACATCCTTGCTAGAGGAACCATAGCTCACTCCTTGCCAAATGCCTAAGTCCAGTACAAGGACTTTTTTGATAAATACATTTTGCAAATAACCATCAAGGGGGATGAACCCCAGTCCTGAACTAGACACACTGTATGCTTCCTCTTTATAGGTTAGGAGCTACAGTGCAATGCAAAGAAAGTAAGAGTTTTGTCTGAGAGCACTTTTCCTCTCTTCTGTCCTTTGGAAAAAGACCTGTTTCATTATTTGTTTTCTATTTATACAGCTTTCGGGTCCTTGGATGCTCATTGTGATGCCAAAGACTTACTGTAATCCAGAAGAAGGGAAAAGGAATGAAGAGAAGGAGCAATTAGTGGAAGAAAGACAATGAAACATGTTACTCCAGAAAAGTGATCATCAATTTACCCACAGTTATATTAATATGGTGTCTGAGACACCAAGTTTCCTTCCAAGGCCTACAGAAGAAGGGGATGACAGCTGTTACAGATGTGTGATGCTCTCGCAGTGAGTCTATGCTACTGGTTGTAATTTAGCCATAGCAGGGCTGTGGTCACAGAGGTTAACCCAGTTAACTCATTTCAAATTAGCTGAGTCTTTCTGCGTAGCATGGCACTGAGCAGTGAACACTAGCCTGGAGGAGCATTTCTGCATGTGAAAACATGTACAAATGTGGACCTTTTGAAAGAGACCACTGAATTTTATAATGATGAAGGAAAAGCGAGCTGGAGAGATCACATGCCTATCTGAGGTGAAAGAAAAGTTACATTTGCAGTGATTGCAATCCTAATTCCTTGCATCTAGAAAACAGGATTTGTTCTATCACCATGTTATATGATCCCAGGTCTATTAAATAAATATATATATGCTGATTTCAGTATGCTCTGAATGCTCTTCCATTTTCAGACAGTAGCAAGATGTGTTTTCTGGCTGTGTGAAGGTACTGGCATTGATCTCACTTTTTCTTCTTTTTCACTGCATAAAGCAGCTAGATCCAGGGAAACACTTTTTTCTGTTGAATGTCCCTCCATCTCTGGGGTCAAATGTAGAGCATACACTTAAAGGACTCCAGAGTGGAAATTAAGTTCATTTCTTCTTAACTAGTCAACATGGCAATTGGTGTAGGTACAATGGACAAGGTCTTTGTCACTTCTTTAGTGCAAGAGTTTCCCTTTTAACTTTATACTTCATTGTCATCCAAGCTTTACATATTGGATGACAAGGATAAATTAATAATACTCTGTCAGTGACTCCACTGTGATGTTTGCCTTTAACAGAAAGCTAACTGCTGATCTTTAGACACAAAGCCCAGGAATCTATCAGCAGAGTTCAAAATTAGCTGAGATCTTATGGCCTGAGGCCACCCTGGTAACTAATGGCAATTTTACAATCATTAGTTTTTGCTTGATGGGCTAGTAGTAAGTGGGACCATGATCATGACCCAAATCTAAGAAAAAGGCCTCAAGGCCCAGCTTTTTGTCAGATTATGGCTTTACTTACCTAAGCTGGTTTTATCTTATTATAGTGTGTAAGCTATGGTAAGCTTGATACAGACAGGATGGAAGAAAAGAAATCAACCCAACCTTAGCAGGGTATTAATCACAGGCAAAAGGTTGGAAGAAAGAATCTGGGGTATAAATCAGCACCATTCCTGCTGGTCATTAATCGATGAACTACAGATTTGAATCCAATTTTACCTTATCATATTCATTTGGAAATTGTCAAACACAGTAAATAAGACAAAGGATTTCTATTTTGAAAATAAGTTTCCGAGCTGAACACTAGTTTATATACTTTAATTCATAGCGTGCTTTTAGGAAGTTTATAGAGAAGACAAACTCCTCAAATTAACAGAGGTTCCAGTCATTACTTCTGGGATGATTTTTAAATTTTTAGCTTATGACTGCATAATGTGCAAACTTCTAAGGAGAAAAAACAACACCTTGCTTTCATTTGCCGGTTGCTTTTCAATTACAAGAAACCAAGAAATAATTTCTCACTTGAGACAGTGGGAAAATTTCAATGCTGAATTATTTCAATTAAAGCAAAATCAGTAATTTTTGTATGTTATAAGGCATTGCAGGATAAAAACTGACTTCCCAACCATCTCTAATTTTAAAAAATTGCATGAGCCTTTAGACTCATGTTTCTGCCCTTCATAGAAAAGAAAATAATCAGGTTTTAGAGGTGTTCATAACTTGTTTCCTAATAGCATTTTTTTTGCTTATTACAACCTCCCTTTTAGCTGTTCATGTTTCTGCTAAGCTCAGAAAATCTCAGTTTTACTAACACTTCTCTTTGAAAGTTCCAGGGTTTGGGTGGAGGGACAGATTGACTACTGGAAAGAGTGATGTTGGGGGAGAAGCTGACTCCCAGATGATGCATGTAAGTAAGAGGATAATAGACAAGGAAAAGGGTGATGGGACCTCATGGGAAATGATATCCAAACAGTGCAGCACAAGAAAGGGTGTGGTTATGTTGTATGCTTTTCTACTAGAAAAATACAGGCCAGGGTTACTGGTGAGTAGAGAGAGAGGATGGAAGGTGTGGGCTTGCGGGAATGAGATGCAGTCCTTGTTGCTGATAGCATGCACACATTTTTTCTGTGATTTGGTTTCTTCAGCTGTAAATAAAATTCAACTCTATCTACCTAATATCTCAGAACTGTAAGAATTAACATTTGTGAAGTGTCATGTCACCCAGGACTATAAGACAACATAAGTACAAATTACTTCTGACACCAAAAGGTAGATATTCAACAGGGATTTTCTCCTTACATACCTAGGCTGATCTATGCAGTGCTTATCAAACCAAATATTACAGTCTCCTTGTATTTCCCATCTCAACAAGCTGTTTTCTTTACTCACTTTTTTGTGCTTGCTTTGTCTCATTCCCAGTGTTTCAATGACTTCTTATTAAATTGTAAATTTTGGGGGACCAAGATACTCATTTTGTTCTCTGTTTCTACGGAACAATAATCATCTGATCTATAGCTTTTCTCCAGGTACAACAAGAACAACAGCATTGGTAAAGAGAAGAAGACAAAACTATTTCTTTAGTACTGAGATATTTGTTGACTTCTTTCAAGTAGAATAATAATCCTGATCATCATGAGGCAGAAGACATGTCATTGTGTCCCTTTTGTGTGAGACTGTACTATTTTTATTTAAATATGTTTGCAATTACAGATAGCTAAAAAGATTTCTGACTTGGCAAACCCCAATGGTATTGTTCATGTGAACTTTGTCCACATTTGAGTGCAATATATTGTTCAAAACTCTCAAGAAAGAGACACCTTCAACAGTCTAGACCCACTATAAAAGCTTCCACCAAGCCAATTGTCAGAAGGAAGCAGGCAGTGGACACTGGGGCAACAAGCATAACCCAAAGTCCTTTCCTTGACACAATGACACCTAATGGCATCGTGTTCAAATGTAGGAATACAGGTAGGTCTGTAAACAGGCCTTTTCCAGCAAGTGGACTGGTGATCCCAGATCACAGGAGGACACATCAGCTGCAGGGAATCAAATGTGGAGTGCCGAAGTTGCGAAGACTTTGTTGCGGTATTTGAAACTTTCCTAGTAGAAGTAGGAAAGAGGTCAACAAAGTCACTGATTGATTTACTGTCCTTAAAATTATCACCTCTTAGAAGTCCTGGTTCTATAACATCCTAGACTTTGGTTTATTCTCCTGGAGCTTGTTTGGGTATAAAAACCAGTGAACATTTATTTTTGTCACTCACAGAGGAGCTAGGACTGTGAACTCACACAAGAGTGGGTTTATTGAGAAAGAAGTTGCCATTCAAAAGTTGAACTGTGGTTCAACTATTTTGGAGAAACACAAGCAGATGACGCAGTGCTTTTCTTCATAGTGAATATGCTTGATGGCTATTGCAACAAAACTGAAGATTTATCTAAATGGTCATACACATTCCAGTGTCTGTGGGATGAAGTGAGGAAAGAACACGGATGTCAGGTGGGACAGGTGAAAACATTTATAAGAAGTGGTACATTTTTTCAAACTACTTCTGTGTCATGAATGAAACTACTCACCTGTACTAGAACATTTTCAAGCAATAAATGAGCACAGTGACTGATGCCGAAATCAAAGTGAGGCGTCTCTGACTTACACACCCTACCCACACATTTAGTTGGGTTCAGAAACACCAGCCTGATCTCAGTGGTCTGATCTCAGATCCACTCACCTACTCCCAGCCTTGGAAGGCAGGGCAAATTTGGTTGCTGCTGACTAAGTAAACCATGTGGGAGTATGTCATTGAGACACAGATGGTATTAGTCCTCCCAAACTAATGAGAGCTTGGCAATCACGAGGGGGACAGGAACTGGGGGAGTCATGGCTAACCCCAAACAGAGAGGCAGCACTCAGCAGTGGATTCCAGGGGAAAGAAACCCAGTTACTGACAACAGATTTTCTGCAATTTTTGCTTGTTCGTGAGATTAAGTAGTTTGGATTGTTTAAAAAAATTACTGAATCAACAACTTTTTTTTTTTTTCAAATGACACAGCTCTTTTAAGAGAAGGTTGCAGACTGCTGGTGTTGTCAATCTCCCCTAGTTCTGCTAAGAGGTAAAAGTCATGAAGAAGCCAGAACACAGTCTGCAATAGCATGAACTACCAATTTGGCTGCTCCTTAAAATTGGTATTTGCACCAACCAACCATCCTGATAATTCAGTAGTTCCCTTTCCTGGACATGTTCTGTCTTTTAGATTCTGAGAGGATGGGTTTGATCCTGGTGAGGAGCCCCTAGCGATTTCTTGGATGTCTGAGGAGGATAGGGGCCCGGATCCTCTTTGCTTTCTGCAGAGCTTAGGTTTCTCCAGACTTATTTCCTCATAAAAGCAGACCTGGGGGGATGAGTCAACAACCATTGAGGCCAGTGGAGATATTCTCATCAATTTCATTGGAGACTTGCCCAGACTCTAATTAAACAACTAAATGGCCTTCCTAACAAGGCTACAAAAAACCCCGAACTAACTGCTTCAGAAATACCTAGAAAATGGAAAAGAACAAATTACCTCAGGAAGAGTGGTGGTAATCAGTGGTAGGAAAATCTTTGGAGAAGCTTGAAAGTTTTTTCAAACATTGTTTTTAGCAGCCACCCTAGAAATTCCTGACTTTTTAACATAATTTTGAATTCTGCTCTTGTATTGTTTATCCCTGCAGTTATCTGCTTTCGAATATGGATGAATCTGCTGATTGAAAATTAAATATAAATATCTATGTGCTTTATATATTTAGTAACAAACACATACACACATATGTACAGTGTATTTGCATTGTTGCCTGGGAACAAAATGCCTATTTTTAGTTAATATCAGGTGATTTTAATTTACAAGAACTACCTCGCCTCTCAGCATTTTAAAGAGCATACACAGAGGCACCTGCATGCTTCTAACATTTGATGTATCATTAAATATGCCTTCTCACATTTGGCACATAAACCCTGATAAAGTTTCACCTTTTAAGGAAATAAATGACTCAATTAACAAGATGAAAAACAGCAGTGTGGTGGCAGACCCTCTTGGTGGCAAAAAAAAAGGATAAAAAAGAATTATCTCAGCAGGGTGTTAATACAAGGAGCACCACAACACACAGCGGGCACCTGGTTTGAGTGACAGCCACCCAGCAAAGCTGACAGATTTGTCAGCTTGCTGACCGCTGGCTTGAGTCTCTCACACCACCCTAGGAATAAATTGTTGCTCAGGAATGGCTGGGCAAGCACTCACTTGTCTCTGTTAATCTAATTGAATTTTTTCGAGTTGTTTTCATTTTTATCTGGTCCTCTGTGGCAGCATTCGTTCCTGGAGCAGCAAATTTTGGCACCCTTAGATGACTAACTTCCTCACAGTTCTTCTGTCTTCTGAAGGAAGGTACAGATAAAGATACAGAGGATACAGACACAGATACAGGGCCAAATTCGTCTTTTAGCTCCCAGGGCTTAAATGGATATTGAGATACAATTGGACCTACCACAAGGGAAAATTGCCTTTTTTAATGGGACAGGAACTTAGGGCATCTTCTGTTTCAGCATAAGATCCCAGCTGACAGGGAGCATTGTTCAGGCATGACATATTCACTGTGACCAGAAACCAAGCAGAAAAGAAAATTCAAAAATTGTTATCTCTTCCTTTAAAGTGGACGTTAGCCCTCATGCCAACATCTGATGAGCTGTTCAATGGGAAATTAGGAGAGCAATGTGAATGCATATGGAGAAAGCTGGGACTGACTCAAGGACAGTTCAGGATTGTCAGGTGTGGAGGACTCTGCCAATCAGCTTAAAATTTTACTAGGCAAAGACAACCTTATTTAAAGAAGAGATGATCAGGAATTGCACAAAATCAATCTGCTGAATATCACAGTTTCTGAGGTTAGTAGATGCAAAACCACAACTTCTATTGTATAATCAGGCATGTGCCTACATGAATGACATCTTTATAATTGTATGCTGTATCTCTCCATGTGCTGCATATCATTAAGCACCCAGAATACGTGTAATCAGTCTACATCTAGGAGCTACCATTTACAAAGTTTTTTTAAAGTATGACATACAAAACTAAATATGTTCGGGGTTGACGTAATGCTGATCTCCCAGATGGTACCAAAAAAGGGCAGGTTGCTTCTAATAAATCTCTGGAGATATTATACAGCAGTCTTCATGTTGGATCTGCTCTGAGATACTGAATTCTGACTGGAGGAAGATGCAACTAAAATAACTTGGTGATAGTTTTCACTTGTGTAAGATAAGTTTCACTTATATCTGTGCATCAAAGAAGCATTAAAACTTCAGTGCTCAAAAGCCTCATTTAATTTCAAATGACAATGCTCCTACTCACATGACAAAACTCTAAGATTAGCTCTTTAGTTCCTGTGAACAAAGAATATCTGTTTTCAAGCTGAGCATTTCATATTACCTTGGTACCAAAAAGTATTTGTAATATTCCCCAAGAATGGACAAGTCTAGCACTCATTTAACTCAAGGCAAACAGTGTCATGCTGCTGTCACAGTTACAGGACTCCACACTGGTTTTCATCTTGATTCTCTCTTGGGATTTTAAAAAGAATAGCATTTTACCTTCCTTCTGCTTACAGTGGTGAAGTTCTGCTTTATCTAATGGAACCATTTTCATTAAATCAATAGGGTTGTTTGTTGAAGCATATGATATTAAAACAGAATAAACACATATGAGTCTGACCTTCAGCTACATGCTTTCATGATAGTTAGAGAGATGATTATTTCTAATATAGATTAGGATTTGCACTGCAAACTGTCAAGAAATGTCAGGATAAATAAAGGTATGCATTATTTTCCTGTCTATTCAATATAAACTCTGGGGGGGAAAAAAAAGAAAACAAAAGTGTCTCTTATATCCTGAAGTAAATTGGTTTGTATTCGCTTTAACATCCTTATTTCACTGACACCTTCTTTCGAATAAATCTGTCAACAAAATATGTGACTAGAAAGTCTGGTAATATTTCCCTAATTTCCATACAGTACACCTTTGAAAGGTATATAATGACATGTGGAAGGAATTAAATTTGTTAGGTCTTTCCTAGGACTATTTGGCAGTAGTACTGAAGAGGAACCTTAAAGTGAAATATGGACCAAAAAAAGGTAAGTCTAGTTCTAAAAATGACTAGTTTCCAGCACTGACCTAGACAATCATTTAGTTCCAGACCTTTTGAATATCTCTTATCAGGCTTCAGTCTGAATAGAGGGGAATAACCATTTTGCTTTGCTGCAGATGTAGTCTTTTTTCCCTTTTTAAAATTTTAATTTCTTTTTATGATATCCATCTTCAGAGAGAGAAAGAGGGACAAAAAATTGTTAAAGAGACTGCATCTCTTTTCCAGGAGAAGAGAGCAGTACAAGTCAAGTTCTAATGACTAAATATCAGAATTTTATATTGAACTTCATATGCCTTATGTGATTTTGAATTAACAGATACTATACTTTTCCCTGAGTATCTGCGCAAGCTCTTTTTTCCCTTTTTAATAGCTCTGGACAAAGTTTTCTGCTAAAGGCAGTTGCCTATCAGTAGCCCTGTCCAGGAACTGGCACAGTACCCTTGGAGTTTGGGGATAGTAGATCTTAAACAGCAAAAGCAGAAAATGTTACTACACAGAAAATGCAGGCATTCCAGAAGTTTGTGTGGTACAGAAACCATTTTCAAGAAGGAAAATTCTGTGGTACAGAAACCGTTTTCAAGAAGGAAACATTTTCCTAAGCAAATGCTTCCCTTCATAATTCTATTTGCTCTATTATAGATTTTATACTAGGAGAAAGCATCAAGTCCCTTCAGGTTTGTAACAGTGTCCACAATCAAATGAAGTAAAAGGTGAGTGTGGCTAAGGACAGCTGAGCATTTGCAAACACTGCAGAGAATTAATTCAGCATCATGTTCTCTGAGAAACACTGCATCTTAAAGTACAGACACAGCAAAGATGACATATTTCAAAAATTCTTTAGTTGGGAGTTATAAATAAATAGATTTTAATATACATTTTCACATACACACTCAAGTAAATTAAGAAAAATTATGTATGTTATTTTGGGAGATGTAATGTTCAGTATCCCTATCCAGAAATGTTTTATTCCATACTGAAAAGACATGTAATAAAATGGCCTGAAATCCTGGCTCCACATAAATCAAAGGAAAAACTCCTGTTGTTGTTATTAATGGACAGCATTCCTTGTCCTTATGCAACTCAGAACATTCCTCAGTAAAAGTTCATTAATGTTTAGCTCACCTGTCCAAATGTAAACAAACAAGGCACAATTCACCACTGAATCACTGCTGTTGTGGTTTTACATGTACAGTTTTACATCCAGCTAATTATCCTCTACACAGAACATGAATTATTGGAAAACAAAAGGTGCTACAATCTGTGTTGGTCTGCCTCTGTGCTTCTCTCCATAAAAAAAAAAAAAAACAGATCACTGTAGATGACTCTCTAGCAAGTCACATAAAGTGAATTTTGTCTGATTTCTTCAGGGGGGAATCAAAAAGGCAACAGAAATATTTTTCATATCTGTTCGTCCTCATTTTGACTAAGTCCTAAAAAGTCAGTTTAGTACTTAACTATGCTTCAAAACATTTTATTTTCAGAAACACCATTCTGATGATTCACTTGTTATACAGAGCCCAGAGCAAGGGACACATGCAAGTCACCATAAATACAGAAGGCAGATCAGCTTTGCAATGTCCAGTAAATTACACTTCAAGTGACCTTTATGCACAAATGGACAAAAGGAAAATATCCACAAAACTTTTCCAAAACTTACAGAAATTCAGCCTATGCAAAAAGGGTAAATTCAATGGGAAAACTGACAGCCACTTGATTTCCCAAGCTATACTGGTATTAATTGAAGTGTTAAATATATTATGATACCCTCAAAAATTTTAGATTTTCATTCTGCAGAAATTTGGTTGAAATTCTTGCTTATAAGAAATGTAATGTTCATCCATTGTTACAAGAATCAAACCATGTTCAGGAATTATACACTGTTTTTTTCAATTGTGTATGCAAGAAAATAGAAACATGAAACAAAATTCAGCACATGGATGACTAAACCCTTAATTTATTAGATCGTTTTTGCTCTGATCAAGGGAATAGCTCAAAGAAAAGAGGTCATAAGGACTAGTACTGTTAATATGCAATTGATGAAATCCTCAAACACATATTGATCCACTTTTTATTACATTTTTAAACCCTTGACTGTGAATATTTCCCAATAAGACAATAACTATAGCAAATATAATTTGATGTTCTTAATCACAGTAGATGTTCTTCCCCCTCCAAAGATCATCACGCTGGAGATATTTACATCCAATACACAATGTGAATTTGCCATGGATTGCATTTCATACACAGCCCTCTTTTTCACATTTGTTTCTTCAAGCATATCATCTCTGTATTTGACACTATCTCTACTAACACATTTTAGTCACACATGGAAACCCCGAACAAACTTTCCCAACAATATAAATTGTTACAACAAAAAAAGCATAATAATGCATTAGACCTCTACCCCCTGAAAAACCTTCACTGCCTTATTCATTACTTAAATAAAAAGAAAAAGGCAAGTTAACTGTCAGGAGGTTTTTTTCTCAGAGCTGTAGAATTTCACAAGGAATTCAGTCTACAGGGAGACTTGGGAATAGTTGGTCGCCCAGACAGGCGTGCCTGGGGAAAGTCTTTCTGCCGCTTGTGTTTGACACAGCTTGAGGCAAAGCAGGTTGTATGGGCCTTGACCCAGCAAGGTCATCATTTTGTGAGCAATTCTGAGGCCTGACATCTGCTGCCTGGCTTTGAGTACAAACCAGACCCCTCAGCCCAAACACAGCCCCGCCTAAAATAATCCCCCAGCAAGGATCCTAGGCTTCAGAGAAAAGGCTAAATGGCCCTCTTTTTGTCTGGGTGTCCAGGCTTTTTAGTCCTTCCTCATCACGTAGCAGAGAGTGGAGAACAAAACCATTCCCAGAATGCAGATAAAGGCCATATTCTCACAACTCCACACCATAACTTCTTCACCTCATGTGAGACTCGCATTTATACTCCAGGGGCATGGCTTTGGGAACAAAAAGGGACAGGCATGCAGTAGTTCAGAGAGAGAGATTCTCTTCTTCTTAAAATACATTCAAAATGGTGCCTTTTCCTTCATGGCTTTTGAAAAAAAATCCATTGTGCTAAATAAAGCACGTGAGGTATATGTGCTATTTAAATGTTATTAAGAGTGCGTACAAGGAGTGGAAAACCCAATTCTCAGACTTTCTGTTTCTCCACTGGGAGGACTGAGAAGAACCTGGTGACCCATACAGAGATGACTCTAAGCCTTGACTGCCACTTGATTTTTGTTTGTATTGAAAATCTTTCGGTCATTCTGGCAACAGAAAGAAACTGCCAGAGTGTGTCTGATAATAGCCTGCTTACAGGGAATCTCCACAAAGCAAAAGTGGTACAAGGACTGTCACTGGCAGGACATTTGGAGTTAAATTAAAGCCTGCCAAGAGGACAGGTTATGGCTGTTAGTATTCTTTTCTTAGAATCAAGTTAAAGCACTCCTGAAGTAAATCTGTTCTCATAATGAAGATCAGGGAAGCCTCTGGGTTTTTCCACGACACAAATGAATTTTATCTTCTCTTCACCACCACACCTCCCTCTAGCCCCAATCACAAACAAAAATTAGCTTCAAAACATAGTGATTCTGAAAAATATACTTACTTTACAATGCAAAACACATATTGCATGTATTCCGTTCTGAATATGCAGCGATCTCTCCTTATGGCAGCTACAATGCTGCATGGCTGCTGTGCTGCTTGCTGCACCCTCAGTAGCAATAGTTGTCTATGCCCCAGTCTGCTCCCACTATCTTCCCTTTACTCAAGTAAACACAACACAAAAGGTGGAATGAAGACCATGGTGAATGTGTCCTACTGCTGCCTTGACCTGTCTGTCTTTTCTTGTCCTTATAGCTCAGTTCCAGAAGAAATAATCAGAATAGACTCCAGCCAGCTTGGGTCACCCTTATGCCCCTCTTTCCAGGGAACCACTTGTCCTTGTGAAACCTCAAGTCTAGCATCAAACTCACCAGTCACATTCATAAAGCACTAACCTGCCACAGTTGCCTTCTAAATGTGGCAGTGATTGCTAAAAGCATTGGATGGGTAGGAACAGCAACATGGTAGGAGACCATGAACTTGTGTGAATCTGTTTGGTGGCAGGAAATTTTCTGAGGTGAAATATCACCATGAGATCAAAAGACAAAACCAATCACCAAAAAAAAAATACAGACAAAAATTGGGTAAATTTCTAAATGTCCAAATGCTTAATAGTCTTCAGACAAACCAGTCCTCCAGACTAATGGACTTACAGCCAAAAATAAAATTATATTGTTTCAGATTGACATTGATTACCTTATGGAAAAAATTTTGTAATGAGATAAATGAAAAACTCAAGGATAACAAAATTAAAGCTCATTATTTGAATTCTTGGATTAGATGTCAGGGTACATCAAGGGGAGTTGCATTGCATTCACAATATATGACTAATCCCAAATTTCAGTATTCCTGGTAGTTGTCGTGGGTCTGATGGGTGCTGCATGTCTGTGATGGTCTGCTATGTAAGATCACACACTCTTTGTGTAGCAAAATCCAGGCCATGGCTGACACCCAGATACTAATAATGCTCCAGGGTTATCTCCCTCCCATCCTGTACAGAATCACAGAATATGCTGAGTTAGAGGGGACCCACAAGGATCACTGAGTCCAGCTCCTGGCCCTGCACAAGACCATCCCCAAGAGTCACACCATGTGCCTGTATAGTATTGTCCAAACACTTCTTGAACTCTGTCAGACTGTGACCACTTCCTGGGCCTCCTGTCCCAGTGTCCAGCCACCCTCTGGGTGAAGAATCTTTTTCTAATATCCAGTATAAATATCACCTGACACAGCTTCAGGCCATTCTCTAAGGTCCTGTCACTTACTGAACTTCATATAGCTGGTGATTGCCCAGTCCTCTAATTTGTTGAGGTCTCTCTGCAAGGCTTCCTGGCCTTTGAGCAAGTCAACAACTCCTCCCAGTTTTGGATCATCTGTGAAGTTGCTTAACATCCCTTCCAGTCCTGCATTCAAGAAATTTATGAAGATGTTGAAGAGCACAGGGCCAAGGATGGAGCCCTGCAGAGCCTCACTAGTGACAGGTCCCCAGTCTGATGTCACCCCATTCACTGTTAGCCCTTTGTGCCCAACCCCTGAGCCAGTTGCTCACCCAGCCCATGATGTGTTTATCCAGCTGTGGGATGGACATTTTGTCCAGAAGAATACAGTGAGAGACAATATCAAAAGCTTTGCTGAAATCCAGAAAGATTACATCAACTGGCTTTCCTTCATCAACTGGAGGGTTTACCCAGGTTTAATCAGGTTTGAAAAGCAGGACTTTCCTTTCATGAAGCTGTTCTGGCTGTGACCAATGACTGTGTTATCTTCAAGGCATTTTTCAAGACCTTGCAGAATGATGTTCTCCATAACTTTACCAGGCACTGAAGTGAGACTGACAGGCCTGCAGTTTCCAGGGTCCTTCTTCCTGCCCTTCTTGAAAACTGGGACAATGTTTGCAATCTTCCAGTCAGCTGGGATGTCTCTGGATTCCCAAGACCACTCAAAAATTGACTGTGGCTTTGCAATTACATCAGCCAGCTCATTGAAGATTCTAAGATGAGTCCCATCATGCCCCATATATTTGCAGTGATCTGACTGGAGCAAGCAGATCCCACACAAGTTCATGGTCAGCTGGGAGGTCATCATTCTCACAGTCATGGTCCTCCATCTGAGGGCACTGAGACCCCCTTGGTCCATCATCTGTGTTGAAGACAGAGGCAAAGAATAAGTTAAACACCTTTGCCTTGTCCCTGTCCCTGTTTGTGAGGTGATCATCTTCATCTTGTAAAGGGGCAATGTTTTTTAACACTGCCTATTTCCATTATATATATTTGAAAAATCTCTTTTTATTGTCCCCCATGTTTCTGGCAGCTTCAACTCCAGTTGAGTTTTGGCTACGGAAATTTTCTCCCTGCAGTGGCAAGCAGCATTTCTGTTCTTCCCATGTCACCTGACCTTGCTTCAACTGGGCATGTATTGAAAAGTACTTGATTGACAAAGGTGTGAGGAGTTAATGACACATGGACCCTTCTGAATTCAGCTACTGCAAGTTCCAGTTGCAGGAGCTGAGTACACAATATTCCAGGCTATGGGATGCGCTAGGGGGAAATTGGAGCTGCAACAATTTCAGCTTAAACAAAAGGGAAAGTTAAATCCCTGAGCTAGTAGGAGAATCCATTAAAAACAACTGTCAGCAAATACTGACCATCATTAACAAGATACACTAAGAAAATTCAGCGTAAAGGAAACAGCACTTATGAATGCCACTTACTTCCACTATTATGCTACCATGACTGCGGTAACTCTATTCCTGAAGTTTCAGGAATATTTATGCCTGAATTCAGTTCTCACCAATGCAGTAACTAGCATCTGAAATATGCTTTCAGCTAAGAAAATGCAAATAATAAGATTTGACACATGAAAAATAAACTCCAGGGAGGTTCTTTCCTTATCTCCTGCTAATTTCAGTGGAGCTTTTCTTGAGGAAAGACTGAGAGACAAATTAGAAGAGGTGTGCAGTGCAGAGAGGGCATCAACATCCCCTTGAATGTCACAAAAGGGCCTATCACAGAAACAGTGGGGTATTGGTCTAGAGAGGAATGAGCATGTTGAAAGTAAAAAGAGAGAGAACAAGAAAAGAAGAACAGAGAGCACCTGTGAGATGATGGAAACCTTTATAAAACCAGAATTTCTTTAGTAGACCTATTATTCATAGCAATGAATAACTGTGTTTGGATAGTAATGCTTAATGTTATAAATTCCTTAGTTCTATTCAGAATCTTTAAGACTAGGCAAATAAGCTCATGAGAACACCCAGGACACCAAAGATTTTCTAAAAATTGCTTAGGAGTTTCTGGGAGTCGTATGGGACAGTATTTCTAATGCCAGAGTACCCTCTATATACACAGCTATTCCCCCTCCAGCACATCTGTCCTTTTGTCCTCTTTTTCCCTGGCAGAAAAATCCAGCCTGCCCTCAAATTTGCTGGCACAAGACACATTGCTTGAGTCCTCCCTACTGCTGAATCAGACCCAAACAAGGATCTCCATAATTTTGTGCTATGTCATTTTTATTGAGAATTGTAAATTCTTTAACCAATATCTACTAGTCTTTGGTAAAGACTCAGGAGAATCAGATGAACAAGATAGAAATTGATAACCAGGATTCCTCTAGTGAAACCATGACAACCTTAATGGAAGTTGGTCTGTAAATGCATTGACTACAGTGGTGAGTAGTATATTGGGCTGTAGAACCATTTTTGAACTACCTGTATGTGGATTTTATCTCCCCAAGAAAGATTCCATTTCAGGAAAATCATTCAATGGTTTCTATAAACAGGCACCTGAATTTAAGTAAAGATAACATCGATATGAAACCCTGCTAATACAAACAGATTGTCATCCAATGTGTGTATTCAGCATTCCTTAAGTATCCAGCCCTCCTTTCTACTACTTAAAGCCCTTATGTAGTTTGAGATTCTGCACTTCATGCTCACTGAGGCATACACAGAAGTACAATCACACGGTATCTGTACAAAGAGCTCTGAAAATTACATACTTCCTCTCTTACCATGCCCCATGAGTTCTTGGGTTTGCTTTCTAAAATTAGTGATTTCATTATAAATTAAGTATTTTTCTGTACCATATTGCTACCAAAGCAGAGCCCTTCCAACAAAAGTAAAAATCAAAATCTTCTAGAATTTTGTTTTCAATCTGTGGACTGCCAACTATGCAAGAAGACCAAGTAATTCTAAATTTTAAATAAAGGGCAAATGAAATTTCAATTCACTAAACTCTGAAGTATGACTTCACTTGAGAAAAGGTAAAAAACGGCTCCTAGGCAGTATGTTATGCTTTGCTGTTGGAGGCTGGTCAGAAATTTAAGGGATTGATGTGATTGGCCTCAATCCCACTATCTGAGATAGAGAGATAGAGAGATAGAGGGATCAGAGAAATGTAGCTGCCATCTACCTCTTGTTTTCCCTGCCAGGCCAGGAAAGCATGATAGCAGAACAAACCAAAATTGTTCTTCTTAACATGACAAGTTCCCTAAAATCAGGATGTGCAACAGTGTGCCTAAGGGGAAAGAGAAAGAAGAGGGATGCCTAGTCTGACAGAGAATGTTTTCTGAGAATAATGCCTTCCATCCGTTAACACCATTAACTGCAGATTTGTCTTCCTATCTCTTTCCCTAGTCTCCCCGGTAGACCAGATAGGCTTACACCAAGGTAACCCTTTTATTTCCTGTTCCCTAAAAAGCCTGTTCTGTTCAAGTTCCTGGGTAACTTCTTGTTATTCAACCCAGGCATAATTCCTACATATCTGCACGACAGGAAGGGCCTTTGCACTATTTAAAGGGTGAAGGAGAGTGTAGGTTCACTATGCAAGTGCTGAATCCTTCTTTCTGTGTTTCAGATGTCTCTTGATACAGCTGCAGTACATTTCAAACTATTTTGGGGCATTGAGGCACTTCTGACTTACTAGTGCTATATGATATTTTGCCTATATTTCTGGCAGTTAAACTTCTTTACCAGCTTTAAAAAAAAGTATTGAAGCTGTACTTATGTTGTGCTTTTATTAATTTGCATCAATAAAATAATCTTGCTAAGGTGTTCCTGGAAAAAGTACCCTGATAAGATTTTTGTTTTTAAAAAATACTCACTGAAGGTTTGTGCTGATAATAATTATGCACTGATTAATTGGATTAATTTCCTGGGTGATCAAAGCATGATAGGTACTTAATAATACAGCTACAGAATGATGGCTCTCAACAGCCAAATTATGTAGTACACTTTCTTAAATCTGGCCCATCTGGCATAGGGAAGGAAATGAGGCCAGCACAGAACAGGCAGGTTAAGTATCCTGTTTTGTAGAGCTGCTCAGATCCAGAAGCTGGGACGTGGCTTCATAAGACAGATGGGAGAAGATATCAGTGAAGAGTAACTAGACATTTTGGAGCAGGCCCTTCCACAGTGGGCATGCTGACCAGTTGTAATTGCTCCTTCTCAGGATTCTCAGGAAAGGCATGATTTGGAAAGAGAAATAGTTGTATTTGGAACTTACAGTATCTCACTCCTGTGCAGTATGTCCATATCCATCACTGGCAATAAATATCCAGTCTGTATGACAGACCACAGTACCACTCTAAGTCCTATATTGCTCATTAGCCTTTTATACCATGCTTTTGGCATCTTGAGAACTTCCAGGAACCAAAAGATTGGTAACAGTGGGAATGGTGGCCTGGGTGACTGGATCAATCTATAGAGCCACAGCTGGATTGTTAAATGTCAAACACTTCTTGTCTGACAAGCATATCTGCTTGGAAATAAATAAAAAAAAAAGGTGTTTTTTTGTTTGTTCATTTACTGGAATACTCTTGCCAAATGGCTTTGCACTGCCGTCAAATCTGTGATGGTATTTCCAGACAGGAATCCTGTCAACATTGCTGTAACAAGGCAAAATATTTACACCAGTGTGAGAGCTCCACCTTTCTCCTTTCTGTTTTATATAAGCCATCCTTGAAGGCAGATCCTGTGCAGTCACTCTACCAGATGATGCTATAGTCAGTGTTCTTGTCAAGTCAAAATATCCCAGGGACAGACAGGATCCATAGCCCACTTGGGACACAGAAGAAGTGTGCTGCACGGTGAGAAGTGGGTGGTCTATCTTTGATAGACACTCTGGACTGAAAAAGGAGCTGAACATGTCTGTGCCAGCACAGAGTTTTCATCCATTACCTTGACTTCAGGCTAGGAAAAGGTATTCCAATAAGCAGATTGGACATTTGGGGTTAGCAGCAAAGCCATGTGGGAAAGCATCACATCAGACAGCAAAGAGCTGCAGTGTAACTTCCTTGGAAGAGAAATTAATTCCTGTTTCTGCAAGAGTGAAAATCCACCAGAAATGTTGACAATTACATCCTTACAAAGGATAGGGTCTTATAGATGCACATCTTTTAATAGTGATGCAAGCTTGTTTGTACTGGTATGAATTGCCCATATAGACAAATCTTGATGTCACAAAATGTGTGTGTAAAAAGCGAGATGGGGAAAACAGTCATATTGCAAGATGCATCTTAATTTTAGAAGAAAATAAATGTGTTTGAACAGTTTTTCCTAGTCTGTCAAGGAGTTTCAGACCCTAAAGGTATTTCAGCCTGTTCCCTTTCTCCTTAGGTACAATCACTAATCTCTCTCACTACTTTTTTTTCAAAGATGCAACCTACTTACCTACCACATAAAATGCAGAAACTTATATTATCATGGTTCAGCTTTAGAGATTTACATTAGAATCAGTGAACCTTATTTTAGCATAATATATATGGTGAGCAGTACAGAGAAAGAAGACTGGGTTTATTCCCCAGATAAATCATTTATTTCTTTCCTCAAAGAAAAATCCAATATCCTGAGATCAGATGCATATTGAAGCTTTGGTGGAAGAAAAAAAAAAAAAGAAAAAAAAACAGACTTAGGTTGGATTAACATGTTCAAATTGGACACTCACTCCCTGTATTCTCTGCAGAATTAGCTCTGTACATATTGCTTACTCTATACCATGTACAAGAATGGATTAAACATTTTCCTTGAAGAGATACATGGCCTGAACTTGTTTACAAAACAAATAATTTATGAATTTCTTGTATTGCTTTTCATGTCAAAGTTTTATTGTTATTTAATGCATTTATTGACTATGAATTTCAGAGATTCAGGCCACGGATCAGATATAAATATTACCAGAAATTCTGTATATGTCCAAATCCCTCAATAAACAGTTCAGAAAACTGCTAGATATTACAGAGTTATTATTTTTATTCCTTTTAATCAATAATGTCTAAAGATTGTTTTAATAATTTTATTGCAAGGAGATCAGGGAGGAGATTTTAAATGGTAAAAATGGCATTTTTAACTAGTCTTTTTTTTCTGCCTATCATCTTCCAAAATATGGAATTCTTCAGTTTGTCACTCTTTGGTCAAAGTGTAGAAATGGAAAAGATACTATCTTAGTAGGTATGAAGTACAGACACTATTACATTTTTTAGTCAGTTCTACATCCATGTGTTCAAGTCCAATCAACGTGCACACACCCCTGGCATCCATTCCCTCTTGCCTCACTCAGGTCCTTTGTGGGGTCTGACCCAACGTGATTACTCAGTGGCACAGACCCTCTAGGCCCCAACCAAGCATGAAACCCAGACTCAAGTCTGCATTTCACAATCACAGAGTCACCTCACACCTGGTGCATTTTTCAAACTGGAGATTCATCTACTGACCTGATCTAATGTAAGATATTCGCAGGTAAAAAGCAGAAAATGTCTTTTTTTTAGTCTTATATATTATATCCTTGGCAAAATTAGAAACAATTCAGTGGTGTTACTCTAAAAACATTTCTAATCATAAAAGTAGCATTAGGGTGCATATTACTGGAATTAATATGGGAGTCCAGTCCTCCATGGTCAAGACCTTCACTCTGCTAAAGGGCTAAAACAAAGATGTCCCATATGTCAAGTTATCTACAATGTTACTTAGAGATAGCAGACAAAAAAATGATGTGTAAAGCTCACTGGATATTGTGAAGATAACAAACTCCTATGTGGACAGTTCAATATGCAGCAGCCTTGGTGACTTAACCACTGCTGAATTTTTTGTAGAAGGGGGGAGGTCAATCACAGGCAGAGATGATGGGAAGGAGGTCACCTACCCAGAGGTATGGCAGTGAGGTCTGCACCACACAAGGAGACATAAAAATGCAACTTGAAATTCTGACTTTAACCTTCAAAAAAATTGTTTCTTATGCACTAGCTGGCCCAGGAGTGACCCCAGGGTGCATTCAGACACAAAGGCTTTCACGGGGTGCCATGGTAGAGATGTTATGTTTAGGTGTAAACTCTCTGCTTTGCCAGGGTCCGGGCAAATGGATCCTGTGGGCAGCAGCAGCTTGGAGGCCACACACCTTAAGCAGAACATAATCTTAAATGACTTCTCCTCTTTCCCCTTTTCTGTTTTTCTTACAGTGTTGAAAGATGCTTCTTATCCGAGGGAACATGCATGTAAAGAGATTCATGCTGGAACTGAAACTGCAGGTGTTTTATAGAGGGCACCGTCTCGGTCGGGTTGGCACTAGTTACAGTTTCACCCCTTTGCTCAGTGGTTTTATTTATGAATTATCCTGGAGGGGAAGGAGCAGAGAATATCAGCACATATGGTATGTCAAGTCCCCTACTGCTTGGAGACCCCTGAAATGCTTAGGTACAACAGGGCATGCTTAGGGCTCTGAAAATCGTGCCTTTTATCATTTAAGCCAGGCCCTTAACATTATTTTAATGGAGATGTTTTGAATTTAATTATGCATCTGTTGTATAATACACTTACAATAAATACCTCTAGTTATTGCTCCTTAAAATCCCTTTCTTCCCAATACTGACTGCTCTAATTTACTTTTATGCAAACAGCCTAGTCAGATTTAATAAAATGTCTAAGTAGCATGTTTAATGACATCATTCCCCCTAGGGACAGTTGGGAAAATGACCTTCCATTTTACGAAAGAAGAGGATTAATTTTTATTGTCTGCCCCAGTTAATGCGTGTTTAGACATAAAGGCCCGATCAATATGACAGAGAGTATAGTGATTTTACTCACAGTAGTTTCTAAATGGACATTTCTTACTAATCCATTTTTATAAATCACTTTAAAGGCTTTATTGATCTTTAATTGGGAGTTACACCTAATCACTCGAGAGCAACGCATGGCTAGTTTGAAACATTTTAACCCTTTCCACACAACTCTTTAAAACTCATATCATGGGAACTTTTGCCCTCTCCTCTTCAATATGCATTATGCATCATCCCTAACCTCTGACCAGATATTGCTTAGAGCACCACACATCCGATGAATACTAGAGATCCTAGGGAAATGTGAATACTAGGAACACGGGTATACCTGAAACCTCAAAGAGACAGTATTGCTTGTGTGTGAAAAAAATATGCCCATATAGAAGGAGGGGGAAAGGCATATTTCTTTGGACTTTTAAAATACAAATGCTCAAAGCAAATATTTACAGTGGAAAATGGTAAGTCAGACTATATGACTATTTTTCCACCTCTCTATTCACCAAGCTTATAAGCATAGTTGTTAACTATTCCTTTCTTTTATTAAAGATCAAGTCATGCTGTAAAAGTGAACAAGTGTATAGGCATATGTTTGAACACACATCCAGGTTGAAAAAGAAGGGCCAGAGCCCACCTAGAATTTAATCTTGATACTGCTGTAAAAGACAACAGAAAGTGTTTCTACAAATATAGCAGCAAAGAAAGGAAGCCAAGGAGGATCTCCAGCCTTTGTTGGATGTAGTGGGAAACAAAGCAACAGCAAATGAGGAAAAAGTTCAGGTACTTAATGCTTTCTTTGCCTCAGTCTTTAATAACAAGACCAGTTGTCATCAAGGTACCCAGCCCCCTGAGCTGGAAGACAGAGACAGGGAACAGATTGAAACTACCTTATTCCATTCACCTGTTAGGCAATTTAGACCTTCACAAGTCCCTGGGGCCATATGGCATTTACTCAAGAGTACTGAGGGAACTGGTGGAAGAGCTCAGCAAACCAATTCCCATCATTTATCATCAGTCCTGATCAGCTGGGGAGGTTCCAGGTGACTGGAAGTTGACAAATGCAGTGCCCCCTCTATAAGGAGAGTTGGAAGGAGGATTAGGGAATCTACAGGCCTGTCAGCCTGACCTCAGTTCTGGGGAAGGTCATGGAGCAGATCAACCTGAGTGCCATCATGCAACATGTACAGCACAACCAGGGGAGCAGGCCCAGCTAACACGGGTTTAGGAAAGACAGGTCTTGACCAAATTGATCTTCTACAACAAAATGACCCACTCAGTGGATGAGGGAAAGGCTGTGGATGTTGTCTACTTAGACTTTAGTAAAGCATTTAACACCGTTTCCCACATAATTCTTCTGGAGAAACTGGCTTCCCATGGTGTGCATGAGTGCACTCTTCCCTGGGCAAAAACTGGCTGGATGGCTGGGCTCAGAGTGTGGTGCTGGATGGAATTAAATCTGGCTGGTGTCTAAACATGCATGGTGTTCCTTGGGACTCAGTATTGGGGCCTCTCGTGTTTAACACCCTCATTGATGACCTGGATGAGGGGATCATGGGTATTCTTAGTCAGTTTGCAGATGACACCACATTGAGTGGGAGTGTTGGTCTGCTGGAGGATAGGAAGGCTCTGCAGAGGGATCTGGACAGGATGGATTAATGGCCCAAGGCCAATGGTGTGAGGTTACGCAAAGCCAAGTGCTGGTCCTGCCTTTGCGTCACAACAACCCCTGCAGTGCTGCAGGCTGAGGGCAGAGTGGCTGGAAAGTTTCCCAGCAGAAAAGGACCTGTAGGTGCTGCAAGGTCAACAACAGCTGAACATGAGCCAGCTGTGCCCAGGTGGCCAAGAAGGCCAATGGCATCCTGGCCTGGATCAGCAACAGTGTGGCCAGCAGGACAGGGCAGGGATTGTCCCCCTGTACTCAGCACTGGCGAGGCCACACCTTCAATCCTGTGTTCAGTTCTGGGACCATCATGACAAGAAGGACACTGCGGTGCTGGAACATGTCCAGAGAAAGGCAATGGAGTTGGAGAAGGGTCTGGAGCACAATTCTTTTGAGGAGAGGCTGAGAGAGCTGGGGGTGTTTATTCTGGAGAAAAAGAGGCTCAGGGGACACCTTATTGCTCTCTACAACTACCTGAAAGGAGATTGTGGTGAGATGGACGTCACTCTTCTCCCAAGTGACAGGACAACACGCCTCAAGTTGTGCCAGGGGAAGTTCACATTGTACATCAAGAAAAATTTCTTCATGGAAGGCTTGTCAAGCATTGGGATGGGCTGCCCAGAGAGGTGGTGGATTCAGCATCCCTTGAAGTGTTCAAAAAACATATGGGCATGGCACTTGAGGCCATAGTTTAAAGGGGAACGTGGTGGTGGTGCTGGGTTGACAGTTGAATTTGATGATCTTAAAGGTCTTTTCCAACCTTAGTAATTCTATAGTTCTGTGATTCTGCGATTGTAGAGGAAGTTGTGGAGAAGGTTTGGTGAAATTTAGAAACTCACAGGTGGTCTTGAAAGTTTGCATTTTTCTTATAGTCCTAAGATTCAGAATGGTATATTTTCTTCCAAGTAATATAACTCACTGCTATTGGGTGATGCCTGCATGTGTGTGTGACTGTGGCTGTATTCAGGTAGGACATGTATGCATGTAATCTATCTTAAAATATTCTAAACATACCTTAGTATATGCAGAATAAATTAAATTTACTTGACACATTCATTGGTTTTTAAAGTTGTGTTTTTACATCCTTTTGAACATTTTGTAAGTTTATTCCCTTCTCACCAAAATGTTCTTTTGAATTGAGCAGTACCTCATGATTTATACAAATATATTAGTGTAATTATTTGCTAATATTTATACTCAGAGCAGAAAAATTTGTTAATCTATTTTTACCATCTAGCATTTTGTGAATGATTTTTGAAAGAACCCATGCAGTTGTGGAGTAAACAACACTGGATTGGAACCTAATGTATGACTTATTTAGTTACACAAATGGAAAACATTATCATAAAATGTTAAACTTCCGTGGTTAGTGCATTCATATAGATTTCTTGATAATGGCTGAATTAATTTTAAAAATATTTAAGAAAATGTCTTCCTTGACTGAGAATCTCCAAGCCAAGAAAACCCACAAATGCAGTACTTTGCAATCACAATGTTTACATTAGTATCACATCAGTAATATGAGCCTTTCTCTAGGACACTAAAACACAATCTTGAGAGTTAATAAGAGGAGAAATTTGGAATAAGTATTAAAGTCTGCTGGATAAATTTAATCTGCCTAATTGCTATAGTTTCTGAGTTTCCACTATGATCTCCTATAGAATTTTCTGTTCATCAAGGATCACTATATCAGAACAAAGACTACCACAACACTTTTGCCTAGGGCTTTTGTCTGAAACTGGAACAACCTGTAACAACATTGTTCCCTTAACAAGTTCAAAGACCTTTCGACTGAAAGGCTAATGGATACATCTGGGCAAAACCCAGTAATGGTAAAGATGGCTTTTAATATTTCAAAATTGCCTCTAAACAAATAATTGTTTACAATACTCTGCTACTATTTCAGATTAGGTGAAGCCATTTCACAATTGAAAAGTATATAGCGGCAGAAACTTCTAGAAGCAAGGAAAAGAAAATTCAATTTTTTTTCTCATTTATAGATTTATATTGTTTTTCCTTCCTTTAAAAAAAAGGGGGTGGGGAAAAAAGAGGGAGGTGGTGCAGGTGTGACTCTGAAAACCTACTGGAAAGCTAAGCTTCTACCCTGCAGCATCACATGCACCCCTTTTAGCCCAGAAAAACAACCACATGGTAGATCACACATGTAAAGCTGCAGCTGAAAGAGGAAAAGACACATCACCAGTTTGAAAACAGGAGTAGACTGTATTATGACTATTGCTTTTAGCTATGATTCTGATCATCATTTAGGAATAGATATTTTTGAACATACTTGCTAAGCTAATTGCAGAGGTAAACACTTCTGGGTAGTTTGGGTGAGTTAAATGAAAGAGCATGAAATATGTCTGAACTTGTAGTAGAAAAAAGAATGTCCTATGTCTAAATGTAAGAATAAATCCTCCTCTTTTGCGGAAGACAAGTCCAAATCTCTGCATTTAAGACTGGCAAAAGGTGAGTAGAATTTAAGCCAGATGTGATCTGCAAATATTCCTGTCACTGACTACATATGCAGGGGTGCTATGTAGAAACTGAATAAATTCTAGGCTGCTTTAGAAACTACTTCAGAACAGCCCTGGATGCCTTGTGGTCCACCTCCCTTGTGAGCAGCCAGCTATTTTGTGGAAAAGAAGGGACTAATATAATTGATCACTTACAGAAGACCAAGAGTCCTTAAGTTTATACTTTCAGCACAGAGATGGCTTCACATCTACGGGAAGTGTGGTCAGCACTTAGGTGAAATTAGTTTGTACTGAGGAGGGGGAGTCTGGGGTGAGGGAAGAGGGACATAAAGTTCTCAGTTCAGATAGTTACAGTGGTGGGGTCACATAGTCCATGCAAGAGGAGAGACTGGAGTGGAACTGCTTGTCCGAAACAAACCATATCTGAGCACTTGGAAGGGGGGTATAAACATGACTACTAAACAAACTGAAGCTTCCCAGGGTATCAGAATCAGCCTTCCTTTGCTGATTGTAGCTGGTTTTGCTTCTCCTGGACTCTGACCTGTAAATAACTGAACAGGAATACAATGCTGCAAGGTTTTTTCATTAGTATAATAACTACATGGGAGTGATAGCAGGTTTGCAATACAAACATTAAACAATGACATCTAAAGTGGAAATGAATGTGGCAGCACCTTTGGTCTCTGAACCAACATAAAGCTGTGTCCCAGGTTGTCTTCCCTTCATCAGAGTAACCTTTTAGTTTATGTAACTTTGGATTTAGTCTTAAACTCTTTTAAAATGTGGCAAAAGTAAGTGATATTATCACTATTATGAATGTGTGTCATGTGCTTATTTATTCAGCTTCTATTAGTTTCTGATTACATCTTTCCTGTGGGAATCAAGCAAATTTGGTTGGCGGGGGTCTTTTTTCCCCCGTAGGTTACACACCAATCTGACTTACTCCTCAACAAGAATGAGTAACTCAAAAGATTGGGCTAATATTTGTTTATGAAAAAAAAAGGAAAATATAACAGCTGGTGTAAAAGATGGAAAATAGAGAAAGAAAGAGAGTGAAAAAGAGAGAAAAGAAAGAAAGAAAGAAAGAAAGAAAGAAAGAAAGAAAGAAAGAAAGAAAGAAAGAAAGAAAGAAAGAAAGAAAGAGAAAGAAAGAAGATAAAGAAAAAGAAAGAAATAAAGAAGATAAAGAAAAGGAAAGAAAATGTGTGTATGTGCACACACATAGAGAGTGGTTTTCATGCTGATGAGCAAATACAGGAATAAGAAGTATTTTGATCAGAAATTGTCATTCTGTAGGATTCAGAAAGCACAGTTATGTCATTAGGTAACAATCTATAATTAACTCATTCAAGTATCTGTGAAGGACATGGCTGAGCCAAGGACAGGAACAGCTATTCCACCCACATGTTCAAATAAAAGCAAACAAAAGTTCTTGCTGTCTGTCACCATACTCAGAAGCTTCACAGAAGTTGGTTGATGTGCAGTTATTATTCTGGATGTTATCTCTCGCTAGAAAGACTCTGTGAAAAACCTTTGTTTCTCTACACAGAAACTATTGTATTTTAGAGGAAATACGCAAGTTTAATAACTGGACAGCAAAATTGACACCAAAATGAACAAAAATTAAATTGTCTTTTAAAATATCTTAATTTCAAATAGTTTTAAGAGTGTGAGAGAAGTTGAACACTTTGGCAGTTCTGCTTTTACCTCCTGATATGGCAGTCAAAAGAGAACAGCAGAGTTAGTTGGCAACCATCCTATTATTAACCGCTTCAGCAGTAGCACAGATCTCAGTATTGCTTTATACCCTTTGTTAGAATACATGTCTTAAAACATGGTCAGAAGATGGGGAGAAATGACAATGGGAGATCTTTGAAAAATATGCACATTATACAGGTGTATTAAATGGATACAATGAAACATTAATCATGCTTTCCATCTCCTGCTGGTTTTTAATCATCATGAATTTATGAGGCTTTTTGTAGAGTTTTGCAATTTTGACAAAAATATTTTATTTTCTTAAAATGTTTTTCTCTGAATCATTCCCAAAGTTAATTTTTATTAAAATTAAAAGTTATTGTTTCAAGATTAATAAACTAATTCTTTTATTATATGTGTAGAGGTAGGTCCTAATTGGCCATTAAATTCAAATAAATCATTGCAGATTTACACTGATATGACTGAAAGAAAAATTTGGCTCATGGTTCCCAGTTATTACTCCCACAATCTCACTGACTTGCAGTAGGGGTGTAAATGAGAACGTCATTTAGCCCAAGTTATGCAGTTGTGGATACTAATTCCCCAGGGACAAATTTTGATTGGAGAGCAGTTTATTCTGACTCTCACTAGTCCATGATGTGATGTGGGAACGGGACAGGGAGAAGGGGAAAAAGAAGAAAAGACAGAAAGAAAGCAGAGGGCAAGCAAGTAAACAAGAAAAAAGAAGGCAAGGAAAGGCAAGGGGAAAAAGAGAAAAAAATGGAGAGAGCAAAAGAAACAGGAAAGAAGGAAGGAAGGAAGGAAGGAAGGAAGGAAGGAAGGAAGGAAGGAAGGAAGGAAGGAAGGAATGGAGGGAGAAAAGGAAGAAAAGAAAGAAAAAGAAAGAAAGAAAGAAAAAGAAAGAAAGAGAGAAAGAAAGAAAGAAAGAAAGAGAAAGAAAGAGAAAGAAAGAAAGAAAAAGAAAGAAAGATAGATGCTGCTAACAAAGATCTCTAATATTATTAGTTAAAAGAACAATTTGACTGTAAACTTTAATTCATCTACTAAATGTCAAGCACTACTGGATATATCAGCAGTTTCCCTGGCCCTCCTTGCTATTAATATATGCTTAGCTGCAGTAGAAATTAGAAGGTCTGTAATAACACCCTTCCAAAAACACTTGAGATGAAAATTTCGGTTTGAAATTTACTGAGAACTCTATTACTGTAGTAACAAGTTATATAAAAGGCAAATGTTAGGAGAGAAGCCTTTCATTTAGACCAGCTTATTTCTGACATTATATGTATTCTACCTTTTTTCAGAAGTGTTAGAGTCATTGAATTTGACCAGTATGCTAAAGAACTGCTAAAGAACACATGACCATGGGGTTTCTTTTATTTTAAAACCATTTAATTTTCTTAATACCCAGAATCTTTGTGCAACACTTGCCATAACCTTTGTCACACCAGTGCTTTGTCAAACATGAACCAAACAGTTCTATGGGTAGAACTTCCTGTGAGATGTATACATGCATCCCTGGACAGCTTAGTTTCTTTCTGAAAATGTCATTGAAAGTCACTTAAATTATTCTACATACATTGCATATTCCTGTCCAAAAATGGCTTTGTAGGCTTTGAGGCACAAAGGAGAAAACCTTTTGTGTACATGCGTTTCAGGGGAAAGACAAGCTGTGACTGAGGGAGCAGCTTGAAGTTAAAGAAAGAGGAATAACAGACGACATTTTATCTCAGTAAGGAAAGAATTTTTAACCTAATTTCCTCATGCAGAGGACCTGGGTGAGTAGGCTCCCAGTTCTCCATCTGAAACCATGAAGGCATTAAAAACAAAACAAATAAAAAAAGAACAATGAACAGTATGGTATTTCTTTTATAAACAAATACAATAAATTATGTCATCATTGAATTTTCAAAAAGGTAGTAGACTAAAATCAGAAAAAGAGAAGGAGAGGG
>VXAC01006143.1:147620-157670 GCA_013399225.1 Rhipidura dahli | reverse complement strand
GGAGAGGAGAGGAGAGGAGAGGAGAGGAGAGGAGAGGAGAGGAGATTTTAAATTCTTTCTTGAAAAGCTATACATCTTAAAGTAGACTTTACTCATGCAGGTATATCACCCAACTACAATGGAACTTATGTGAGGGAACTTTTGTGGGATTTGACCTTGATTGCATTTTCTTTCTTTTTCTTTTTCCTATTCTTTTCATTTTCAAGTAGTCTTTTGAGGTTTGAAAATACAACCCAGAAGATATGTTCCAGTTTAACAATATCCCTGATACAAAATGGTGGTTTTCTGTTAGTTGCATTTCAGTATTTCTGTTATGCATCATGATACAACAAAACTCCTTTCAACATTAAGGGCACAGTGATTTTCCTCAAGTAATATTTGCTAATATTGAATTACTTCTCAGAATGTCTCCAGGTTCTTTACAAACCTTACCATCTTTCTGCAACACTGTAATTTCAGAGGGCCTTGAAGTGCTGCTACCTCTTGGAGTAACTTGACAACTGTTACACAGAGAATTGCAATCTAAGTTGTCCAAGGTTACAAAAGTCCAGCTCAGCTATTATATTAATTTTTTTTAATGTCACGTAAAGGATGAATTCTAGTAGAAGCTGGTCAATTTTGCCTACTTATTATTGAAGTAGCTTAGCTAAGGGGTCCTTGAGGTACCTGGTGAAGTCTGAAGTTGGCATGACAACAAGCTCAGAGAGTCTAGAAATAGGAGAAATAGTATATAGCTCAAATCACCAGAATGCATTTTGTTTGGTTTACTTTAATGACATGGATGTGAGGGGTTCTTCTGCACAGCATTTTTCTGTCAGTTGCTGAGGAAAACTATGAGATGATAGCCTGGAAAAAATGAGCTTCACCAAGAAAGCTGTGGCCAGTCACACCAGTACCTAAGGCCACGTCATTCACTGTGGAACTGCTGATTACCCACAATATCCTCACTAGGTGGGCTAAAACCAAATGGCATCACTATGTCTACTGGCTTTAACTAAATCTTAAGTTATATCTTTTTCCATCCACCCCAATCTCACATTCTGCTTTTTGACCACACTACCTTACTCTCTATCTCTGCCTAAAAGGAGCCTGTGTCAGTGGGGTCAGACAAATTCACATTTTGTATCGCTTCTGAGAATTCTAAATAGAGATGCAAGTACTCACAGTTCATTAAACTGGCTGATCTTGGTAAAAGTTTGCCAAGTTTCTCTGTGCTTAAGACCCTCTGTTGTGCTTATGCAATTTGGCAGAAGCCCAACACCTGACAAAAGTATGCGTTGGAAAGTGAAGCTGTATTTTCTGCCATTTCTAATATTTATTCATACTTCCTATTTTTTTCTTGTCTTCTCTTTCAGAAAAAATAAAAGGCTACAATAACATCAGTTGCTCCAGAAAAATTAAACTATATTTAATTTTAATAAAACATTTCATTCTAAACAATATAGCTGGTTGATATGTTGCTTTTGGTTGGACTTCCTTGGAAAAGGGAAAAAAAATTGCTTGCTGAAACATGGAAATATTCCTGCAGATTTTCACATGAATTATTAAGAAAAATTTACCTCAAAACTGACTGAAGATGAAGAAAATTATTTCTCCCATAAAGAGTTTTCATATCAATTTTTACTTTTTTTTTTTGTCATTATGGCACATACTGGAAGTAGAATATCACCCAAAAATATGAAAAGTCTTCCTTTTAAAATGGGAAAACAAGGTGGTTTTTTTTCTCTTTCAAATAAAAGTTCCTAAGGTTGGAGCATTTTTTCTTTGGCTTTTTTTGTTTTGTTTTGTTTTTTGATTGTTTGTTTGGGGTTTTTTTTGATGGAGGGGGGATGATGTTATTGGATTTGGTTTGGTTTTTTGTGGTAAAAAATTGTAGTTTTACAATCAGCTTTAAATGTCATCTCATCTGAGAGGCTGACTAGCAGGGACTTTCTCATAAAAGACTCAATACTGCTAAAGAGAAAATAAATAAATGAAAGCTTTCCACCTAAGCTTAATTCTTTGTATCTTGAAAGATTTCTGGGCTATTTTATTTTTTGTGCCTTCATAAAGGGTTAAGAGGTATTTCTCACAGTGATTGATACAAAGAGAAGCCTGCAATAATTTGACATGAAACCTCAGACTACACTTGTTTGATTCTGTAACAGCAAACAAGAATTTTATTAACATCTTATCCCTTCCTGGCCCCAAGATAGCCTCTTATCAACACAATACAACAAAACAACGTCACAAAAGAGATTAGGACAGAAAGGGATATAAAAAAGTACTATATCATTTGAAATGGCAAGGGACTGAAGGTTACAGTTCCTTTATGGAGAATCCAATCCATATTTATTATTTTTTTTATATTTTAAAAAAGTCACAAATCTCTTGCCAAAATTTGTGTCTTCTTTCCCTAGTAAATCCTTTCACATCATTTGCAGCACAATTCCTCCCTAGGCTGCCTTGTAGTATATCATTCTGGAGTAGAATTTGAAAAATAACTGGTATAATGGCCATAACCTTGAAAACATTATTCCTGAATATATAAAAAGGGAAAAATTACAAAAAAAAATGTAGCCCAAATTAATTCTGGACTGTGGTTGCAATAATTTTTCCTGAGGAGAAAAAAAACTTTTCAGGTGAACTGAGTTAGGAACCAGCAACTTCACCTCCTCTTCTGTTTATTGGTGAAGTTTATTTCTGGTCTTAGTACTTCCTACCAAACAGTGCCTCCCCCTTCACCACTGACATGGGCTGGGAAGAGCAGACATGACCAGCAGGGCAGGTTTCAGTCTCAAGGATCCTAAGACAACAGATTTTCTCACCACACAAGTTTGATTCATTTTGATTCATTCTACAATATCTTATAGGAAAAGTAGATGGCGGGGAGGGAGGCTGGGGGGAGAGGGAAGAGGGGGGAGAGAGTGGAGGGGTGTCTTTCTTTTTTCTTTCTTTTTCCCATAATTTTCAGCTCATGTAATTAACACGGCTGAAGATTAGTATTTTAACCTTGCTAACCAGTCACTAATTTGTCAGTTTCACAGGAAAACTTAAATCCAGTGTAGTCTGACTCCTGGGGTGTCAGCTGATGCTTAATAGCATTCTTTTCATGTCCCTTTTGTTAACTGCATCATGGACATTGCATGGTACATCTACATGTACACACACAGTTGTGTGGAACATATTTCTAGGGAAAGGATGGGGAGTTTAAGCCAGCTATACCAGTGCCACAGGCTGCAGCACCATAGGGACACTCAGGTCAGCTTTCAGCTCTCTTGGCAGGAGAGCTGGGCCCTGCTGAGATTCATGGTGCCATCACTGAATCAAGCTGGCTTCACTCAAGCGCAATTCTGTCCACACTACCTTTCAAACCCATTCCATTTTGCATTTTCTAAAGGCAGATTTTGGCCCTGCAGACCACAAAAATCTGTCATGTCACTTACCAGCAGCAGTACATAAACAGAATTGGAGTGCTAAATATTCCCATTGAGAAAATGGAGAAAGATGTGAATGCAAAAGAAAAAAAAAAAAAAAAAAACCTAATTAATTGCAGCACTTTCTTTCTGTCCCAGCTATTCAAAGTACTGTTTGAAATGCACATTGGTCTTTAACAGAACCCAGCTTCCCTCCCTACACAAGCAAAACACATATAATTTTTTAATTCATTTACTTGTTTGCTTCAATGACAGTTTTGTAGACTTGTTGTGTAAGTGCTGTCTTACAAGTCAACAAAACAAAGGGGTTTTTTAAGTTCTGAAAGATACCAAAATTTTTGGAACCACTGATTTCATTTGATTTATATGTACTTGATTTCCAACTTTCAATTACTTCTAAATTTTCTTGAAGAATTAATTTTTTAACTGATAGTTTTATACTAGATACAGCGTAAGCAGGGTAAGATATTTTAACCAAAAAAGGGTAAATTTAAGACAGACCAGATGCAAGAACAGTTAAAATTGAAACAAGTTTTTATCCTTACTCCCAGGTTAATAATTAGATTTAGAGGAGATTTAGATTAGGTATTAGGAAGAAATTCTTTACTGTGAGGGTGGGAAGGCACTGGCACAGGTTGCCCAGAGAAGCTGTGGCTGCCCCATCCCTGGAAATGTTCAAGGACAGGCTGGGGCTTTGAGCAACCTGGTCTAGTGGAAGGTGTCGCTGCCCTTGGCATGGGGTGGAACTGGATGGTCTTTAATATCCCTTAAACCCAAACCTTTCTATGATTCTATATGCCACATACATTTTTGCCTCAGTAGTACAGTCACAGGTGCTGCAGAATTTGGTGAAAAACAGAAGAGGGCTGGTGAACGACAAGAAACGTGACCATTTATCTTTGAGCAACAGCTACTAAAACAGCTTAAAGTCACTTGTAAGGTTTTTGCACAGGTCAACACAAACTCTTACCTTCCTCATTCAATTCTTTGGAGCATTACCATTGTGGGCACATTAACACCATGGTATACCAAGCTCAATTTTAAGGGATACTAATGTAATATCAAGAACTCTTGATAAGATTTTTGAAACACAGTACTTTCTCAATGTGCAATATAGTTTCAGCCTGGTTTCACTTTATATTTTACATTCACTTTAATCAGAAATGAAAGCTAAGTCTGAAAACAGGGGGTAAAATAATTTTCAGGAACCTAAAATGGCAGAAGTTTTCAAGGCTCTGTTTAATATGGAGAGACAATAGCTTACATTATGCAAAATTACATTGCTTAAGTCAAAGCTCGGTTTGCATTTTTAGGACCATAAAAAATCCCAGTGTGAAACCACAAACTTCTGTCTTTTCTTTTTTTTTTTTCTTTCTTGTAACTCAAAAAATATCCTACTGATTTAAACCATACTCTGTAAAAACAAGTTTCTCCCATTCCGAGACCTTGTGTGCCAAGTTTCAGTACACAGAAAATTTTTATAGGCTGAGATATTAACCTCTCAAAACAGGAGCATGTAATGGAAACTCTGTTAATCCCTTGACTATTGGGGCGTAATGAGGCATTAACCTACTAGCTCTCAGAAGTGAAAGGGTCCAGTTTCTGACCTCAGTTATAGCAATCCACATTGAGAGGAACTCCTTTATTTTCAAGTACTTTATGCTCTCTCAAAAAAATTATTTTCTTTTCCAAAACCACTGTTCCTGGGAGAGAAGCTCTACAAATAAGAAAACTCAGATTTATGAGCTATAGTGTGTTCCTGAAGGTAATTTAAAAGCTTCAGATAATTGTGATTGCATAGTGCAGTTTTACAGAATCATACATACTTCAAGATTATGTACTACCTGTGTTTGCTAGGGGTAACTGTCTCATTAGCTTTGAGATTTTTAATACTATGGAGAAAATCCTAAAACCACTGGAAAAATATGAGTATCTCATGTAATCTCTTATATTTTTCTATGGCATAACTTTTTGAATTAAATTTATCACCAGAGAAAATATTTGCCAGTTCATAATCTAATAATTCCCCATTAAAATACAAGATTCCAGCTTCCAATTTTTTTTTTTTTAGTCTAGACTCTGATTTCAGCTGCACAAGAGCATTTCAGTGTAACAGGTCTTAAAGGTAAATAACTCTGGAAACAGTTCAATATGAAATATTATGGGATTTAAAACTTATTATGTGATTATCAACTCAGTGACACTAGACTGATGGGATCACAGTAGAATGTCAAATGTAAGAATAAAGGATAATTAATTCAATAAATGGTAATGTATTTAGCACATACAGACAATTACTAACACACTCTAGGGCAAAAGTTTAAACACTTGATATGTATGTCATACATATGTCACACAGCTATGCCTGAGCACAAAGGTTGCCACCCCTGTGCTCCCATCAGGAGATGTGACTCTTGTACAGATAGATGTACCTGCTGTCACCTCAGCTCAGCACCCTCAGGTAACAGGGAAGCAAAGACATGACAGCAGAAGCTTCAGCCTCAAGAGCAAGAATCTGCTTCACCCAGCAGCAGTGAAGAGCCCACACTGAAACTCACACCACCACATGGTGCAGTAAGAGCAGGTCCCTAAGTGGAGTACCTGAATTAGATACAGGACCTTCAGGGAGGTGAGGAATAAATGCCTGTATCATGTCCATCACTCGCCAGAGGAGCCCACATCTGCCCAAGTCTTTAGAGAAACCATATTCCACCCTTGGGCATTCATTTTTGAAAAAAAATTTAGGAAAACAAGTATCCTCATAACTATTAACTTGATAGGTAAGATGAATGACAACATAAAATACCATTTAAGATTAAATTATTTTGGTTTACTAGTTGTCACAAAAGACAACTCGTTCCAGCTTCACTTTGGACATGTTGCACCCACAACAGCAACAACGTTGAAGAGTTCTGACTTTTTTGGAAACATTCAGAGCCTTATATCTATAAACATATAGAATGACTTAGTATGTTGTATTTGTACAGAGTATATAATATTCCAGTGTACATTTATATTGTATAGGATAGGTTATTTTATATGACACCTACGGCTTGTTTATAACACACATTTCAAACAAAAACTATCTCAGAGAAAGGAGACAGACATTCTCTGTTTCAAATTTTGTTTAAAATTTTCTCACATGCATAAAAAGCTAGTCTTTAGAGAAATACATTGAAACAAACTCTTCTGCAAACAATATTGGTTTTTTGAATCATACATTTCTGATTAAAGACTGTTCATTAAAATAATACTCTTATCAAGTCACAATGCTAACCCAAACATCCTTTTGGTGAGATGACACTGTGATGCTGTATGAGGAATTTGGACCCTGGATCTTTCATTAATTTTACTAAGAATAATGTCAGGCAATCTCTGCAATGAATTCCATTGCAAGGTATGTTTATATATACATGCAACTTCAGTAACAATTTGAAGCCAGACATTTAAACAAGAGAATAACCTATGTCTGTCGACAGGAAAAAGAATTAAAAAAAAAAAACAAAACCAAACTTTTTGAACCAAAAGAACTTTTGAACATTTATAGCCTTGCCCACATTGCCTTCCAGAGTACCACTGACCATCTCAGGTACGAGTTAGGCACTAGGAATCATGGAGTCACACAGTCATAGAATCATTTAGGTTGGAAAAGATGTTTCAGATCATTGAGTCCAACTGTTAACCTAGCACTGCCAAGTTCACCACTAAACCTTATCCTTAAAGGCCACATCTACATGTCTTTTAAATACCTCCAGGGATGGTGACTCAACCACTTAGTTCCCTGGGCAGCCTGTTTCAGTGCCTGACCATTGTTTCAGTGAAATTTTTTTCCTAATATCCAATCTAAACCTCCTGTGGTGCAATTTGAGTCTGTTTCCTCTCATTGTATCACTTGTAACTTGCTGGAACAGAACGACCCCCTTGCTACAACCTCCTTTCAGGTAATTGTAGAGAATGAGAAGGTCCCCCTTTAACCTCCTTTTCCTCAGGCTGTCCACTCCCAGCTCCCTCAGCCACTCCTCATAAAACTTGTGCTCTAGACCTCTCACCAGCTTTGTTGCTTTTTTTGGACACAAGTTCAGACCCACAAAGATATCTGTTTTGCTGAGCTTCTGCTGCAATTTTAGTACAGGTAATACAGGTAGCTGTGTAGTAAACAAAGGTATGAAGCTAGGTGGGATCTCTGTGAATTCTGTTTTAGGATTTAGCCCTCCAAATTCAATTTTGTATCCCTAAATCCTGCAAAGACCTTTCTCTGTCACCAAAGAGCATTGTAGCATACCAGGGGAATTTGTCATCTAATTCTCACAGCAAGCCTCCAAACCCACACTCCCACTTCCTCTCCATGGAAAAAGAGCTGTTGGATGAAGGATGGTACATGCCAGGATTTTATCCTGTAATGGAGACATGATATGACAGCAGAGTGGGAAAGTTCTCAGTGTGTGCACGTTTTGAATACGTGTGAGCCTGAGGCTCAGACCCTGTGGACAGCCTTAAAGAGGGGTCACATCATACCAGCTCTCAGGGGAAAAGCTTGTTTCCCAGTATTTTTATGTAGCAGCTGGCACATTTGGGGCACTACTGTAAAATAAATAATAATCTTTCGTAAACTGAGGTTGACACCCTGCTCCAAGCCCAAACTATTAAGCACTTTGCTTTGCTTTTGCCTCAGAGGCAGAAATAAAGAGTGACATATCCCACATGGCTAAAATTCCTTGGCCTTTCTCTCTGTCACATAAACTTTATTAAAAACATGTAAACTTGGGGGTTTTTTTTGCTGCTGTTGTTTTGGTATTCACATTGTTGTTTAGTTTGTTTCCTTATTCTACTCCAACCCATTGTTTTCACTTATTACCCATGCTACGAACAATAACCAATGAAGCAGCAAAAGCCCTGTGCAATTGTTTGGGGAGCAGCAGTAGTCCTGTCGTGTTGCCTGGATTTCAGCCCAGAGTACCAGTTCAGCAAGCAAGGCTACCAAACACAGGCTGCAATAGATCAGATCTGCCTCTCCCACCTAGAAAGACTGGGGGAAATTCATAGTTAAAAAGGACCATGTGCAGGGAAACTTGTAGTACAGATGCAAGTCCCCCCCTCCAGCAGGAGTTCAGAGCTGAGCTGAAAACAGCACGTGGCTCCCAAGCATACTGTGCTCTTCCAGAACCTGCGCAGATGTATAGTACACACCTTTTGAAAGCACATACTTCTACAACTCTCCACAGCAAAGGTCAAAACATCCATGTTATTCTGGAAATTAACATTTCAATTAAAAAAAAAAAGTTATTGTTCTTATTAATGGTGTTGCTGCACCCAAATTTAAGCAGCAGTAAAAAGACATCAGTTCCAAGTCCTAACTGCCTAAAGCATATCCCCAGAAACACTGAACAATCCTTAAAACTGTGACTTGGGCAGCCAGCTTTCTCCCAGTAATTATTGTCCATTATTTTATTCTGGGGTATGGTGCATCAGCTTTCCAAAATCATTATCACACAAATGCATTTTGCCATAAGCAGACAAGATCTTCACATTAAAATCTGCAAGCCATTTCATAGAAACATAAAGGTATTTACTGTAAAGTTACTTGCAAATATTTGTTTTAAAAATTTCACAACCTTGAGAATGTTACTAATAAAATGCTCATGTTCAAAACATGATGGACTTAAAACAAGGTTAAAATTACTTAGACAATTTTTGCTCATCCAGAGTGAAAATACAGCTCTTTATTTCAAAAGGATTTAAAAACAAGATATAAAGCACATATTAAAATTTAACTTTTTAATTTAAAGATCAAAATAAAGAAACAAATCTGCAACTTAAAAAAAAAAATTTCCTTTCTCTTGTTCTCTGAAATAAGAAATATTCACAGTGATGATATAAGAACCTGCTGAAAAAGATACATTGATTAGATTAGATAAGCATGAACAGCAACAGAGATCAAACTTGAAACCAGCATGCGTATCAGCTATGGAGAGCTATTTTTATCATCTTTGATTTATACTCAGCGATGAGACTCAATTATGAGAAGCAGAAATATCAATTAAGTGGGAGAAAAGT
This sequence comes from Rhipidura dahli, assembly GCA_013399225.1. NCBI lineage: Eukaryota > Metazoa > Chordata > Aves > Passeriformes > Rhipiduridae > Rhipidura > Rhipidura dahli. Next base: position 148,200 of record VXAC01006143.1, on the reverse strand, counting down.
TTTATTAATGGGACAATAATGTTTTTCTTGCTGCTTGAGTTGTCTGTTTGTTTCTAGCCAGAGTAAAGCATCTTTGAATTTTACAGAGAAATTAGGAGCTCTAAATTACTTTCCTCTGACAGAGAACTGCACACTGATGAGTTCTCAGTGCTGTTTTTGCAAGGAGTCCATTAGTGCCCATTCACAGCCTCTCCCCTCTTTGCCATCCTGGCTCACCCCTTGCAGTGAATTTGCAGCTCTCCCCCCAGGGCAGCTCACCCAGGCCTGCTGCACCCCTATATGGGAACACCAAGCTGGAAACCCCACCAGGAAGGGCAGCTATGCATATATTCTAGCTATAGAGAATGCAGCATTGCAAGGTTTTGTTGGTTTTTTTATATTTTTCCCCCCAGTTTTACATCTTAGACAGCTTACACTTCGGCTCTCAAAACATATTTTATCCTAATAAAGGCTGTTATTACTATTATTCACCTGTCATTACATGGCACTAGACAATTCAGTGGTAAAGACCAACTTTCAGAGTGAGGAACATTCCCATTTGCTTTCAAATGGGCATGGGAAGACAACATAAACAAAAAAA
>VXAC01006143.1:25138-147576 GCA_013399225.1 Rhipidura dahli | reverse complement strand
AAAAAAAAAAAAAAGAATTACCAAGACTGCCACCTACACTTAAGAAACTTTTCTATGAAACTCACTGGCATGAGTAAAAAGAAAAAAAAAAAAATCTATGGGCATGAAACAGTCTTCAGTCACAGTTTGATTGCCAGGCGATTGACAAAATAATTTGTACCCGTCGATTTTCATGAAGGAAATTTTTACAATGGATTTGCCAAGCAGATTTTTAATTTTAATCAGTAATGAAAAAATGACAACATGGATCACAACAAGACATCAGCCGTTAAATGGGCTTTCGCAATTGCTGTCAGGACGACTCCATTAGACAGCCATACCTTTGTGGGCATCAATCACGCTCTTCAAACTCTTGTACATCTTCGAGATTTAATTAGACATTTAAGTTCTTTACTAGCAATTTGCAAAACTGTCACTTACTAAAAGTGCAAGACATCAAAAAAAAAAAAAAATTTAAGAGTGAGAGCGAGATTTCTTCTGAGCCCTAAGAGACTGTTTATCTGACTGCTGGGAGCAGTTTTACAGGCAGCCGTTCCCTTGGCTGAGCCTGACCAGTGCCTTTGAAGGGTAATTGCTGCCGCAGACTGAAGCGGAGCGGAGAAGCGCCTCTCCCCGCTGCGCTGCGGCCGGGGAAGCGCTGCCGAGGGACGGCGGCTTCGTGCCGGTGCAAATCCCCTTGTTGCCGCTTGCGCTCAGGTGCGGCAGAAAAACACTTCCCAACTTTCCGGGGAAACTGCTGTGTCCGTGCTGGGAAACGCTAAAGAATGCCTGAAATGGCGTCTTTCTAAGCCGTGTACAAAATCAGTGTTGTTCGCAACGGAGGTGTGCTCCGGGATACTGAGCCGGCAGCTCCAGTGCTCACAAAGCGAGCACCTGCCCAGCAAGACGTCCCTTCCCAAACTTCAGTGCCTCGGGGGAATTCGCATCATTGGGACTGGCTTTTCTGTTTGTTCAGAGGTGCCAGGACATTTCTGAAACAAAAATGGAACTTTTTTAGTGCTGTTTTAGCTTGCTAGGGTGTGATCTTTGTCAGCACTTTGCCAAACAGGTCTTCACAGATTTTGTGATGGAGGCAGAAGAAAAAGCATCAGCTAAGAAAGTTTTAGGTTTTGGTAATTATCTTCTCCTTCAGATTCCCAAAAGCAAAAGCTGTAGTCTCCTTTAAATGGACTTTGGCATACTGCATAGCATTAGATCAATAAATATAAAAGGTGGATTGTGAAAATGCTGTTACTCATCAGTGAAAAATTTGCCCTAGGCTAAGATGTACAGTATAGAGTTATTTTCAGGCTAAAGTTTTTTTTAATGGGATTTTTTCCTCTTTGGTGGTGAAACGAGGGGGCAGGGAAGCTCAGTTTTCCTTCAGATCTTCATCACAATGAGAGAGTGCATCAGACTTCAGCCATTTAGCACATAGAGCCTTTTATTAGTCACCGGTCTGAACTGATACAGGAACATTTTTGTATTTTGCAATTATGCCCTCACAAAGATTACCTGTTCTCACCTGCATAAACTCCTTGTTGCTTTACCGAGGGAGACAGATGACTCTGTGTCTTATTATTCAGGTAAAATTAGCTCCTTGCATTCCCAAGCAACCACAATCATTGTCATGGCAATTTTCATGACTCTCCTGGGTAAATATAGTACCCGTTCACATCAGTGAGAGGGTGAGCTGTGGCAGGGTGACAAGATGGAGGCAGTCATATATTTAGGAGCATTAGGCTGGTGAATGAGGGGTCAGCCCTGCACAGAGGAGGGCAGCCAGGGCACAGCCTCTGCTGGCTGAGCTTCAACCCTTCACCCTGGTCTTCATGTGCTGGGGCTGCAGAGAGCAGTGGTGAATGCAGGCTCGTGTGAGACTCTCTCTGCCCCCCCAAGCATCATGAAGCACTCCTGCATCTGCAGCGTCCCTGGGAACATCGGCAGCAGCAGAGGCAGGGTGACAGGCATCAGGAAAATCAAAGGAGACGTTTGAGCTCAGGGGGAGGAAGTCAGGGAGTTTCTCAAAGTGCTCAAGGGGACATGCCGCCCACACCACTTGTCCTGGCCAGAGGAGCAGCAAGCAAAAGACCAGGGAGGAGAAAAACAATTCTCTCTCCCCCAGAAAATAAACTGGAAAGAAGGTGCCAGGAGATCCTGCTTTGTGCTGCCTTACCATGCAGCTGGCACAAGCACGTGCCTGGTCAGCAGGTACATATGGCAAATTAAGGAAAACCAAGAGTAGGTTACCTGCAGTAACTGCGCAGTTCTGTGGTACCCACCAGGTCATGGTACTACCATCAAATGCATTCAACCAATTATCAATATCTCAGCATTTCTGAGCTGAGAGAGCACAGGGGTGGCATGTGCATCACAGACCTGCATTTGCAGTGACACACATTCAACCAGACCTACCACAGAAATAATCAGCAACATAGCAACAAAATGCTATAGCACTTTTCATCTTCCATGAGCTTCCAAACTTCATAGCTAATTAACCTCTACATTGCAGCTATGAGTCAGGTGTCTGGTAATTGTATCAATATAAATGACTTTTCAAATGAGATGCTGAGACTAACGAGAAACATGATGCCAGAGATGAGTGCTCAAGTGCTACACCCTGAAGTTTGACTCCATCTCACTGCCATTTTTATAAACTACTTTACCTTAAGAAGATGCAGGATTTGTAAATAAATACGTGCACGCATATGTGTATATATAAAGTTTTTTCTCCATCTTTTTGGATGTACTTGTACAACACTCACATACGTATTGTAAAATGTAGCATTCTTCATATTAAAACTCTGCTTGCTTCAAAAGTAGGGTCCTATTTCAAAGGCTTTTACCATTTGGGGGAGGCAGTGGCTGCAGGACTGAGAGGCCAAGGAGTGGAAAGGAGTGTGGCCACGCAGCTGGCATGAGCAGCCAGGGGCAATGCACAGCGATGGCCCTGCTGCCCAGCTGCAGCGACCTGTGCTGAAAGGACTCACATGCTGATGAAGTGAGAATTACTTCCCAGCAGCAGCACTGGGGTAATTAAACCCCCTAAGCCCTAATGCCTTCCAGCACTGCTCCTTCAGGAGTGTGCTTGCTCCTCTCCCAACACACTGCAGGCCCCTGCACAGTGTTTTTCTGACTAATAAACCTGATGGTGGAAAAGACCAATGAGGTCACCGGGTCCATCCTTCCCCTTGGCAGTACCTTCAATTTCCTTATGCAAGTGCTGCTTAGAAAATGCTTCCACTGACTCCATGGGTGGTTCACCTCTGTAAGGCTTACACTAAATCCATGGAATTTGGCCAGTAAAGCACGTTGATAAGAGGATGCAGACAGCAAAGCTCTTTCTCTTTGATGCCAGGCCAACAGGTAGCAATGCAGCGGCCCCAGGAACACACCATGAATCAACCATTTATCACCGACCAGAGGCTTTGGAGAAGTGCTCCCACCTGCCACAGCTGTCCTGCTCCTGGCCCCACTGTCAGCACCATGAGCCACACAGGCAACGAGCTGAGGGCCAGGGCAGCCTGCCCATTCTCCCAAACTCGTGAGCTGCCCAAGGCCTCTTCTTCCAGCTTGCAGAATTCACCAACCCTTTAGGCTTTTGGCTCTTCAGGAGCATGCATTCTGTCTTACTCTGCAGCACGAGTCAGAAGTCTCTTTCAATGCCCCATCTGAACGTGTGTATTGGACACCTCAACATTGCCCCTGCCTTCCATGTTCTACAGCAGGTTAGTTCAGCCAGCAATGAGGGATACCTGAAGGAAGAACAGGCAATAGCCTTTGCCAGAGATGCCCTTACAACTTCACAATGTTGCATAGAATCAAACTAAGAATCACTAATATCATTATACAAAAATGTTTGTGGTTATCCAAAAGGAAAGAAGAGTAAGTTAACCTGATGCCTAGTATAAAGAACTTGTAAATTTCTCTCCCAGTTAGATATTTTTAGTTTATTGAAAGAAATTAGTTTGATCCAAAAGTAAGCCACTGAAATAAAAAATTGTCAATCTGATAAAGACATTTTTGGAGGTCTTTTTTTCAGAATATCTGACACAAAACTCATTGAAGATAACAGATTTTTTTTCACTGGTTTGGATGGATTTCATTCATGCAGCTCTTATCTCCTTGGAACAGTTAAGAGTGATATTTATACTGTTTTTACACTAATTTTTTGATCTTGTAAAGTCAGGTTTGTAACTGATGATTTAGTAACATTCTAGCCCTTTCTGTGGATTTTGCCATTTACTTTACTAATGCTACAAAAATCTCATCCTTGGACTCCAGAAATTTTTAATAAACCTACATGAGCAAATAAGTTTTATACTTCTGAGTAATGGATGTAAACTTAATATTAAGAATATAAAAGGATTGTATGTAGCCCAATGTTTAGCCTCCCCTAGATCAAGGAAAACTAAAGTAATTCAACAGATCTAAAATTTGCAGTTTGACATAGAACCACACTGGAGATTGTGGTTTGTAGCTTCCATGCATGAAGTGGATGGAGGTGGCTCTAAATACATTATTTTCTCAGCACATCTTGAGATTAAAATTATTTCAGTGAAAGTCATGATCACATGAATGTTAATCCTGTGTAAACTGTTCCAAGACAAACCTTGCTTCATTTTGGATATTGGTGATAAATCAAAGCTCAGCAGAGGTGAGCTGAAATTTTATAATGGATGTATTGACATATTTGGTTTTGTTAGTTAATTCAGCCTGTGAGAGAATGAGCAGTAGTCACCCAACAGAATCTCACATCTCTAGATTAAAGGTACTTTTACAGTCAGTTAAGGTTCTCTGATTACTACCAGCAAATTTCTAATGAGGTTCAGCTGTAATTTGCAGGTTTGCCTCAAGTCCAACTTCCTCCATCCTCAAAGCCAAGTGTTACATCAAATAAACCTCAAAATTCCCACTTAATTTTGACTTCCACTGAACTCCTTGACTATCTGCCACTGCTCACACCCATTCCCACAGCTATTATTTATACAAACACAGAGACATGCTTTCACTTCAGTAGTAGCATAAAGATCTTGTGCTGAAAAGGGTCATTTTTTGATGTAGAACGGTTGCAGCAGAATTCATCCTCTCCCACAGGCTTTCCTGAAGTTTCCATTCCTGTAAACCTAAAACCAGGAAAAAAAAAAAAAAAAGTCATAACTTTGAAAAGGAATCCTTGAGGACTCTGCTAGAATTGCTAAAAATCCATGGCTTTATGTTCAGGAAAACTCACATTATTAGTTTTCCTGAAGCCTCTGACAGTACAGGCAAAATAAAGGTCCAGGTCCATGGCAGATGTTGAACAGCAGGGTTATGCTGCTTTCCTAAGCCTCATCTGGCCCATTATGATTTCTTTGTAACTTTTTTTTACATGTAAGTACCATTTATATCCAGGAGCATTTGGCATGTTTTCTTTTCTATGTTCTTTTTCTTTGGTTATCTGACTCACTACCAAAACAAATAAACTAAAATAACCCTACACACATGTCTATTGTATCCTATCCACAAAGGATTCTGTTATTACATATGCAGAAGCGGAACTTCTAGAAAATAAAACACGAAACAGTTTGAGTCTCTAAGGCCAATTACAACTACTCTGATTTAAAAGGATTATAGAGAAGCAGGCTCTGTGCAATAATTTCCAGTCTAATTACAATTTACAAAGAATCTTCATTGTTGTCAAAAATATTTAATGTGCCTTGGCATTTAGCAAATAATCTAATTCGGGTTTTTTTTTTTTTTTTTTTTTTTGGTCACACAACATGATCACACACAATTCTCCAAGCTGTTTACAGTGAGCAAAATTATCCTTGCAGCTAGATGGCTAGATCCTTCTGAATTGGTAATCAAATATGATTGTGATTGCACTGAATTTTTAGTGCTGTCACAAGTGTATACTTACTAATCTCACGATGAGAATAGCTGCAAAACCCTAAGCTTTATGAATAAAATTCACCATAAGAGCAAGAGAGAGAGAGAGAGAAAGAGAGAATGACCAGTCTTTAGTAGGATTATTTGCTGTCTAATAGAGGTCAGAACCCCAATACAGTTTAACAATATAACAGGCATACACCTAAATGGATATGTCAGTTTTTACAGTATTAAATTATTTAGCAGTAATTACCCCAGCATGTGGATACTATAAATGTAGGTCTTATAAGTGTGAGAAAATAGTCTGCTTTGTTCATTCAAATTGATGGTTTGGAGGCCAGCTATAAAAGTACGGATGGTTGCCAGCATTCTATGTGGTGTGCAAGGAAGCGGATAGAGACTTTCCCTGATGAAGGAAATTTTAAAATAAAGCTAATTGCAAAGGTATGTAAAAAATAGGAAGTGGGGAGCTCTCTCTATTCATGGAACTGGATAAGTGTAACTGAAGTACCACAATGGGATTGAAGTGACATTCCTTTCTTCAGCCAGAGACTCCTAATTTTGGCTGAAGAAAAGCCCATGCTGAGTCTAACAATCCATTCAATATTGGCTTTTCTGCTGAGGTTTCCAATACAGATGAGAGTTGTTAAGACAAGTTTTAGAGGTGATAGGTTTGACGGGTTCGTAGAAAATAAAAATGCCATCTATTGTTATGTAATATTCAACCTTGATTCAAAGACCAACAAAGAAAAGCTCCATTGACCAGACGCCAGCAACTAAGCCATCCATATTTCAAAGAATATGTATGATGCGAGATTTGTATTTGCAGCAAGGTCCTTTGGATTCTGCAGCAAACTCTAAAAGCTACAGCAGCTTCCTTTAGTGTCTTCATGCTGACATTTTAAGTAATTAAATATAAGTCTGAATTACACAGTTATTAAAGAGTCATCTGCCTTGTTTGCTTTGATGCTAGAGCTTCACCTTGAAGAATATGGGATGTACTTTGTCTTAACAAGATAAGCATTTTATGAGTTCTTTCTCTTAAAAAGACAAGCAGTGATATGTGAATTCAGCTGATGCAACAAGATCCTGTATATTTAAGTAACAGTGGCAGTATTTCAACATTCATTTCTACTAACAGCATTTAGGAAGGATTTCAAAATTTACATTGCTCAGCAATTATTCCAGGTTGTCATCAGATTCAGGAAAACAGCACTAAATAATTTCATACTCAAGATAATGCTCACTAACATGAAGTAGTCTTGTTATACTCTCTGATAAATTCCAGGTGTGTGAGCTAGGATTCCTATCCTTTAAAAAATGGAGGGAAATGTAGCTATGTTCTTTACTCAACTCTCCATAGGCAAATGGGTGAAATTAGATATTTCAGATAGCAGACTCGGAAATAAGGAACCTCAATTCAGTAATTTTGTCATATCAGAGAAACTCTTATCTGACTCAGTTTCATGATACTTGCATGTATCACAAAACTTCTGCATACCAATTGTGCTGCGGATTCAAAATCATGGAGAAGAGTCCTATAACCCACACAGATCCACTCGGTGGATGGAGATGGGGTACAGTTACCCATTTTTTAAAAAAAATATGAACACAAAATGGATAGCAGGCATTTTGTTGTTATGACAATTTGGCATCTTCTGAGCAAATGTATTTGCTTACTACCTATACCTCTTCAAGCTGTCAAGTAATTAGACAACCACTGCCCTCTCCACATATTACAAAGTTGATTAAAGTGGCAGAGGCCAGATGCCCAGCTTACTCACAGATTCTTTAATTAGAGGGTCTCCTGAACCTCCAAACCACTTGAATGAAAAAAAAAAAAAGAGCAATTAACACTTTTCCAGGGCTTCCTCTGTCCATCTGTCACTGCACAGGTGAAAAAAAAAAAAAAAAAAGGAAAAAGCAAAGATGATAATGGATCCTTTCTCCAGAAAACTGGACTCTGAGTATGGTCCTCCAGCCAAAGGTCCATCAAAAACATCCCTCCCTTCCCCTGCCAGAGATGAAAAGCCCCTAGGTTTCCAAATATGCTAAATGCACAGAACATCATCTAAGGGAGAAAAATCATGTGGAAGCTACACAGACGGGCACAACATGTCTTTAATCACCCCCATTTCCATCAGGCAAGAAAGCCTCACAAAGCTCGGTTGGTTAGATGCGAGGGCTTGACATGTGAGGGCATCCACTTCCCCCCCCCCCATGCTGCCCCCCCAGCCATCCACGGTATCAAATGAAATCTGTTATCAGCCTTAGTTAGATCATAATGAAATAATTGAAGGACTCAGCTGAGGGTGACTGCAGTGTAGTGAGGTGAATTAATTTTCCCACCAAGCAGGGCATGTCAGATCTGGCCACGAGCAGGTCAAGCCATTATTTTTTGTGGGTGTGTGAAAGTGATTGACTGGATTTCTGCACTTCGGGAGGGTTTGTGGAAGGAAAACAAAGGTGCACCTCAGCCTTTAAATGGCAGGCAAAAAGGAAAGTAAAACAGTTCGTAAATTAACACAGAAAAAACCTCTTTATTCAAGAATAAAAAGAAACTTCATGCAACTTAGAAATTTCATCCAGCATCTGTAAAGTAACGCATTTCAATCCACTCCACGGACAATATTTTTTCTTTTTTTTAGGGTTATAATAAGTTTATGGCTAAAATGTTAGGAATATGTAACTTCTAATGATCAATATCACAGCTCCCACTCCTGTAAATGGGGCCGCTGCACTGAAGATAAAACATTCAGCATGACTCAGAGAGGTATTTTGGATCCAAGTGCTTTGAAACATTGTACTGAAGGCCAAACAGCACATTATGTGCTCAGTAAAGCTAACCAAATGTCTATCATTTTTCACCAGCTATTTAGGCTTAGGGACAATTGTGATTTTCAAAATTTCCTCTGTTGTCATAGGCTAAAACAAAATTGCTGCTTTTGTGAATTTTGCTGAAAGCAAACAGCTTTATATTTTAAAAGAACTACTCATTTTAATCAGAACTCATGTAAAACCTAGAAAGGCAAGGTGCCTTGCAGTTCTGATTTTTCTCTTAAGAAGAAAGTACCTGAAAATAAAATAAAATTTCTGTGTTTTTCTCTGTATTTCCATATCAAATTTTTATGTGGTGTTAGCTCAGCATTTACATTCACCAACAATAAAAAAAAGTGAAGTTCTACTACAGTACTATACTATTTGGTAAAGATTTTTTAGTGGGTTTGTTTAATTTTTTTAAAGTCAGTACTACTGAAGGGAAAAAAACAGTCTGAGTTATACAGTGTGTTGTATAATTTTTCCAAGAATAGTGTTGTGAAGAAATCATCTTACTGAAGCCATCCTTGGAATCTGCTTCGACTCACAGAAATCCTCTGTCAATTTCCATTGTGGCCATGAAGAGGAAACACAATGTCTTGCCTCAAGAAATGGAAAATACTTATTGAAAAAGTTCAACAGTTCTTGCAAACTCCTTGTGATGATTTGAAAGACAAGTAGTTGGTAATTGAACAGTGAACAGTATTTAATGTAAAACAATCAAGGCTGAAGTGCCTACTGAAAACCAGGATTCAGAAGATAAATAACTGCACTACAAACCGTCCATTTGCCCCTCATTTCCTTCTTGAATCTAGAACTTATTAGGAACAGGGTTCTAGTTACCTCCTGTGTTTGGATTGAGGGGAGAGGCACATTTTAAGAAATTACTTTACTATTTCTTTCTGTTTAATTTTTTTCTATAGCATTTACATAAGAAGAAGATGAAGGAAGGGAGAACTACTCAGATTTCTCTCCTAAAAAGTAAGAGAAAAAAATAAGAAAAAAAATTCTGAAAACATCTCTATAAACCCCAAGCTGTGCTTTCTTAATTACAGAAGAGGCTGAAACACCTCTAAAATACCCTTAGCAATTATTCACCTATCTTGCTTTTTAGCAACTTTCCAGGTCCACTCACCTCAGAGGCTCCAGTGCAACCTCCTGACAAGCTGAGTGAGAACAAAGTGATTATTTAGCATCAGGAGTGTACAAAACCTAATGCTACAGCACTTCATCTGTAAAAAAAAAAAAAAATCCACATTAAAAAATACATTCCTCATGAGGTACTAAAACTAGCTTATACCAATATCTGGACTTCAGCAGGAGGTCCCAAAAACTCTCCTTCAAAGAAAAGGAAGGTGTTGCCATATTTTTACTTCTTAGGCATGAAATCTTCATCACAAGAGGCAGCATATATTAATGGCTCATGGGAAATTTTATGTCAAATCACTTTTAGGAAGTATTCTTTCTCTGTACTGTCTTTATTTTCTGGCTGCTTTATATATACATATCTACATATACATGGGCATGTGTATATGTGTGTGTACATATATCTATATATGTATTCCTCTCCTATGTCTCCTTATTGATGAGCCTATTCCTCTCTCTCGTTAAGCCCTGAGCTGTTAACTCCCAGTCCCTCAAACACAGGAACCTCTCTGCTGCTGAGTACAGCTTGGGGACAGAAGGAACCATCAAACTCTAACTCCAGCACTGTGACAAGACTCCACAGAAGATTTTATGGACAGTTACAGTAGCCAAGGGACCGGAAGGAAATGTAAGGATACAGCCTTTTCTTCAGTGGGGAGGAATTAAAAGAACCCCAGCAGATGCCCATATTAGAGTGTTTTCTGGGCCTCATGCATTGAATTTGCCCCAGGCAGCCCAAAACTGAGGAAGCAGAAAGTGGCCTTTTATTCATTCATTGTCCTGTCTTCAATATCTCTTTCAAACTATGTTTCTCTGCTCTCTTTCTTGTTGCTTCCTGTCCATGCTGCCCATGAGATGGAAACCTCCTCTACCTCTGCAATCTGCTGACAAAGCACAATACAAAAAAGTTGTTCTCCAGGGTACACACCTGTGCTTTATCACGCCACCTTTTTCCCCTCCCTCCTCCCTCCCACTGCCATCCTCTGATGTCTCATGCACAGAATTTTGTTGGCCTGAGACTGTAAGCCCCTCCAGGCAGAGACCTTGCCTTTTTTGTGTGTTTGTGAGGTGATGCTCCTCTCCCTGGAGTTCAGCCCTTCATTGCTCTTCCATTTCTTCAGCAATGCAGAGCTTTACTCCCTCTCTGACACAAAATCCTACTTCAAAACTGCATTCATACTGCTGTGGGTCTTGAAGCTCCTGTAGCAGCAAGGCAGAGTGTTCTATAAATGGCATGAGCGCTGATTGGTAATACCATGTGTTAATTGGCAATATCTGCCTTCAGTAGGCTCTGCAATATGTGTTATATCATACTGACTAGTTACATACCCATGATAGTAGGTATTAACTGTTTGAAGGATAAATGTGTGCTCCTTTGAGGGAAGCATGTGAATTTAGTAGTTTTGTTTAATTAGCCTTTATGGCCTGTCAAAAGCTGGAAAGTGAAGAGAGCATCCATCGAATGTGATGTGCTGTCAAAACCAGGCAAAGCAAGTATTGTCTCCCCCGCTGCATAGTTCCTTCAGAAACATCCCCTTGAGATAATCATCTTAGCAGTATCAAATTCTTGGCAACCCTGACCTGATCCAGAGCTCACAAAAGGCAAAAGGAGACTTCCCCAGACTTCATTGGTTTTCAAGTTCATCACTGTTGCTCTTTTGGACTTAGCAGTTAGACAGGACTCATTTTCCTCAGAACTGCCCCAGTTATGTACAGAGTGACACAGTTCAACAGTATTCTCTAAGCTGTGGGTTTGTTTGTTTTTTGCCAAACCAGAGGGTCTTCCCCTGACCATGGAGGCATTTTCTGTATGCATATTCTGTACCCAGAATCCATGATCCAGCACCACTTTTCTGTGCACTCCAGACCCTTGGTACTGCTCCTGCTGCCCCAGCCCCACTCACTGCTGCTCCCATGGGCTTTGAATGGCTTTGCTCAGCAACTGCAAACCCAATATCCCATTGCTTGTGTGCTACCAAGGAAATCCCCCTGCCTACATGCTCAGGTCTGACCTGGCATGTGCTGTCTGACATCCCTCCATTGTCTCAGGCTCAGTTGGTTCTTCTTCAGAGCTGGCAAACCCACTGATTTTAATGAGATCTATTATTATCTTTGGATCAAAGGCTCACTTGATGGCAGCTATTTGCACCTTTCACCATAACAGTAATTTAAAGGCGACCACAGGCATCTTCTGTTTACTCCTCAACAGTACCTCATCTTTTTTCCACCCAGATTGGAGAGGTCTGTGGGCACATACTTGACCAAGAATGAACCTGGTGTGTGTCTTCACTGTCAACAAAGGTGTAGGAGGGGGAAAAAGGAATCTCAGTGTTATAATCCACACTATTTCCTGACAAATTCAGGTGGAATAAAGGCTTTCATTTTCATCCTTTTGTAGGCATCACTGTAAACTCTTCACTTATACAGCTGACTTTACCTAGCTGGCATCCAATAAAAACTAGAGCATCCAGTTCACCACAGTGGTATAGGAATATATCTATCACCCAGTTTTTACCTTGCCTAAGCCCCTGTTACTGGGGGAAATTACTGGTTTCACTGGGCTGGTCTAGTCCACTTCAGGAAAATCAATTTCATCCTTTCTTCTCTCCTTCCATATACACTCCTGATGCAGCTGTTTTAACCAGTGGACTTATGGGAAAATAGAACTTTATTCTAACAGCTGAAGTCTTAATTTAGGCTATTTCAGAGAGAAAAGGTGGGACAGAAACCTAGTCATTTTAATAAACAGCCAAATTTTACTCTACACGGGACTGAGATGATAATCAGTTGATTACATCTGAGGGCGATATCTAATTTATAATAGTGGTATCACAGACTAGATTTTCCAGGCTGTCCAGTTGATGCACAGGGGGATGCCAGGTGTCTGGCATGTCATTTTTCAGAATGGGTTCCTGATAAGTGGTGCTGTATGTTAAAAGCCATTAAACATAGTAACACCTTCTTCTATCTTCCAAATATCTGCTAAGCCTGGTGCAGAGGCACATGACTGAACCTAACATACTTTGCAAAATATTAACACTGCGTATTACCAGCATTTATTACAGGACTAAAAAAGATGAAATAAGGAAAATCAAACACTTGCACTGTCTCCAAGAGCAATGGTTTTGTTCGGTCTGTTTGCATGACCTATAAAGAAATTCCACGTAACTATTCTTGTCAATCATGTTCAAATAGCTCAGCCCTGCCCTTTCTGTGTCTCTCTTCCTTCTCTCCATTGTGCTCACGATCACTGCTGCCACCCTCACAGCTATTAAAGCAAAACATTCAACCACAAATTGTTAATTTCTGCAGTTATACACACACTCTCTCTTTTCTATTTCATGGAACTACCATGTATCACGTTTATTTTTTTTATAATCGGTTCCAATTAAATATCACTAATTCAGTCTTAACATCTCATTTTTTACTTAACTTCAAAGGCAGTGAAGCAACTTATACACAAAATTAATTACGTCTATTATCACTCAAAGAAATCCACTTAATTCTGTCAAGCCTGGCAAATGATAGAAAAATGTTGGTTTGATAATATTAACATCAACAACTTAAACTGTATTTAAACTGGGAAGGAAGAAAATAGAAATATTAATTGCTCATCACAAATCTGCCCAATATGGAATGCCATGTGCTTCTGCTTGTCTAATAAATTAGTTTGCCTTCCCTGCACTATTTTTTGTGAGGTATGTATGTAGTTAAAGGAGCATATTGAGAAATGAACAATCAGGGTAACGAGGAAAGTGACTAAAAGTTAATAAAACCAAAGTCAAAATACTGAGGAAGATACAGAAGGTGTGAAATGCTGTCCTATGTGAGCAGGACTAGAAAGTGCTCACCTTTTCCCTCCTATTGTTCTATTTGTGTCCTTGTCCCTGATGTGAGAAAACTTAAGATGAAAATAAAACAACAAAGGAGAGGAGCTGGGGCAATCACATTGATTTATGTGCTAAAATCTGTGAAGGGAAGGATGAAACCCAGTCAATCTCAGCCTCCAATGTTGCAGACACTGTGATGAGTTTTCTAGGGCTCTGCACGGGCAGCTGGTGTGTCTGAGCAGACCGGTCCCTTTGCATCGCACCAGGGCCATCGTGGAGGGGAGCAGCTCTTAGCGGCCAGCACTCCTGCTTGCTCCAATCCAGCCAGAGCCCTGGCAGCCAAAGGGTGCCACAGACGCCTGCATGGGTGGGTGTCACAGCAATCTAAACAGACAGACCAGAAATGAATTTCACCACCAGAGATTAGCCAGCAAATTAAACTCAATCTCCCTGTCGGAAAAGCACAGCAATGGAAAGTGCCCTCACCACGCTTCCGAGAGCTGCTCCTGCCCACTGTGCCTATCCAGCACTGCCTTCCTCAGCCCCAGAGATAGGGATGTCAGATGTTATGGCCAAGAAGAAGCCAGGAGGAGATGGTGCACTGCCAATGCAGCCCAGAGAAGGAGTGAAACCTCACTGAAAGCCAGGGTCTGCAAAAGCCTCCCATAAAACAGAGCCAGATCCACCACAAGTGAAGTTCATTACTCTGTTTACCCAGAGGGAGCAATATTGACTTATACAAAGGGATGGTCCAAAGTCCCACATTTATTCCCAGGACACAGTCTCACTTAGGTGTTTATACTGCCCCTAAAATAAGCACTTCACAGTAAGTGATTGCAGAGTGAGGTACTACTTACCTATTTTCTGACAAGAAAATTCCCGTCTTGATTTACCAGTCCACGTTCTCACACATTTTTCTCACTTCATCTTCTTAGGCCATGTTAACCTGGTGCATACCATGACCAGAACTTGCTTCCAGGGTAATCATTCTGAGCAAAATTTTGCAGTTTTGAAAGAACCAAAACAACACATGGGAGTGAAGAGCGGAGGTTTCAAAGCAGCGTATGGAAATAGAAATACAAACCACTGTAAATGATTTAAATACTTTGGCTAGAAGTACTGAGTGTAAGGAAAACCAAGCACAGAAACCTACAGCTCAGCTATGACCCCATAAACAGGTCAGAGTGCCTGGGAGCCCCAAAACCTGATGCCTCAGATGTGTGCCTGGCACTAACAGCTGTAGGGCACTGTTGGGCCACAGGAGAGTCCTACCAGCAGCAGGTATGATGTCCAGGACCACCCCAGTGCAGACAGCCCAAAGGGTAGACAGTAGAGAGGGAGCAATGAGGAGCCAGGCTGGTTTTGATGGAAATCTGCTTTGCTGTCCAGTTTTGAAATCATTTGGAAGATGTGTTAGAACACGGAACAGGCCTGTTCTTTTGAAATGACTGAGTGCCAGCAAACAAGTGTGTTTTTAACAGAATAAATGTTTCAGCACAAAAGCTTTGACCAGATTCACAGAGGAGCACAGTCTGCTAAAAGTCTTCCTCAGCAGTCATCTACAGGATATGAAAGTCTGGTTTAGCCAGAAAAATAAAAGCCCAGCTTCTTAACTTGTACTCACACCTTGTACTATTATAGGTCAGCCTCCAGCAGTTAGCCAAGATAGCAACCTGTAACAAGAACTCTGCTGATCTCAGAAATCCATCTATAAGCCTGATCCAAAGTTCAGAGGAGATGGCAGATTTTTCATAAGCCTCAATATACAGAAAGACCTTAATGAAGAGCGTGGATGTTCCCAGACAGTTTTCACACATTCATGACTGCTTTTCCACCCACTGAAAGGACTGATTTTATCTTGTAATGCTTGAGTCCAACCATGACATGTACTGATTGGAAAATCTCAAGGCATGAAAGAGGAACATCTGCTAAACAGGGATACAGGATTCTGCCCTGACTCAATCTCTTCACTACATTTCAGCATTGAGAGGGGGATATCATGCCTCCATTGATTGCCAGTACTGGATTCTCAAAGCGAAGGAATATTTGCTACTGACATAAAACTCCCAGAGGCATTTCCTAATGCCAGACTCACTTCCTTCCCTGCAAGGGAGAGAAGGAAGGAGACATGTCTTGGAGGGTGTATGAGGATATAATCACCATTTTGTCCCCAAACCTCAGTGGCAAAGATTCCCTTAGCAGCTGTTTCAAATCACAGCAACAAAGCAACATCTAACTCACACAGGGAAAGGACAGCCAGGAAATTCTAGAATTAGTCTCCTACCAAGTGGATCTTGGAGTAGAAAGGAAATCAGTCTTCTGCATCTAGTATCCTTCTACAAGCCTCTACTTTCACCAAGGAGAGCAAAATGTTGCAAAAATCACCTAGAGCAATAGACATGGATAATTTAACAACCATTTGGAAGATGAGAGATTTAAGCTCTTGAACCAGCAGCAAAAGCAAGCTTGAAGTCAAAACCTTTCTCCTTTGCAAATGCCCAACAAGTAGCTATTCCTGATTTTCAAACACAAAGTGTGTTTATATCTTTCATGCAAATTCCTATGCAAAAGAGGGGCTTCACATCAAAAGTTACCCCTCACCCCTGTTCCCTGTCTTCCCTGCTGGAGAGCACGCAGTGTGCTTGAGAGATCTTGTCCAGACCCACTGGGAGGCTTTGACAAGCACCCTTTGCTTGCACATGGTCCTAAGTGGTATCAAAAATAGTAATTCAGCCATCTCTAAGCAAACAAAACAGAGACTGTAAGAGACAAGAGCCTGCCAAATCTGGAGTGAGGCATGTAACATTTTTCTTTCAGGAAGAAGGGATGTTTTCCCTTTCATCTGTTTTCTGTTTGTTCATTTGGTTTCATTCATTTACAAGAGTCCCCTTTTAACCAAAGGGGAAAAAGTTGATGTTTATTTACATCCTCTCTGCATAATAAGGACCTGGCCCTCACACACATATGTATAGTCCCACTTAAATCAATGGGATTTGCCTGAGAAAAGTTAAATAAGTAGCAAAGTCCTTGAAGGAGCAGGGCATAATATATCTACCTATTGAGATAAAATAATTACCTCTTACAATAATCAGATTCAGCAGTTGTCACCCTTTTTTCCTCATTTAGTCTCTAAAGTTATGTTCTGTCTTGTTGCTAAATCAACACAAATTTACCAGTGGAGTTAAGGAGGCAGCACCCAGTCTGATTTCCACACTTCCCGACATGCAGCCCTTTGTTATAATCATCATAACAATATTAAAAAAAAGATAAGGACCGCTGTCAAAAAGTTAATCATCAGAAGCTGGAAATCGCAGAGTGAATCTGTCAGTCATCTGAACTGGACAGGGTCATGAAAATGAAAGGGAAAGAATGCGCAGTCCACAGATGATGCTTACATGCTAATAAAAACCAGCCAGGCAAAAACATATATGCACAAGGCTGAGCAATTTGTCACCCTGGGCTATCATGGCTGTTCCCCTGCCTATTGTAACAATGCCAGCATTCAAAATAGTCAGAAAGGAGCTTACAGGAGCTGAATGCCAGCACATGTGTTTTTCCAGCTGGAGCCGAGTCCTGGACCAGCTTCTGAATTCTAGTTTAAGTTTCTTACTCTCTCCCTCAAACAGGAAAAACACATAATGCAAAGACTGAAAGCCCTAAAATAAAAATGTTGAAGAGAAACTAAGGCTGGAAAGAGTCCTAAAAACATAGATACAAATTTGGAAGCGCTAACTATGCCCCTGCTGCACACATACCTTCCTCTCCACAGAGCCTCTCCGAGCTCTGCCTGCCCCTAACGCCAGGGACAGCAGAGCCTGCGCAGCCCCCGTGCCCTGCACCCAGAGCCCGGCACACGCCTGGCCCTGCTGGGGCTCTGGGGCCGGGAAGGGCTTTCTGAGGATGCTTCAGACTGCCGTCAAGACACTTTACCTCTGAAAATTTCAAATGCTTTCACTATATTGGCCTTGCAAATCAACACAGATTCCCTCTCAGCCCCTCGCCTTCTTCAGCAGGAATGGTTCCATGCGGCACAAGTGCGTGTTTAGAAAAGAATTTTAAAAAGATAGTTTTCATCCCTCTCCAAAGTTTCCAGCCATCTACTCCAGGCATAATCATTTCAAACTCTGCAGCACTTCACATTTGGTTAAAACCACTTCAGTTTAGAAGTGATTAGAGGTTGAAGATTTGCAGTTTAAAATTTAAATTAAACTGTTTGAAATTATTGGAACACTTCACACATTTAAAGCAAATAATTTTTTTTATATTTATTTATCTTTCCTTCCCAGTCATTCTGGATTTTCAGTAGCAAACTGCAGAGCAGAAGCAGCTATTAAAGAATCAGAGAGGACCATTAGTCAAATTTAGGTTTTCAAATCCTAGTAACTTATATAGGACAAAGTTGTGAGAAAGACAGACAGGACAGGAAAAATATCTTTAGATACATAGAGAGAAAATCATGGGAATGGGTACTAATAGTGTGTGGTTTAAGTCTTGTACTAAAATATTACTTCAAATCATTTGCAGCCAAATTCCTTTATTTATAAAAAGGCCTGTAGCAGAGGCAAACAAGCACACTTTACTGTCTTATAATTTCCTTTTAATTTTCTAAGATTTCATACATTAGTTGGAGAAATTAACCCTTTATTCCAAAACAATCTCTTTTTCTTCCCCCCGCAAAAGACACACAACATCCCTAAACTTATCACTCCTAAATTTTATGTGACACAAACAAACAATGCAGTTTATGCAACTAAACTGCATTTCCATAGAGATTAATCCTGAGTTCCTCCTGAGAAGCAGCAATGTTTGTGCCAAATTGCAGCTCTCGGTTCACAATAAGAATGGCACAGTGCACACCTGTGTGTGAACCTGAACAAAACTGACCCGTTACACAGAGCACAGCCTGATGCTCTCAGCTCAGAAGTTCTGACAAGAATAAAAATTAAAGCATTTTCTAGTGTGCACCACTAGTAAAACCAGTGCTGAAAAGGTGGCACCGGCCTTTGGACACATATAAACTGTAAGTGTAGGCTTGTGCTGTTTCTCTCTTCAGGGAAGGAGGTGGAAAAGAGGACAGGCTTCATATGCAATTCTTTTAGTGCCCTTAAAGGTACATTTATATATACTGATCACTGGCTTTCATCAGTGTTCCTCTGACTTTCCAGATCAGTGTAGAACTATAAATAATCATTATAGTTAACAAAGGGTCATTTACAGTCAGGTTTTTATGGTGCTTGAACTGCTTAATATTGTGAGTGACACAAAAAGTAAAGAAACATAAAACTAGGTGAAAATCAAACCCAAGACATACATCATCATGTTTAACAAAACCATCAAAAGCAGTTTCATCTCTCTCTTGTACATCCTTCCTATTATCAGTAGCTAATAAACCCTGTTTCCTCATTAGGTTCATTCACAGCTACATATGTAAGTGAAAAAGTAGATACACAGGTTGGATTAGAGCTCTGCACTAATTCTTCATGGATGGAAATCTATGGTAAAAAATAAAAACAAAAACAATGGAGGGGGGTCAGAAATAAAAGAAATAAAAGTTGGGTTTTTTCCAAGTACCCACAAGTAATACTCAACACTTGTGCATTTGGTATTCAAATCTTTTATGATCTTTATATTAAAACTGCCTACTTGCCACATGCCTTTTTAAGCAGTACTAGTCTTTGACACACACACTGAAATCTACCCAGTGTGTTAAAGTTATTGAACTGTTGCGAGCTTCCTGACAACAGTGCTCTGCTAATGCCAGTTTTGATTCCACTGACATTAATCTTGGTAGGGCTGAGATGCTGTTAATACTCACTTCCTAAGCGAGGTAACCCCTTCAAAGGCTGACACACACCACCTCGCCTAGTTCATCAAATATATAATCTTACTAAATGCTGTAATCTTAAATCCCAACCTAGAGTAACTAGCAGTGCTTACATGATAATTTTTCTTTAAAGTTCATCTAAAGGGAAAAAAAAATATCTATTAAAGAATTGTAGATTTAAAAATCAAAACTTAGGACCACCACCTTCTCCATATACTGCACCAAACTTCTTATTAAGCTTTACTTTTAACACAATCTAAAATTATTTTTGCCTTTCTGCCAGTCCTCCCACGCTTCCATGCTCACAACACACATGAATCTTCCAGAAGGTCCCATTGAATTTTTAAAGGGCTCCTTTTTTTTCCCCATTTGACAACTTTACATCCTCAAATTAAAAGGAGTAATGTAGCTACAGCATGTGATGTAGAAGGAATTATAAAAATGGTTCTTCACTGCCAATGCTACTCAATGACAGCTCATTTTCTTGTGACAATAGGAAGAACAAGATTAGATGTGACTCTAATTCTTACCCAGACTTCAGGCCAGTGAAAGTCAAGTTAAAGGAATAAGGCTCTCAGTCTCTGGAGGGCAAGGGTACCAGTCACTTATTTCTTATGAACACTTGCTGACATGTGCACTAAGCATAATAATAATAATTTTATTTATAAAGTGCTCCCCCACTGAAATGCTTGGGGCATTGTACAATATCATAAAAGCAATTTAAAGTACATTTTAAAACATAGGAAATAATGGACCACCCTCTAATAATAATAATTTTTATTTGGAAAATTATGACAAGGACACTGGCCTGATGTTTGAGACTGCCATCAGCTACAGCAGAGGAGAGAAAAAAGGAGAAAGAAGGAAAAAAGGGGAGAGCAAAAGTGAGGAGGGAGGAAAGGGAAGGGGTAGGAGAAAGGAAAAACAAAAAAAAAGAAGGAAAAAAATGGGAGAAAGAAAGAGAGAAATAGAGAAAGAGAAAGAAGGAAAGAGAGAAGAAAAAGAAAGAAAGAAAGAAAGAAAGAAAGAAAGAAAGAAAGAAAGAAAGAAAGAAAGAAAGAAAGAGAAAGAAAGAAAGAAAGAAAGAAAGAAAAAGAAAAAGAGAAAGAAAGATCGAAAGATCTCTTCTGGTTTTGATTTACAAGTTTTAAGGCTCCTATAGCATCTGTGTTTAAAAAAATCACACATTTCAAGTAGCACTGTTTTCCTATGTATAATGAAAATCATAAGGGAATAATATGACTAACAAATTACAGTCAGGTAGTTAATTCTCAGCTCCTGTTAGCTGGCATTGATGCTTCAATTTTCCAGACTAGCTTGAATTACTTAATTTCCTGGCTTTCACTGTTGCAAGTGGTATTCCTTATAATAATGCAGGAGCAGTTGGGTATTTTTTTCCTCTCATGTATTTTATGTATGTAAAATTTTTAATTAATGTTTATTTAGGGATAAAAAGAAGAGTTTTTGCATCATGGGAATGGCCAAATTTATCACACATGCTAATCTACTAGTGTCAGCAAAGTTACCCAGGGGATTCACTTGGCTCTTTGAATCACACTATCATATATAATTCCAATAACGGGCGTCTCCTGGGGAATAAGAGGTAGAAACCAGAAGGAGGACTAGGAAGTCCAGGGTAGGATGTTGGAAGATGCTTCGACAGTGCCTGGCACTGGACATCTCTTTCCCGTGCTGGTGCGGACAGGCAGTAACCCTGGTACACCCATAGCACCACGCCAGCCAAGGGCCCCAGCCAGACCCCAGAGCTGTGCCACTGCTGGTGATCCAGGACTCTGGGTACAGCTGGGAAGAAGTGGGGATGTGGTTTTTTCAGAAGACCAATGGTGAAGCCTCCCACTGTGATGATCACACACGCAGACTGATTCTGCAAAGCATGTTCAGAACAGCCGAACCGCCAAAGATTTTGGCTGAGTGGGACTGGGAAGGTCAGACAGGTTGTGCCTTGCAAGGCACAATCAGAGAGCATGGATCAGATTCCTAATTAGGACTCTACTAATTATTTTGAATGGATGGATAGGCTTAACAGGAACCTTAGCTGAGTGTCCTTGTACACCCTACATTTGCTACGCCATCAGTGTTTTTGCATCCTCACTTAGAGGTAAAGAACAGAGAGAACTAGAATTCAATCTGACTCCTGAAGTGAAATACAATTAAAAATATTTCCATAGATACATTATCAACTAAATGAGGGCTAAGGGAAACCTCCATCCCTTACTAGATGTGAGGGGAAACCGAGTGACAAATGATGAGGGAAAGGATAAGTTACTTAACACCTTCTTTTCTTCAGTCTTTAATAGAAAGATAAGTTGTTCTCTGAGTAATTAGCCCCCTGAGCTGATAGACAGGGGTGGAGAGAAGAATAAAACCCCCATAATCCAAGAGGAACTGGTCAGTGACCTGCTACACCACTTAGATACAAACAAGACTATAGTGTTGTATGGGATCCACCAAAGGCTACTGCGGGAGCTGATTTCCCACAGCACTGGCTTGGGGAAACTGGCTTTCCATGATGTGCAGGGATCTATTCTTCCCTGGATAAAAAACTGTCTGGATGGCCAGGCCCAGAGAGTGTCAGTGACTGGAGTTACACCCAGCTGGAGATCCTGGTGTTCCCCAGGAATCAGTGCTGGGGCCCATCCTGTTCAATGTCTTTACCAATGATCTGGATGAGATCAAGGGCACCCTCAGGCAGTTTTCAGATGGCACCAAGTCGGGTGGAAGTGTTGATCTCCTGGAGGGCAGGAAGGCTCTGCAGAGGAATCTGAACAGGCTGGATCCATGGTATGAGGTTGAAGAAGGCCAAGTGCCAGGTCCTGCACTTGGGTCACAACAACCTCTGCAGTGCTGCAGGCTGGGGACAGAGTGGCTGGAAAGTGGCCCAGTGGAAAAGGAGTTGGGGATGCTGGTGACAGCAGCTGAACATGAGCCAGCTGTGCCCAGGTGGCCAAGAAGGCCAATGGCATCCTGGCCTGGATCAGCAACAGTGTGGCCAGCAGGACCAGGGAAGGGATTGTCCCCCCGTACTCAGCACTGGGGGGGCCAGGCCCCGAATCCTGTGTTCAGTTCTGGGTCCCTCACTACAGGAAGGACATTGAGGGGCTGGAGGGTGTCCAGAGAAGGGCAGTGGAGCTGGGGAAGGGTGTGGAGCACGAGTCTGATAGGGACCAGCTGGAGCTGGAGAAAAGGAGGCTTAGGGGGCCCCTTATCATTCTCTACAACCACCTGAAAGGAGGTTGAAGCCAGGTGGGGATCAGTGTTCCCTCCCAGGTAAAAAGCAATAGAAAAAGAGGAAATGGCCTCAGGTTACTCCAGCGTAGATAAGGGACATGGTTTAGTGGTAGACTTGGCAGGACTGGTTTACCAGCTGGACTCAATGATCTCCAGGGTATTTTCCAACCTAAACAATTATATGATTTTCAAGAAAAATTTTGGATAGTTTCATTTTCATAGAAGCTGCTGAATAACTCCCCAAATTTACTCCCAAAATTTCAACAACTGTGTCAAGAAACTCATTTAGTCAGTCTGCACACTCCCAAGAGAAAGGATTATAGCTTTACTTATATTTTGGATGACCCCAAGCACCTCTTTGTATTTAGCAAATAAAAACACATTCAAATAGCATTGGCTGGCCTCTCACTCTCGAATGTGCACATGTGCCCAACAGGCAGGCAGTTCTGCTCAGGAATAAAACTGAAATTATTATAACCAACTCAACGCTTGATTTTTTTTTTTAAGCCTTTTTCTGTGTCATTTGCACCTTTTCACTGAGTAGAATTACTTTGGTCTTTAAATTATATTTTCCTCATTGAATTTCTGTGTTGCATGCTCCTTTGCATGTTTCATTGCTCAGCATTATCATTCATTAATGTTTCAGCTGCTTTCTTTTGTCTGCTGCCCTTCTCCTGTTAACATCAAGTTTCTTTGCTAGTCAAATAAGTTACCCCACTCTTTTTATAAAGCCTTGGTTACGGCTTAAAAAAAAAATAAAAGCAAGAGGATACAAAATCTTCAAATGGCTTATTAGAATTCAGTATGACTGGCAAGTGTCATTTAAAAAAGAGATACTGCACCTTTAATAAATTTAATCCACGTCTGATTACAGAGGAAGAAAGCTCTTTTTTAATCTTACAGGGCTGGAATATTGCAATAACTGTTCCATCTGATTTTAAAAATAAGATTTGCTAAAGGTCAACGTATCTCCTGGCCACATATGCAGCAACATTGAAATTTCCTTGGCCAGGGAATAAAAAGATTCTATCATTAAAAATAAAAGCGCAAGGACATCTTGCAAGCCCATAGGGTTTTTAGAAAGAGAAGGAGACATTTCGTTATCAACTAGCAATCATAAGATTTTTAAGCAATATCTCTAATCTGCTTCTCTTCCCCCCACCCCCACTCCCCACAACCCCCCTTTCCTTTTCACATCAAGGTCTTTTTATCTTCCAATTTTGCATCTAAAGATGAGGTGAATGCCATTAGCTCAATTCAACCTCAAGTGTAGTCAGATGTGCCTGTGATTTCTGAAAAGCACTGTCTAAGGTCACATTAAAATGTATAAGAGCTTTTCTATTCCTGAGAAGGGGGCTTATTACCCATCCATGGTGTAAGGGAGTAATGTCAGTGGCCATAGACTAGGGTGAAAACAAAAGAGATACCGGGGTTTCAGGCTTTTGTCAGAGAACCTCTCTGCCTCCCTTTTATTGCTGTCTGAAGCCCTACAGATAGCGCCACTGACTGTAAACTTGGGCAGCACTGGGGGAGAGAAAAACAAGTTAAACAGGCTCAGACTCTCCTCCCTTGAACCCTCATCTCTAAAAGCTTAACTCTTTCTGCAAAAATAAAATCTGAAAGCAGCACTCCCCACACACTGAGGGGTTTTGCTCCACTCGCTTCCCAGATGGGATCACCACCACCGTGGGGGCCACCAGAGCTCCAAGCCTGCCAGAGACAGGGGCATCCACTCTGCTCTGAGCACACTGCTGTTCTCAGAAAAGAAACCTGGTAAATGCTCCTTGGGATTAGAGTCAGGACAAGATCAGAGCTGCCAAATTTGGCAGCAACTTGGAGTGCCATTTTTTTTTTTCCTTTAATTTAAGAAAGGCTGCCAAGAAAAGTTAATGAGTGTTTACCTGGGCATGATGTCCATATTTTCCTGCAATTGAATTAAGGGGCTGTCACTCAGGGATAATGCGAGTCATCAGTAAAAAATATTACAGTACCAACAGTTTCTGTTTTCCTTCTTTCTTTATGAAAAAAAAATTACCAGTCAAAAGAAAAATTCAATCACAGGGGCTTTTCGAAAACAGATATTCATGGCCAGTTTTAAAACACTTTTCAAATGTAATTGTATATTTTAGACTCAATTCCTGTCTCAGACCTTTCTGTGTGATCTTATAGCTTTAAGTACCTTGTAGATATCCCTTCAGGGCCATGTGCATGGCTGACTTGCAGCAGTCTGATGTCTTTAAGAGACTGCAGGCATGCTCTTTCTACTGTACAACTCTGCACTGAACTCCCATGACCTGGTACAGAAGATACACTCTCTTGGTGATCTACTGCTGAAGCTGCAGGTAGGCCTTTTCTGGAAAAACAAGGGATTATTTCCACAACTTCAACTGCCTTTTGCCCTAAGGAATGGGCAATCTAAAAGCATGAGACAGGTTTTTTCTTCCTTTTTTTTTTCCCCAGCAGCAGGTCTGATTCATCTCCTCTCCAAAGCACATTAAACACAATCTAATTTATAAAGGGTGGGCCAAATGTATTCAGGGCATAATACTTCTGAATGCTACACTAGGAGTTAATCTGACCCATAATTTTCCAGCTTGGTAAATTTTCCCATCTTGCAACAGTGATGCCAGTTAAGTGACTCACTGTGATGAGATAATGTAGTGACTTAATTACCATTGTGAACAATGAAGTTACCGTGCCATTTGTGCACCTTAAAATGGCTCACAAGCTAGTAAAGGTAATTCCTGGCTTTACTGTGTACCATGGAGCTTATTAGAGGGAGTAATAGATTGATATACCTCTTTCTTTGTGAGTAGGGTTGAGACCTTCTGCAATATTTTTTCATGGCACTATATATTTTCAAGCCTTGCCTCTGAACTCATTAGCTTTTTCCCATGCAAGCAACTCCCTGTGAAAAGGGAGCTAAGGCATGTTTGCAAACTCCAGGCAGCAACACGGATCTGTAATGCAGTCTGCACAATCATTGTGGCATGCAAAGAAAATCGCTCGTGCAAAGGAGGCTTTGACGTCTCTGAGATGTGTTTTGTCTCGTAGACAACATTAGCTTGAGTGAAAATCACACTGTTTCTATGTGCTGACAGTGCAGTTGACATGTACAGGTGATCCCAGTATAGGTTTCATCTATTCCAAGTGCAAATAGCAAGGAATATTCAGCATCCCAGGCTTTTAGCCCAGGCAAGGCAAAGCCTCTCCCCAGGCTGCCCTGCTCACGATGGTATCCAAAGGCATGCCACCTCTGTGCACTGCAGAGACAAACAAGCTCTTCTAATCCTTGTGGAAAGATACAGTGTGCTGTCTTTGTCCCTTCCTGAGAAAAATTGCCATCAGTTGGACAACAACCATTCCTGGCCTCATGTGACAATAGATTATAAAAAATTGAGCTCTTGGGCACATCACTGTATTTACCCATTTGTCCTTTGGTTGTGTCAGTGTTGTCACTTTCCGTGAAGCCCATGGAGTGCAGGCAGCCTTTGCCCTGCCCTCACCATGTCAAGCCAACACTTGACCTCAGTACAAAGCACACCTGGTGCCTCTCACAGGGCTGAAAGCGCTTCCTCTGCAGACTCCAGCTAGCCTGGGATCAGAAGGATGAGTTAAATACATAACTTCAAATATAGTCAAAGTTTCAGTAGGCTACTTGGTTGGTTTCCACACCCCACATGCCAAATACATCCTCTAAATTACTTCCTTATTTGTCATTTATGTACTTTTGAATTTTAATGAATAGTTCTCTCGTTCTTTGCCAAACTCCTATATTCATAGAAAGCTGGCATTTCACAAATATCAAAGAGTGCTGCTAAGTGAACCAACCTCAGAGAAACTCAGGAATCATCATTCAAATTCCTTGTTAAAACAGGAAAACAGCTAAATGACATTTATCTGTTAAAATACAAATAATATTTCTGCTTATCCTTTCAGTGCTCCTGCACAGCCTTAGAATGCCTCCCAAAGTGTTTGGACTGCAATTTTGTTATGTTGTTTTGAGCTCTGGTTTCAAAATCTGCAGCAATGTGAATCAAATCAGGATTTCAGTTTTCTGCTGTTCTTTTTAATAGGAAGGTTCAGAAAGAAATTGACCCCTCTTTTTTTTTTTGGCAGCCATTTGACAGTAGATCATCTTTCTTTTAGTAACCCACATCACTGTTTCCACAGTAATACCGCAGTATTTCCACAGTAATACTGCAGAGCACAGACATTAGCATATTGATAACTGCAGCAATGTGAAATATTTGTTTCATATTCATCTAGTTTTGTTCTATTTATTTATTTATTTAAAAGGAAGGGGCTTTTTTCTGATAAGCAATCTCTGACTTAAGGAACAGCTATAATTTTGTTTAGGGAAGATGAAAGACCTCCTCAGAGATCAAGGAAAAGAAACAGGGAAAGAAACAAAGGTGAAATCAACCCAGGTGATTTTTTTTCACAGAGCCTTCCAATACAAAGCACTGGCAAAGAAAAGCAAAGACAAGTATGAGACACTGATCACTATATCCTCCTGCAGCACAGGAAAAAGATTTTAGAATCATAAAGCATTAGGCTTATCTTCTGTGATGAGAGATGGCTGCTTTGTTTAGATGGTCTCCACTAAAACAGAGAGTGACAACTTCTCAGGTACAAAATTGGCTTGTTATGTGGGCTTTAAAATACTCTGAACGGAGAAGCTTTATGCAAAGATCCAAGCGTGTGCTTTTAACACACAAAGACAGAAGCTGAGGATCTGAAATCGGAGATGAATAATAAGAGTACTAAAGTCATAAAGTGGCTTTATGTGAATGGAAATTCTGTATGGGAAACAAGCAAGAAGAACTAGAAGTATCACTAAATAATGGAATATATGAGTGCAAGTGAAACCTTGTAAAATGATTCTCATAACCAGAATATCAGTACAGACAGGTTCAATTTATATAGAAGAGATGCAACGGGAAGAGACAGAGAAGGGATGGTTTTGTATGTGAAAAACATCTCCAATGCCAGCAGATGACAATATGAAAATAGAGAATAGGGTAGTGAAGTTCTTGGACAAAGACAAAAGGAATGAAAATCAAAGAGGAATCTACAGGAGACAAACACTATAGATCACCAAGACTGGAGGAAAGGAAGAATAATAATTCTTGGACCAACTCTCAAGATACTTGTAACCACAGGATACCCTCCCCACTAGAGAATATAATTTCCCAGATATTTACTGTGCAGCTAGAGAGAGATACAGGTTACATCAAAGAGATTTTTAAATAGTGTGGGAGACAGCTTCATAATCCTGACAGGAGAGATTCCAACTGGTAGAAAAGTCAACCTGGAAATAATTCTTCCTCAGAGGCTTGAATTAATGATGTAAAAGCAACCAGTAAAGAAACTTAGAATGAGTTAACTACCTTTTTTTTGCCCTGAGAGGAAGGGATTCATAGCAAAGTATACATTTTAAGAAGCCATATTCTGAGTAGAAATGTAATTTAAATCCAATCCTCCTGCCTTCAAATGAGTGACAAAGCAACCATTGATTTTGTTCTTTGATGCTAGCTCCATCTTCATCTAGAAGTCAATTCACATTGAGATGAGAATTTGCAGC
The DNA here is from genome assembly GCA_013399225.1 of Rhipidura dahli. Classification (NCBI taxonomy): domain Eukaryota; kingdom Metazoa; phylum Chordata; class Aves; order Passeriformes; family Rhipiduridae; genus Rhipidura; species Rhipidura dahli. The sequence continues at coordinate 119,273 of VXAC01006143.1, read as the reverse complement.
ATACCAGTAATTCTGCACGAAGGGCAAGGATTCACCCATGAGATGCTACGGAGACACTGAGACACCAAACCCAGGTGCCAAGTCCTACCACCTAGTCAAGAGAGAGACATCTCCCCAGGGTGTTCCAACCCACCTGAGATCTGATTGCCCTCTGGATACAAGTAGCATTCGATGTGAAATACCTTAGGCACCTACAGCTAGGGAGAATTAGTCCCCTGCTGGATCCTCATGCGGATGCTGTTATGCTCCCACTAAGAATATTTTTATGGGAAGCAGTTAACTCTGACGGTATCCATATGGAGACCGGATAGGAAATAGTTTCAGTGTTGCATACTGTATCCTACTTTTCCTATCTAAAGAAGACTGACGGATATATTAAAATTCATCTGTGAGAAAGCAAGCTGTGAAATCTCAAAGTACATAGGAAGTGATTGTTTTTAGGGTCTACGTGAAATTCTCAGCCATTGTTTAACCATCAAATGGTGGTCTGGGGTATTTTTTTCCCATTTTTGGTTTTGAAGTTAGAAATAAAGCTCTCAGGCAGGAGGGCAGAGGCTGGCTGCTCTTACTGACATATTTCCATCTCTTTTTCTGAGACAGATTACTTCCCTGTCTTCTTCTCAGTAGATTCACGAATACATTTTTCTCCCATTTAAATTAATCTTTAGTCAATAAGAATGAAATAGTGCAGTGTACACCCTATTATAGAGATTCTTTTTATGCCATGTGTAGTATCATTATCAATTTTCTATTTCTACTAGGTATGTCTTACCTGGGATTTCATTTGCCTTTTTTTACAGCCACATCATTGCCAATGTCTTGGACACATCTCTATGTATTAGTTTGCAATGGTTGAGATGCAGGCATTTGTCTTATTTTTTAGATGAAGAAAACAAATTTCCTTTTCTCCTTTTCTCCCCTTTTCTCTTGCAGAAATTCTTGTTACCGTTTCCTAAGGGAAGTACTTTGCACTTTGTACTACTAAATTTAAACAAATTTCTAGTACTAATATTCTCCAGATCATTTGTATTTCTCCTTCTCCCAGCTTTTGGAAGCACAGAGCCAGTTATACAGTGATGATGGAAACTCTCATGCTTTCTTGTAGCATGAAATCTAGGGCTAGCAGCAAAGCCTAGAACACAGAGAAAAATCTTCAGACTGTGTAAATCAGCAAAGCTCCTTTGATTCAGTTTTCACAAGGATGTGGCTCTAAATCTATAGCATGTGTTCAAAAAATGTAGTCCAGTTAATGTGGAAGAAAATCCAAGTGCTATTGTTCTTTTGAAGACTGAAGATTATTATTCATGAAATGCACTGGGACAAGAGAAATCTCATAAAGAAAAAACAAACTGAGAAAAAAACAAATATGTAACATTTAAAATTAACTTGAAGATTTTTATCTTAGTATGGAAAATAATTTTTCTACCATAGATTTGAGATGTTAATAAGTTTTCCCTTATGCAGACTAACTTGAAAAGAATACAAATGTCATAATCTGGATTAAAATCATTCCTCCTCTATTTGAGATATACATCTCATAATCAAGAATATCCAGGTCCCCCTTTCACAGGCACTGCTATATTCCCCAGGGGTTTTCCATGCTGAAGTTAACTTATGCAGGTAGAAAATTTAGACAGAGTGAGACAGAGCACTAAACATGCAGGGCTGGAATTTATACACGTGAAAAAAAAATGGATGAACTAATTTTAAAACCGTGTTTGCTAGATGCACACTGTCTCTTAAGGGCTGTCTGTTGCCTCCCCTGGGTTCTCAGAGCTCTCTGTGAGCTCAGAGTTGCAGCCCCTTACTGGATAATCACCAAAGCAGCTTGTGATAAGTATCACCCACAGTGAAGGAAGCAGTTCAGAGTTTCTGAAGGTAAGGTAAATAGGCTTCCATTAATTGGAAAGAGCACTCTTTAATTACTTTTCTAGCCCAGACTAGCCTATTCTAATATATATCATAATTCAGAATACAGTAACTAATGTCTACAGAATTTTCATTACAAAGGGTGAAGAGCTAACTTTTGGGAGCCAAGGGTAGTTATGCCATTGATTTTAACAAGGTCAAGAATTCACCACAGATAGATAAAGTTGTTCCTCACTAGCTCTCTGTGCTTGTGTGAGCAAGAGCAAGTCATTGCTCTAGACTCCTGTGGTCTCTCCCACAGCTTGTTTTTGTATTCAAGCCCATTAGTACTGTCTCCCAGATTTGTTTGACTGGACTAAGGGTGGGAAGAGCACCACACAAAAGGTCTCAGAGTAGTTTAAAAAGGGTAATAAAAATATTAAATAAATGTAAGCAAGATTTCTGCGCACCGGACACATAAGAACATAAAACCCACCCTGGATCAGACAGCAATCTGCCCAGCATGGGCCCAGTGATGGATGTTTGGGAAAGAGGCAGAGATGTAACTCCAGGCAGGGCCTTGTCTCCAGTTTACCTGCCAAGCCTCCCTCAATCAGTTCTAAAGGCCCCATGAAGCAGAGTTTACTTCTAAAACATATGGTTTAGCAAACACCACAGGAATTTCATGAATATGCCTAATTCTTTTTTTAAACTTATTTTTTCTTTTCACTTCCACTATATCCTATTCTCCATTTTGATTATGTACTGCACAAGGAAAAGGAAGGCTTTGTTGTTTTAAACCTAGTAATTTCACTGAATTGTGAAAATCAGAGCCTAATCCTCCCCTAATGACATTCTCTGCAATATTAATTATATACCTCAGAAGTTCCTTTCCAAGCTAAAAAGTCCAACTCTTTCCAGTCCATGGTGTATGGAAGGTGTTCCTGTATCTGGTAAAACACATCACATTTCTCCATAATTGCATTCAGTATTTAAGATACAGATATGCCATGAATGTGCATAAGAACATAACTATGCTTCTTATTTTTCCCACTGTTCTTTACCTAAATATTCCTAATCTTCTCTTTGCATTTCTTGAACTGACCCTTCTGAACAACTCTCTGAAATTATTTAAACATCTCTGGGCAGCTATACCATCCTGTCCAAAGATATATATATATATATATATGTATATACAGACATGAGCAGACAAGGATTTTAGGGGGGATTCTTCCCTCTGTGTGACTATTTTGCATTTACCACCATTGATTTCATTTGCCATCTAAAAAAAGAGTCTCTCTGGATAATGGGATACTTTGATCAGAGCTACTAAATGAATGCTATCAGAAGTCAATTTTGGTAGGCAACACTTAATAATATCTTTAATAATTGATCCTATTTTATCCTCCTCAACTCCAAATTATTCAGGAGTCTGACTAGGTTGCACAGTCTCACTGGAGCTCCCACTGAAAATGGGAAGCAATATTGATGGCACAATGGATCATACTGATGCAATCTTATAGGAGCAGACAGCATACAAGAAGACACAGTTGATGCTCCATGTGGCAATTACAGAATTTAGCTGTAGCACTTCGGTTGAATACTTGTACCATCTCCTAATTAAATGATTCCACTTCACAGGACTGCCATATAGTCCTCTGATTAAGTAAATAAAGGACTGCACAAATTTCCATCATCTTAGCAAAGTTTTTTTCCTTTTCTTCTTTTCCTTTTGTTCTTTGACAATTCCCCTGCTTCTACACCTATCATAAGGTAGGAAATATAAGAATGGAAAACAATTCTAAAGAACAAATAAAATGTTATGGATCTCAGCATCCCTGGGGCACATATGTTTTCAAAAAAAACCACCTCTAGATATCCTTACTTAATTATATGCTAAATTTCTCCTGATTCCGATTAAAGAAAGCCTGCATTCTTTTTCAAAAATTAAGATATTCTATATAAATAATATCTAGGATAAAAAAGAATATTCTCCAATCACTAAGCCAAGGAGAGAATCATTTAGTAAGTAACTGCAGGAGCCTGATGCCATCCCTCCGCTGCACAGGCTATCAGCCAAAGAGCACCACACAGCTGCAGTTTTACAGAAGGATTTTTGGAGTTCTGTGATAGTTTAAAAAAAAAAAAACAAAAACAAAAACGTTTTCCACTTGCATTCTCAATACAATAAAAGCTTTTCAGAACCTTTATTATATTTATAAATAAATAATCTAAACTAACATATAAAGACATTATATTTTTACAAGTACAGATATAATAATAAGCACATAAAATACATAGTTATTCTTTTGTAGATATGAATAAGGATGTAGTTATTCCATAGGGCCCATATAAAAAACAGGGGAATTATCTACTGTAATGTCAGGGACTAAAGGATGTCCCAGTATTTAATAATTTCTTATAGAACATGTAAGATATACCGCTAGTGGAAAACAATGAAGAGATCATAGTCCTTAAATTATTTAGAGACTATCAACATATATGACATCCCATCACTCTTAGGTTGTTACCTTCTGCTAAAAAAAAGGGTGAGACAAATGAATGTTTTCTAGAACATCCCTGAACTGGATGATAGGTGAATTGACACAGCACTTCCTATGCTCGCACATCACACAAGGTTCATAGCTTACTGGCCATTTTATTTTGAAACAAACCTCATCTGCTGTTCAGGATGCATCAATAATTTCAACTTTTAGTACACAGACTGGGACTGGCTTTTACAAAACTTTTAATTTACATTGTAAATCTGGAGAACCCCAAAATTGGGTTCTCTTCCTCTGTTTGGAGAAATGATGTGCTTTACAAAATGTTTCCCCAGAAGGAGAGCACTAACCACCTAAGTACTGCATGAGTATTACAAACTAAAGCCTATGGAAGTTTTTTTCCAAGAGTGGCAATGGTTAAGACAACCCATCAGAGCTTTATTTATCAGCTGGGCTCTGTGTGCCACCTCCAGCCAGAGGCCATGAGTGTTGCTGCACTCGTACACACGTGTGCACCGCACACACAGCACACTTGCTGCTGCAACATGCTATTAAGGTATTTCCTTCCTTTCATACAGAGAGCATTACAGAGGATTAACCAGCCCTCCCTTTCTTCCCAGAACACTGCGATTCTCCAAACTCGGAATTCATGCAATTCTGAAATTCAAACTGGAAGAGGTTTTCCTCATTCTCTGCAGATCAAAGGCAAACAGGGGAAAAAACCAAAATTATGCCTCATATACAATGCAAGGGCCTCTTCATTTCTAAGCTATGCAGATGACCCCTCCGCAAAAATAACAATCTCTAGGAACTTGGAAGAAGAAACTGTAGTCCCAGTTGCTTTGACCTAAATAAAGTGTCTGTGTAATTATCTTCAACAGGGCCTGCCAAAACATCATTTTATACTGTTCAAATGCATATTCTAAGAGGGGATGGAAATTTGAGGGACAGGATGGCAAGCAAAGTACATTTTATTTCTCTGAACAATTAGAAAGATTATAATAATACAGCAAATACTGTGCATCCTGCCACTATGTGCCATCTTCCATCCCAAAGGATCTCAAAGGGACTTGTCACTAATTCCATTTTTCTTGTTCCAAAAAAAACCATGTCAACCTTTAACTATTTTGTTCCATGCAGTACAATACATATTTAAATTTTCTACTACCCTTTTCGTTCTTGCAAAACTGACACTGTGCATTTGTTTGGGGTTTTTATTTCCAGTGTCTTGGGATTGCATACAGACTTGATAAACATGCACCTTTACTTAAATACAAGCCAAATTTTGCTCATAAATCATACCTTCCTTCTTCATTTCAGGCATTTTGCAAACATTTTGCAAAAATATTGGAGATGATTGGGCAGTTTTAGTTATGCAACAAGTAAAGTGATAAAATCTTATTTTGAAAGGATTTGCATGGAAAGAAAATCTGTTCAGTCAGTGAAAACTGAAATTAAAAAAAGGAAATTAAAAGTGAGAATTTTCTTTCTTTGGTGAATACTTTTTTCAAAAATTAAACTTTTGAACAAAATGTCTATTAAACAAATCAACAAAACTATTTTAAATGGATAATTCATTACACAGGAAAACATGATTTACAGAATGATGTAAGAGTTCAATAGTATAACATCTTTTTCATGATAGAAGTACAGATTGATTTGTAAGATACACACCCCAACAGCTGCCTGAAACAGAAGATATGTCCAAAAAAAAGGAGAAATTTATTCACCATTTGAAAATGCTCTGCAGTTAATAAAAGCTGAAGTTCAATTTCCTCAAAATTTAGACAAATGAAAAAAGGGAATAAACATCTCAGACTTTCTCCTCCTTATCTTAAGCTGACATTTCCTTAACCTGGCAAGTTAAATTCAAGAGCCTTTAGGACATGACTATTTGTAACTTTGAGAGGGATTTTTATAGAGAGAAAATTATTCCCTGCCTTGGAGTCTGGCCAGGGCACTGCAGAGAGAAGCATCTTGAGAAAAAGCGATCTGGTCAAAACAAGGGATACAGTCATGCTAAACTGTTTATATAAAACCCTCCTCCTGGCACCAAGACAAGCTGTCAGACACTACCACAGTGACCATCACAAACAAAGCAGTAAAGCATTTCATCACGAATGTTATCCCACACTGTGCAATTTCAGACAATAGACACCAGTTTGTTAGCAATGAGTTTGAGCAATTTACCAGGAAATGTGAAAGCTGGTCAAGTAGAGAAAGGAAAATATTTCCAGCCTATTACAGGAAAGTTCTACAAGAAACAAAACAGAGGATGTCTCTCAAACATGATCTTACAAGGTTGATATCCAGATTCATGCCAATGGTCCCTGTGTTGTTAGAGCTTTATTAGAGCCAACAGTGAAAGCATAGGTAAAACAAAAATTGAGACTTACAGAGTCCAAAACACACAATAGGTGATGAACTAGCAACATCTCAAAACTACCATCAGGAGACCCTGTTGGGATCAAATGCAACCTCATGAGAAATAATATATTTGTGAGGAAGATCCGTGTGTTGAACAGATAAAGCCTCAATCATGTCACACAGCAGTGGCTAGGTATATTATTCACAAAAATCACAGACACACACTTATTACAAGCTCAGGACATTAACATGAAGGTGGTACTGAGACTCAATCAGCGGGATGTGGGAAGGAGCATAGCAGAAAAACATCCAGTAAACATCAGAACAGACTTTCAAAACAGCCTGCTAACAGAAGAACCAAGTACAAGCCAGTCTCTTATCATCACAAGAATAAATTGCATTGGCACTAACATCAAGATGCCTGCAAGGTAAACACAAGGCTTTGTACAATACTGGCATGAGAAAGTAACTCTCTTAAACCCAGAAGAAAACACGTTAATTCTCCAAGCAAACTGGAAGCTCACAAAAGCTATCAAAGAAAGAACTTGGTGTGAAATAGTGTCAAGTTATATGATTGAGAAGATTTCAAGTGTATAAGAAAATTCTGCTAACCATATTTAATGCTGCGAATTTAGGTACAGTGAGAATCACGTTAGGAAAGGTGGCTTCCCAAGAAGGGATATTGTGTTTTGATAGGCTGCTCATGTGATAGATTTATGTATCTTTTATATTTGTGTATAATTCTTTAAAATCTCTTCTTTCAAGAAGTGCCTTGTGACAGAGGATACTAACTATATGTGCAGTAAGGACTAAAGGCTGAAATATGCACCACTTTGGCTCTCCCTTTTTGTACTTGAACATCAAACACCAAGGACATCAGTTCACTTTTAGCCCACCTTTTTTAGCTGACCAGATAACATTTAACACATTCCTTCAGGGAAGTACAACTTCTAGGTGCTGTCTCTTCTCCTTTCTTCCCAAGACTGCAGTAAAAATGAAGCTACTAATGTCCTTCAAATGAAATGATAACAGCTGTAAAAGAGAAGACATTGTCTAAGGCTCTGAAGAGACATGTTACTTGTCACCTTCTGTGTTACCTGTTGGTGCTGGGCAGACTTATTGCTTTTTTTCTCTTTAAAGGGAACTTCACATTTGTCTCTAGCAGATCATTTGGCTTCTGTAGACCTTTGTTTTGTTGTTTATTGCGTTTTTACTGTCAGGAACAATGCATCCTGGTTTTCCTACAGTGTTTTTGTACACTGTGATCCAAAATTTAACACTTCATTTCTTATTTGCTACTGCAGAAAATTCCAGTATTTTGAATTAACTTTTCCATTGAGACCAGCTTCTGCTGAACATAGGAACAGTCACACAGCCTGTCTGTATGCTGTACTGTGGGCAGAAATGGATGGTCTGCCAGTGTCCTCAGCCAACCACACTCCACTCAACCGCAGCTAACAAAGTATTAAATCTGACATAAGTCCAGCTGATAACGAACCTAAATATGCTGACATCAAGAAGGCAGACAACTGTCCCACTGTTTATGATGTTCCATTTTTTGCAGCTCAGCAGGGTTATGTCCTCCTACTTGTCAAATGAGTGTGCAGCACACACGCCGTATCAATACACCCACCTACAAGAGGAAACCAAGCCAATGGATTCATTCCGTGTATCTACAGCCACTAAATATTTGCTGTGGGTGAAAACACATATTCAGATTACAGATTTCCCCTGCTAAGACTCATGTTTAAATAATTTTCAACTTCCTTTTTAATTATGTGCCTGGAAGCCTGCTTTCCAGATTGAATCTGTACTCTAGGCAGACTGGATCTGTGCTAGAACAGCATGTCTTGTTTCAGCAGGTATCTGGTAAGAGATGGCACCCAGAAAGCTGCCTTCTGCAGGGGAGGATGAAATGCAAGAGAAAAAACTGAGGGACTGAGGACCCCAGTACAAGCAACCAAGGCAAGCAGATTTGGATATGCATGTTGTTCCTGCAGAGCAGCAAATTGCCACAGGTGAGATAATCCTCTGATTCTCAGCCCCTGTCAGCAAGGACAACTTGAAATGGGAGGGTAACTAGAGCCAGCTCAGCCTTTTGAGGTCAGAATTTGCCTTGTCTCAGCTCAAATTCAGAAAGAATTGTGTGGGAGCTGCTGCAAGTGTCTGGAAATTTTGGCCTGTCCTTTTGGAACAATACAGATCATGTGAGAAGGACCAGCTAAGGAAGTGAAAAGGACAGACAAGCTCTGATAGCCAATAACCCCATCAGGGCTTCCCATTACACAAATCCCCACCAAGTGAGACAACACTCAGAGGGACAAAGAAATCCATTAATTGTTTTTCCCTGAATAACTCACATGTATCTCTGGTCCAATGAACCACTCTTTTTCCTGAAAAATCACATTTTATGATTCAATGATCAGAACTTGTAAAAAGCATCACATTCATCTGTCTCTGCAATATAACTATGGCTGAAAATTGAATCTAATATGTCTGATGGTTATGGGCAGCAAATTCCTAAAACCCTTTACCATTTCAATTCTCCATATGTAATTTACATGGGACTATTTTTAAAGAGTGGCAGTTGGTTCGATGAAGTTTAATTTTCAGATGTATTGTCTTCAAAACCCCACTTCCAAAAAGCAACTAAGAAATTTGTTTTCCCCACTGAAAACTGCTCCTGATTTTGGGAACTATTGGATTTGTTTATTATTAAACCTTCTGTATGAAAATTACAGGCAAACAATCACAGCAGGTACCAACAATATGCGCCTACAGACTTCCAGTTACTCAGTCTGGGAGCAGAACTGAAGAATTTCTTCCTTCGGTCACAATTATTTTTTTGTTTCTGCCTCCCTACAGCTTCCTCTGTAAGAAAAGTGAAATTTGCTGTCAGCTTCAGCCTCACTGTGTAAGTTAAAAACATGTCCTGTCTCCATTACATGATTATAGGCAGACTTTCAACTCTGATAGTCTATGAGCTAAAGTCGAGGAATGTGTGCCAGCTGTTACAAAACAGTTTTCCTGGAAAATAGCCACCGGACCAGCAGTCAAACTAGGACATTCTACATACAAGGAAGAATAAAATATAAAAAAAAAAAAAAAAAGACAGCAGTACAACACATGATTTTAATAAAGTCAGGAATGCCATGAAATGTCCAGAAGAAAATATGTCTATACTAACTACTAAATTCGACAAAATCCATGAACATTCACTGCAAGAAGAGCACCACGGCACTGAAACACTCACCACAACATCTTCACTTTCTATTAAAATCTGCTGCAGAAATTCAGGTGTCTTTCTGTCCTGTTGAAACTTAGATACTTGCTCAGCTGAGTATCTGAGGACATCAGAATATGTGATGTGTCTCACATCCATCACATGTTCTTTGTTCTCTCATCATCTCCCCATGGAGGAGGAGGATGTGGCGCCAGGCCTCTTGTTTTCCTAGGGTTTGTTGGGATTTTTTCTGGTTTTGTCTGCACATGTTTCTGCACTGTGGATAAAGCAAGGTCACAAAGTATGTCTCACATTTGGAGTGGAAGACTGTGAGGCCTGTGATAGTCCTTAGCTTCTTAGGCTTTCGTTTTAACTGATGGAGATCTACCCTAAGGCTTTATTTCCCTCCCAGACAAGTTTTATCCAAAAGGAAGAGTGCTCTCTTGAGCCAGAGAGGCAAAAATATCAGTGTCCACCACCAGAATGTCATTTATGTATCTTTCTAGAAACTTCAGTGACTAAATCCCAGGTGTTCCCTAGAGAATTCAAGACAGGAGTTGTGGCTTGGTCCCATTTCTGATCAGAAATTACTAAATCTAATGATCCTCACATTATGAAACATGACAACAAAAAGTATTGTAGCTTTTATTTAATACAAAAAACAACTTCTGCAACAAGTGTGCACATTATTTAGCTTCAGGAGAGAACACTGGTGACTAAGACCAAACTCCTGTGTGTTCATAGCCTGAGGATTCAGAGCTAGGAGCCTACTCATCCGCCCAGGTGTCCAGGCTCTTATGCCAGTTTCCTCATGCCAGCATGAACACAAATCACACCAACACTAACCACAGAATTGCATACAAATAAGAATGAATTTAAGGACTTATTGACCGTAATGTTTTGTAAAAATCAGGAGAAGCAGTTGCAAGACATGACAACACTGCATGGCCATGATTGCTGGCATATATCATGAGAGGAAGGAGGATGTTTAGTCAGCTTGTCCAGGATGTAGTGAGAGCTGTTGGCCGCTGGGAAGGACAGTTTTGGGCAGTCAGGGAAATTGCAGGTGGATGAAACATTTTGGAGGGTCTGGTTATCTCAGTTGCAGGAGATTGAGAAGCTGAGAGTACAAGGGATCTGTGAGTACTCTCATCATGGTTGGGAGGGGCTTCTCACAGACTGTCTCCAGATGACCCTGTGAATTTGGATGGCAAAGCAAAGCCATTCTGACATGCAGAACCAACAGTGCAGAAGCCAAGGCACATGGGAGGGCAGTGCTTCTTGCTTAGAATGCATTTTGGCATTTATTTCAGTGATTCTGTTGCAAATCGCCCAAAGAAACTGCTGTACCTGGTGGCTCAGGTTCACAGTGTGCAACTGAAAAATGAGTCAAAGAAAATGAAGATGTGTGTGTGTGTAAATATGCATATTAGTTATCCTGAAGATTCAAGACAAAGTTAATTGTTCTAGAAGCAAGAAAGTTTGTATTTAAGACAATAAATACAATGTTAAGCCATCAAGAATGAAGCAGAGAATCTCATGTTTAGCTGTTTAGCATATGCATATCAATGTTTTTAATGTTATCAGAGAGGAAGTTCTTTCAAGAAATGTAAAGTACCCTGATTTGGCCTGACCATAAGTATTCCCTTAGAAACACTAATCAGTAGGTAAAAATCTACAGAAGACTATTTTGCACAGACCTTTTGTCCTAGATATGAGTGAAACAGGAATAATTTCATGATGAGATGTGCTCTACCCTATGTTCCCTAAACAGGCCTCAGTCCTAGCTCGACCTTCATCCATGAAAGCATCCCTCTTGAATTTATTTTAGTTCAGGCATGAGCCTTTTAGTGCACATTGCAAGCAGCAGTTCAAACCATCCTGTTGTGCTTCTAAACATGCCCAGATGTGTTTGGACAGGGCTATATGGGTTAATTGTAACTTTACCAGTTATATATTGCAAACAAAACACTGACAATAAAACATGAGACAGGAAATCAATATGGTTACAGACAAATTAATTATCAATGGTATATGGAGTTAAAAATAATGGAATGAGATCATCCACTTAGTTCTTTTCAATGGTCTGGGCCTCTGTGATCTTCTTCTGAGTTTAGAAAATTCTCCCTAGGTCTGCAAAAGCAGAATAGTTGCCTGTTCAGTCAAGCTCCTTTCTCCTTCTGCTTCTGCAGTGTAAACTCAAACACACTTCACCAGCCCCAGCCCTGTGCCTCCAATCACATTAGTTCCTGCCTTGCTGGGACCTCCTGGTGCTCTCATGCCTTATTATCCCAAATGAAATGGGTACTTCCAAATTCCAAATCTTTCCCCCTTTTCCCACTTCCTGCTCAGGTGCCCAGCAGTGAAACCTCCCTAACTAACCCCATTGTGCTGACCCTCACCCACAAAGCCCTGCTCTTTCTCATTGCCTTCCCATCATTTCCCTGGCCCGGATTTCATTCCCATGCATTCCTTGCTCTCTCCTTGCTTCTTTTGGCCTATCCCCTATTTTGCATCTTCCACATCACCCAGGCTTTCTGAACTTCTCCTTCAATCTTGTTTGAAGGTCTTCCATATCTCCATCCCACCTGCAGCTCCCACAATCTCCTCTGCTACATGCCTTTAGGTCAGGTTTCCAACTTGAATGGTACAGTTACAGACTATCCCTTTCCCAAGACAAAAGCAGATGTCTTTGGGCCAAATCCGGATCTGATATGCATCAGCTTGGCTCTCCTGATTTCAGGGGATGGCTGCAGGCTCCAAGCAGCTGAGCAGCTCACAGGCAGCTTCGCCCAAGGGGATGGCTGCACCACATCACACTGAGAGCTGAGAAGTTCTCATTACCCCAGTAATGGCTATGGCTAGTTCTGCCTAAAGGCCACAGACAGGAGCTGGTATATTATGTTTTTTATAGTTGTGGGTCATTCACAGTTCTGTCAGATACATAATAATCACAACAGACTTTGTTTGGCTGTTCTCAAAAACTTGGAATTGCTTGCGGGGAAAAGGGTAAAAAGCAACAAAAGGACTTAATTAAAGTGCATTCGCTGAGGTCACCGAGTTATGACACATACATTTGGTTAAAAAGTTGCATTTTTGTTCATTGTCACAAAAACTGGCTATTCCGATTTACAAGGCCAGTTTCTGTCTGCTGACTCCGCTGTTCAGTTTGGAGTCTGCTTTAGTGCCAGCATGTAACAGCAGTGGCCTCCTGTAACCAACATTTACGTAGGACAAAGTGTGATTTTTCCAGGTTCTCCTCCCTCCTGGATTACCAAACTTTAATTAACAGGACTCAGAGGTCAGTAACTCAGACTTTCCACATTAAGACATCCTTTCATCAACAAATTACGGCTCTGATCGCGCCGCAGGCGCAGCCCTGGGACAGCAGTAGGTGATGACGGCGAGTCAGCCCAGGAGCAGCCCTGGGAGGTTGAGCCGCTCAGAGACAGCCCCGGCAGGGCACAGGCCCCGCTCCTGCCCCTTCCCCGGGGCAGAAAGCTCTATCTGCCCCCAGCGTCTCGCAGCAGCCGCCTGCAGCCCTCCCCGTGAGAGCCCCGCCGTCCCTGCGAGCCCCTGGCCGTGGGAGCGCCGAGCAGCCGGGAGCTCCACCCGCGCACCTGGGCACAGGCGGGTTCGCAACATCCGCACTCCTCTGCACGGACACACGGATCTGCCCCAACAGGTTCCTCTCCCCAGCTGCAAAATGACTGAAATATTCTGCAGATTATAGGTCTCTGAGCAAGATGAATGAGTTAAGAGCCAGGGCCAAACCCTCAGCTGCGGAGACTTAGAGCCACGCTGATTTTATGCAATATGGAGATTTGCTTTTTTGTTTGCTTTTGGGCGGCTTTTTCCCCTATGTTTCCCTGCATAACAAAGGTGCTGTCGAGTAGCAGTAAACTTTGACTGGAGATTATTCTGTTGCTTTGACCACCCTTCTTTTTTCACTCCCTTCTTTTTTACACATTTTATCCTGATATATTTCAAATAAAAAATATTCATTGCTTACATAACTTCCAGTGTGCCATCCTGACTAATGAAAGCCAGCAAATCTCAAAGTAAAACCTATCTGAACAATGGTGCTACAAATGAAGAAAGAAGACACTTAGCAGAAAGTTGCCAAGAGAGGCTGTGAGATGCCAGATAAAAGCCAGGGATGTATCTGAGGAAACAAGGCAACTGCAAGAGATAAGAAGGCAGATATAGAGATCTAAACTCAAGAAATAAAGCAGGTTTTTGTAAATCAGAACAATGATATAAAGACAAAAATGAGAGAAAAAAAAGGAAGAACAACATGGAGTTTATCAAGACAACACTGAACAAACAAAACAAAACTTGAAAGTATGGTAGTAGAAAGAAAGCACAAGAAAGGGAAATAACATTTTATTGCAGTGCTGGGAAAAAGACAGAACTCTGTAAGTGTCAGGGCACAAATCATTAAAAGAACTGAAGTATTCTACAGAGACTTGGAGTCCTGCGTTTATAGCAACTAGCCAAGAAAAGAGTTTTTGCCTTCAAAAAGCACCTCTGAATTCACAAATGAATGAAATGCGTGGCCTGACCAAAGCATACAGTAGGTCAAGGCACTGGCAGGCAGCTGCCTTTGATAATCCATGCAACAGCCTGTCTGACAGCAGTGTGCTCTTTCTGATGTCTGTTTGGTGTCCTGTATTAAAAAGAGCTGTTCGTTCCCCTTGCAGGAGATAGTTGTCTCTCTCACAAAGGATACCAGGGTAGTGGGCACAACTGATTCTCTAAGCAAAGATGCTGAGAGATGACTGGACACAGAGATTTTTTTTTTTAATTTATCTTTTTTTTTTTATCACATGGTCCACAGACATAGAGATATTCTGAATGAACAAATACAGCTACAAACATATAGCATGGCCCCCACTAGGAAGGCCGCTGACTGTTGTTTCAGAAAATTTTAGCAAGCTGCCATGAAGTACATACACCAGCCTACAACACCAGCCTTCTACACTTGATTGTCAGCCCCTGAGTACGGCCATAGCAGCAATGTGTGGGATCAGAACAAAAGTCTGCACCTTTTTTATCCCGCAGTGCCCAAAAATGGGAGAACATGAAGCATCTGAGATCGAGGCAGCATGTACAACATTGCTCTAGTCTTCCAGTCTCCAGCCCTTTGTGCCTCAGCAACTTCCTAGGCCAAAGATGGCTTCTGTGTACTCAGAAGTCCTCAAGTTTCCTCTCTGAAAGCTTACAAGCCTTCCCTTTAAGGCATATAAACCTTTAGAAAGGTGAATCAAGGAGTGCTTTGGCTTACTTGCACGTAGGGTGAAAAATCATTTCTGACCTTCCCCAGCCATCATCATTTCATCCATCCCTATCAACAAACATGTTTTTACAAACCTCAAATATCCTTTTCATGGTCTTCTTAATTGTTCTCTTTCCATGTGTTGGATCTTCCCTGTAGACCTTCTCTGAATAAGAACCATGATGAACCACTTCAAAAAGCAAGTACCACCAATGGTCTTTGTAGCTGATCTGAGGACCAGTGGAAAGCAGTTTTGTATCTGTGTTAATGCAGGGAGGGTTTAGTGATGGAAGCAGAATAGAAAATACAAATTCTTTCAGAAAAAGAAGGCAGGAAAAATTTGAGAGTACATTGAAATGAACTTTTTTGGGCCTGACATACATGTAGAAGTGCAATGCAGGTGTAACATTTCTGTAATGGAAATGTTCTGTACAAAGAGAAGATCAGAAGAGGTCCCCTCAACTCTTATGAAGCCACATCATGCTGAAGCAGCCCAGCAGAATAGGAAAAAGATGCCAGATGTCCTACCAACCTATCTTCCCTACTGTCTTATCACACCGGTCCAGGTGGCCACTGCACCAAAAGTCAAAGCCCCTTTGGAGATAGCAGCAAGATCTGCCTTCCTCTGAGCTATTTGGGTAGCTTCATTCCCCTCTATCTCAGAGGAGGTGATTTCGCACTGCCCTTATCTTAACCTCCATTAAACCATCTTTAACTCCACAGTGCCCCTTAATTTTAGTAAGATCAACCACAGATTAAGACACTCTTCCGTGCAGGAATGACCCTACCCTCCACTTTTGCCTCTAAGAATCAAAGCCTGGGAAGTATTCCACAGGTATTTAACAGCTGGTACCTGTTACCACCCCTTCACAGATTATTTAAGAGGCCAGTCTATTTGTTTATAGTATTCATTTATCCAAGCCTAAGCAGTCAAGCACTACCCTGCCTGGGGAGAACACCAACAGTGGCAGAGCACTAATGGACAAACCCTTACAAAGAAAAGCAAGAGAAAACCAAGACAAAACACTTGCAAATTCTTACATCTTCTTCAACATCACCTACAGCCCTCTGCCACCAGCTCCAGGATAATTGCTAACACTGTGGCTATAGGCTCCAATTAGACAATCTGCAGAGGGTAAACACTTGAGCTGGATCTTGGAGCTTCTGCCGATTTTTACCACCTACAGATCTGGCCTGAGATCTGCTGTTTTCCCGCGACAAAAGCGAGAAAGAGTGTGTCTTATGCATCCTGTTAGCATTCGAGCAAACATCGTGTTTAATATTAGAAGCTGGTATGCATGTGGTTGCTTAGGAATGAGAAACATCCTTTTGCTATGCCCTCCGATATGCACAGGGTTGCTGTGGGATGTTTTTGTGCATTCTACTTGAGCAGTTACCAGGGTCTAGAGTCCACGGGAACATGACATTGTAATCTTGGTCATGTTTTATTTATGGGAAGTAGCGCAGCAGATAGGGTGTGTTAACAAACAAAGATGATTGCTTCAGGGGCACTCTCTCGTCCTGAGGTAATTAAGACAAAGTAGTTTCACTGGTTGGGGGATTCATACTGCAGACAGCCTTTCCCTTGCTAAAATGATCTGCAGCAACCAGGCCAAAAAGGCTAAATCTGAAGCAACGTGGGTAGTGTTTTATCTTTGGTTAAAGGTGCATCATTAAATGGCACTGACATAAATTATACTTCTTAAAAATCCATATAACATTAAAAGCTACTGAGAAGAAAATGTCATACTCAGAGATGTGCAGATTTTCAGGTGCAGAAATATCCAAAGAATTACTGCGGTAGCCCAGCATCTCTTTTACATCTTGAACTGAAAACAGTAACTGTCACCAAGGCCACCCTAACCACAAACCCTGAGAGATGCTGGCCTGACAAAACATGTAAACTCAGAGTCAGGCTCAGCTGTCAAAGAATCTCAGCGTCACAAGGGAAATCTATTCCACCAACAAAGGTCACAACTCAGAGACCTATGGCTGCTCACATTTGTTGGTTATTTGCAAACTGTATGATTGTGATCACAGCCCTGCAGTACTTGCTCCAGAGGAACAGACAGAAACACACACAAGGCACAGCACAGGTTTGGCTGGGAAGTACACTAAGACCCTCCTCTTTGCCCATTGCCCCTTCTCTCTTCTTTTATCCCTAGCCCCATCCCTTCCACTGCAGCATGTGCAGTAAGCAAACTCCCCCCAGCCCCTTCTCAGTCTCCACAGCAGGTCAGCTTCTCCTGGTTATGGGCAGGTGCCTTGGCTGGCCAGGTCAGGCTGATCCCATGTGGTTTAATGCAGTTCTGCTCTGCTCACACAGAAAGTGGAGAATGGCCTTGCTCCCTGAAGTTTTTAGCTGGCCCACTGAAATCAACAGCATGTTTTTCACTGTTTTAGGCAAGCTTTGGGCAAAGCTTCTTTGGTGGAAAAACCTTTCTCACACCTTGAGATGTAACTTGCCATAAAAACATGTCTCCCAGAGGATGTCCCTTAAGACTAAGGAATAAGATCAAAACCCACCAGAGCTGAACTCAGGAGAGCTGCACAAAATTTCTGGTTACTTCATAGAGTTCTCTGTATGACCTTCAACAAATAAGGTAATCTTTCTGTGCTTCAGATCCCCATTTATAAAGCCATTTTATTAACAGTTTTTTCTCTTACTGTTCTCATGTTGCCCATAGATATTTGGTCTCTCCCATAAGCAGAGGTAGCAAGCTCCAGCAGTGCTTTTCTGAGACAGTTATAAGCATATGGGGCATTTCAGAGGCATCAAAAATACAGTAATTCATTTTCAAGATTCCCCATCTTTCACAAATAGGCTACATTTGCTGTGTAGAATGCTTACAGCAGTGCTGCTGTCTTCTGTCACCATTAACCCAGAAGAGTGGTCTGCTCAAAGCAGAGACAATTTGAAAGGAAAGAATAAATACACTTAATGAAACCTGACAGGTACCTTTCACACCTTTCCAGGGAAAGACATTAATTGCCCCCTTCGCTTTTAACTGTCCTACGTTGATATTTTAAAATAGATCAATATAGTACAAAACCAGTATCTTGATTGCTTGAACTGTATGTTTAATTAGGCTAATTTGCATTTTTCTCTGAGTTAATTTAAGGGCTAAAATCAGGTCTGGTGGAAGAAGGGAGAACTCTTTCAAAGGTTATATTGCATTAGTTTACACCAGGTCTGAATCTGGTCCACAGGTCTTATGTTTGATGAAGCCTGGGTGAAGGCACGGTTGCCATTGAACTCCCTTGTTTAGTAAACATTAAAAAAAAAAAAAAATCCTTGGTCTTTCAAGATGCCATTCAAGGGAGGTGTGATCACTGATTTGTGAGGAAGGGAAAAGTTTGCTAGGGAAAGCTTCTAAGAGTGGAATAAGGTGTAATTCCTTGTGAATGTGCAATGGATTTGTTTCTTCTTCCTGATACCATGGAATCATAGGTTACCACAGAGGGGGAGAACGTGTTTATAACATTCTCTTCCCTACTTGAGAGAGTTATCTTCCTCCTTCTCTTTGGCTCCTTCTGCTCTTATTTGGACAAATGATCTAAATTATTTCAGTATTTCCTCATCAAACATACTCAGTTTCCTTTGCTCCCTTTAGGTCAACCTTCAAACTGGCCTGCATTTTTCTTGATTTGTGTGAGCTGAACCCATAGCTGGATATCTAAAGTCCTCACCAATGCTGGGCAGAGTGCACATCACTCCAGGCTACTCTCACTGATGCATGCCATGGTGGTATCTGTCTTTCTTGCAAGAGCATATTGCTGTCTCCCTGTCACTTATGATCCTTCATACCTTTTTTTTCCTGACCAATGGATGTTAGTCAAATAATAAGATCACTTTGAACACCACCATCAACCTTCAACACAGTGTGGACCTTTCAAAACCTGGTTTGGTGTGAAAATACAGTAAATTGCCTTCAGTCCATCACCTAAATATGTCATGAAATTAAATTTAATTTCATAGAACTGCCCCCAGTACTGACCCCTTAAAACCTGCTCTGTTTTGAGAGTGGCTTCTCCAAGATGACTTTGCTCCTTTCAAGCTGTATGTCTCTCTCTCTTTCTGAACAGAAAAGGTGCCTCGAAAAGCAAACTGGGAGAGTGTAGCAGTACAAGCAAACTGAGATATGATATTTGGCTGGTAGACACAGAGGCAAGCTGAAAAACACTTTACTTGCAGGTATGTGGGTTCTTCTGGTGTCCTTTGTGCTCAGAGGATCTGAATTCCTTTATCTTTAAGCTCCTTTTTCACTTAATCAGCTATTGTGTGGGAGAACTGCAGAAGCAGATCACAGACCCCTGGGCCAGAAGTGTTTCACAGATCACAAAACTTCACTTGAGGCACAATTACCTGTACAAATTAGTTCACATCAGCAGTTTAGGGAGAAATCAATGTCCAGTCTTGCCGGGACAGAGGAAGAAAGACTGAAACCTCATCTGTGGGAAAATAGCATGGTGAAGAGAACCATACTGGTTTTACACTGAGGAATCATTCATCACCAGGGTTAAAGTGGTAACATGAAATCACATCTGAATAATAGCTAACAAAAGAAGCAGTCTGAGTATGGAAAATCATGTGAACTCTCTGCCCAAGGTTTTTGCATATCAAGACAAGTATATACTTCTGGGAAATGTTGCTTGAGAGGTTACATCAGACTGAAATGACAAAAAAGTTACTTCATTCTGCTGGCTGATCATTCACATACATCACAGAAGTTCCTACGGACATGCACAGTAGACCTAATTTGCCAAGAGTTACTGCTTTCTACTACTCTTTTTGAGGATTGACTTATTGGAAGCTGACACTCAGTATCACAAAGCAATCAGGTAATTTTGTTTTAAACAACTCTTGCTTTTAAAAGTCTGAAGAACATGTTACTCTTTTTAAAAGACATATCTGATATTAAAACCATTCACCAAGCTGAGCTGGATAGCACAAAGTGGAAAATCAGTCTTAGTTGATAAGTAAATATGCCTCTCTGCCTTGGCAAAACAGAGCAATTCTGAGTTACATCAACACATATCCCACCTTAGTTTGCTCCCCCACAAAGCAGAATTAAAAAATTCATTTCTCTAACTTGCTACCAAAAAAGGGGGGAAAAAAATCCATTTTTAGAATCCACATCTGGGAAGAAAGTCCATCTTCATAGACACAGCCCCATCTCCACTGGTCATTATCACTGTTCTGCATATACCTGCTGCGGAGTATCCCAGTGTCATGGGAGGACAAGACATTCTACAGCCATCATCACACATACATTGTAGAACATGATGTGCCAATTGAAATTGTACTGCTGAAGTCCTCTCATTTTCTCTGATTAGCTTGATCTGTCAACAGAGAACTGGTTCATCTACCTGACTTTGCACTAGAGGGGACTAGGAGCACCCATGCGAGCTATTCTGCAACTCTTTTACAGAAAGAATAAACTGTGGCAGAGGAGTAAAGTGCAAATGTTTCACATATCAAACTTCAAAACTAGTGCATACATAGCTACATTTCCATCAGAGAAAATTTTTCATGCAGAGACATGAATTTTTGACTAAAAATGTGTTTCCCTCAACAAGAAAGTTCATGTTTTTCATCGCTTGTAGATTGGGCATTTTAAATAGCTACAATTTCATACTATTACTTCAAGAGTCTTTGCAATAAGCCAACTTGCAGATCTAAATTTCAACCTCCTGCAGATAGAAAGAGGCATCTACCAGGGTGTCATTCCAAGAGTTTCATAGGACTGTTGGAACATTTATAAGCCATATTGATCTGAAGATAATTCTGCAGCCTTTCATGTCTAGTGGAACGGTTAAAACACTGTTCTGGCCATGTGCTGCTGACCCTGAATTTGTGTTATCATTTGGTACAGTGATGGGTGTCTTCACCAGAAACATGGAGAGTTAGGAGTTATGTCTCTCTTTAGTAAAGAGGAGGTTAAGCCACAAACTGAAACAGGATGAATCTGGCATTTCAATTTCTCTAAAATGTTCAGACATTAAAAGCAATACTTTAAGCCATTGGAATATGAGCAGAATAATATCCATGCCTATTCTTTTTCTAAAATAGCTTTGGACCACTGCCTTATTTTCAATATTCATTTGGAATTGCAAAGCTTGTTAAAAATCAGTGGGTCTTAGAACTCAAGTTACCTCTAAAATGCGATTTAAAATCCCATTTCACTTAGGTATTTTGAAATGTCTAACAGTCCTGATTCATCAACCATCCTCCAACACATTCCTTTCATCTGAACATTATTACCATGTGAAACATGATTTTCTCCCTTGTTTATATCTCTTAACATCTCCGCACCTCTCCTCTTGTAATTCTGTAATTGTGTCATTTTGTTCTGTCAGTCATTTGGGAGCATTTTGCTGGAATGGTGCTTTTCTCTGTGAAGCTGCATTATGTTACATCATTGCTAAGAATTCAAAGTATTCTGTAACAAGTGCCTGGATTCTAATTAGATTTCTTCAGCCACATCCTGAAACTACTATTGCTATCAATATCAATTTTCCTTGGTTCACATTGGAAATATATCATATGAAGACTCTACTTCTTTGGCCTCTTTTCTCACTCCAAAAATTCTTCTCACCACCACATTGCAGAGAGATAAATGAGGAGAGTTGTCCTGAGTTCTTTGTTCTGTGCTTCATGTCTACTTGGCTTTTCTAATTTATCTTAGTTTCACTTTGTCTCTTTACATCTCACACTGGTGGGAAAACCCATTTAACATGATAAGTGAAGTCCTACATCCTCCAAACACACATGGTAGTTATATCTATCTTCGCGTATAATTAATAAACACAGTGAGGGAAAGAATAATCAACATAGCTCCTAGTAGTACTTTGCTACTGTGGAAATTTAGCAGATTATCTTGGCTAGTCATTGAATTTTGCTTTATGATCTGTTGGTTTCTAGTGAAAAACAGCATTTTAGAGATTTTAATAGTGTCTAGCAGAATGTTATATAGACATTGCCCACACGCAATTGGTGCTCCAGTTGTGATTTCTAGAGGGGAAGCAAGGGGTCTTCATTTATCATTGTAATATCCATTTCATTTGGCAATCTTAAGAATATAGTGTGGTAGACTAAAATTAGCTCAGTTACACTTGTCTGCTAATTAGGAGAAATTAAAATGAAACCACTATTATACTCTAGCTTTCTACACGGTACACAGACATCTAAGTTAGGTACAGAAAGATGTATACATTGTTTTTACACACTCACACACATCTAACTTTTTGCTCATTGGTCATTTGTTCTTTATGCTTAAAACATTTTTGAAGAAGAATGTTTATTTTTATTGCAGTATTGTGATTCCTAGTCAGTTTTCAGGAATAATGAAATAATAATTTTTCTCTTTCACATTCTCGTTAGCTTTTGTGTTCTCTGATGATACCTATGATATCTACCATAATCAGCACAGCCACTTGCCAAACCTATATGAAAATGTGCAAATGATCTTCACTTGCACCAGAAGTTTATCACAAATACCCAGACAGAATAAGAAATCATTTAAAAGATACACATACAAGGAAACATGTCTAACTTTTGTGCAGAGGAAGTAATCTGTGAATCAATACCTTGTCTGTATAATGCAATGGTCTCCTCATTAGTATGGGAAGTAGAAGAATCAAACAATTTTTAAACTAGTCTCCCCCTCAAACTGAACTCCAGCAAAGCCCTGAAGTGTGTGTCCACTCTCAATAAATTTAGTACCATGTTGTGATATCCTGTGGTTAAAGCCATGGGAAAATAGACAGTGATAAATTGGATGAAGAATCTTTTCTTACCAGACGATTTTTTTTTTCAATGGGTAGGTGTACAATTACATTCAATTCTGTTCTGCATAACAGCTTGTTTAGGAAATTTACTGAAAGAAATAATCTTGCATTGGTAAAGCATTGGCAAATGGAGTGAATAGGTCTTTTCCATCTCTAACACATGTGAACCCAGAGAACGGTCCGTCATCTGCCAGACAATGAAATGCATGTTGTCATTGAGTAGCTAAAGGTCAGTGTTTAGCTGAGCTAGGAGAATAATTCAGAGCAAATCAACTATTAGGCAAATGTTGCTTCTTTTTTGCTTACAAGTTGTCTGCAAATAGATCACAATTTTCTCAAATATATTCATTATTCAGAATTATTTCCTGAATGATTTTTGTGTGTAATTATTGGTCTGTTCACAAGCCTTTCATTTTGGGTGCTCAGTTTTCAAGCTGTTTTAATTGGGCATACATATCACGTGGCATCTTTCTGTCCTTTGGTAGGATAATGTAACACTTGGACTCTACTTTCTGGTGGAAAAATCTCAGTTATTGTCTTGGAGTTCAGTGATCACTGCTATTCTGTTATATGTTCCTATCACTTAGGTAAGTTTTATGTACATAAAACCACTAAACCAGACCAAAGTCCATGGAATGCTTAAGTAAAATTTATTGAATCCAAAGAAGCAATATGGTGTGTGAAGAATAAGGACCTTGAGAAATCAAGTTACCTTTATAATAGTTTTTCATTGTAATAATTACAATGCTGAGTTTAACTACCTCTCCTTTCATACCACAATCTGAATTCCATTGGTTTCACTTGGATTTCACAAAAATTTTTCTAAGGCCTCTTCCTTTACCAATTATAATGGACTTCTTGGATTACACAAACATGTGTGAAACAGGAGAATCCAACCCAAAGATGTCGTAAAGAGACTCATTTGGATTTAGTTGTTTGCAGCTTTATTTGTGTGATTTCGCACATTTTCTCTGTCAAAAGGGCCTAATTCTACTTTTCCCCCCATGCCAATGTGTATGGGTAATCAGTGCTCTGACAGACAAGCTCTTGCAAATTCAGTGGTGATGAATTGAGGCATTACAACTTCCAGGAGGTCCAGAATTCTCCTTGCCAGGCAGATATCACTTTCCCTAGCAGAGGCAGTAGACAGAGACCCCTTGTACCTCCAAACCCTCCCAGCCAGAAGCTGTCATGCACAGCAGTCACTGCCACTGCTAAATCTTTGAACACCACATCAACATCTGCAAGGCCTGCAGCGTCTTTACAGCTGACAAAATGACATGGCGGTGTAAAGCTCAGTTGGAGTGAAGTCATGTTTATGGGGTGTCAAAAACACCCCATTCAAATGCAAACTGTACAAAACTTAAAAGTAAAGTGTAACAGCCTTTACAGCTCACTTCAGAAGGCATCCAAAATGAACATGGCATTTGGGAAATTATAGCGTGAACTATTGCCCAATATAATTGTCAGCGTCGGGTTCCAATTTCATTTTCACTGGTTTTTCATGAGTGCAACTTTTCAAAGCCTGTAACTTTTTTATCACTCTGAAGCCTTGATCCAGCAAAGCACTTACACACATACCTAAATTTAGATTGTAGATTCAGGGAGCCTGAGATCAGGAAGGGACCATCTGTAGGAGCTCTTCTGTAGTACACACCACTTAGCTTCCCCTCCTGACTTCTGAGTTGAGCCAAATACTTTAAAGTCCAGGAGCAGTTCCTTTGAAATGAATTTCAATTACCCGCCTGCTTTGAATCAAAAGCCTGTTACATGGATTGTTGGACCAGGGCCTCCAGGAAACCAGAATCTGGTCTCCAACACTCCAAATCTTTCTTATGCTTTCTAATAATGGTTTGAATAACAATTCTCTTATTTAAGATTTCCATGCGTTAGCTAACAGGTTGGCTTGATAAAGAGCATCAGGACAGTGAACTGCCTGTAGCTGTTAGCTCTTATCCTCAAACTGCAAATTGTGCAAAATTCCGACTTCAACTGTGCATGTCTTTGTCCCTAGCTAAGGAGGAGGAGCAGATGTTTAGCTGCAGTTACCTTTTGGTGCTTCTCACATAATACAGTCTGTGGCCCAAATTCAGGTCCTGGTTGAATTGGTAAGTGTTCTCCCTATTTGCATTGGCATCCAGAAAGCAGAACATGTTAACAAACTTGAGTGCATACACCATACAGTTACATTTATTAGAAGGGATGGAAAAAAACACAAGAGGAAAGCACTTCTCAGCACTTTCAGAAAACTGAGATAATGGCCCCAAACATAACATAATTTCGAATGAGAAATGTGACTGTTTCAAGCATTATTCTTCCATTTTCTCTCAAGGCCCCTGTTCAGGAAATACCTTGCATTTTATTTAAATCCAAGGGATGTAAGCAGAACTTGAGCATCTGCTTACCATCATTCAGGTTCTCCTTCCCAAACAAGATTTCTCTCCTGATGGACTTCCATGAGAACTGACAGGAAAAAATATCAGGACCGCTATCATCTGTACTGAGGCTTCAACCCCCTGCTCCCTTCTTTTTTCCCCTTCCCACCCCTCAATGTCAAAAAACCAGGAAAGACAAGATTTGGAGATCAAGTCAAATGTCCAATTTATTTTTATAACTTGAAACTGGAACAAACGTTGTTTTGAACGAGCGTACAAATGAAATGGTAGACACATGCTGAACTCAACATTGTGACAATAAGGGGAAAAAAAAAAAAGAGGCCAAAAATCTTGTACAGAGAATAAAAGGAACAATAAATATTTCACTAAGCCATATTGAAATGACCTCCAGCCATCTCAACATTTTATCCATAATAAAAAAAAAAAGTGCTCTCGTTTTTTAAACAGAGCACAAATACCAAGCAATAATAAATAGTTCCAAACTTGTAGTAAAAGACAAAACCTCCAAGTAAACAACAAAAGCTCATACAATAAGTAATAGAAAAAGGTAATAAAAATATTTTGCCTTGCCGGTACAAATGCAAACAACTTAAATCAACGTTACTTTGCTTTGCAGTTCTAAAATACAAAGAGCACCATAAAAATGAGTTTGCCTGTGATAAACAAAACCTTGGACTGTCTTTTACATAGGACTGGGATGAAATGCTGATTTTTTGACCCTTTCCTTAAAAATTGTTATTTTTCTTTCTAAAACCAGGTTCCTGCATCTGTCCTGTTGTCAAGGGAGTCGACTGGAGTTTTGCTCTGGACTTCAAAGGCAGCAGGACTAGACACAATGAAAGTAATAAATTCAACCTTAAAAAAATGTAAAACTACTTAAAGTGTGAAAAGAGCTATGGCAGCATTCTAGCTATGTCCATCTTATATTGTGCTTATGGCCTAGTAAACTACGGCTCTTCTAAGCAAGAAGAAAAGGAGGGCCATTTCAGTATCACTACAGTCTGCAGAAACACAACCCTTGTGCTTTTGGGTGACTTATTGTTAGTTTCAGTGATCTAAGTCACAAAATTAGACAACTGCTGGTGTTGGCTATCCTGGATAATTAAAAACAACAGGGAGACTGAAGCTCCTAAGCAACTTACACTTAAATGAAAAGTGAAATTCTTTCTTAAATCAATGAATTGTGGACTGAAAATGTGCAGTTAACTTCTGATCTTCATTGCACTGATGCAAGTCCAAGAGATTCTTCTGAGTTCTGTGACATGACTGGATTTATACAAAAGCTGGAGATCTGAATTTTCACCAAAAAGTGAAAATGTGCCTTTAAGGGACCACATTCCAACCTCAGTTATTCTGGAGTAATCCAGGACTAAAAGTGATGAATGATTCCTGATTTATATCTGTTTAACTGAGATACAGAGTTTCTCCAGAAGACTTAAGGGTGCAATGTTCAAGCCAGGAAGGCATATATTTATCTGATAAGTAGGTGGACCAAATTCTCCCTAGTGTCACACTCATGCCTCACCAATTGCTCCAATGGTTCTGCACTGATGAAAGCAGAAGAATTTGTCATGGCAATATATTTTTTTTCTTGCTTTTGTTTTAAGATTTACTGTCATTTTCTGCAAGAGTGGTGATCATTTTCTCCTCCCCTTCACTAAAGCATTAGTGCCTCTTCTGCCACATCTTCCCCTTGACCCAAAAGGGAGAGAGTGTGAGAGAGAGAGAGAAAAAGAACTGCAAAGAAGAGAGACATCAAAAGGTACAGGATTTCATCCCAGTCCTTCAAACATTCAGAAATTTATGGAATGTACAGTTAGAAGTGAACAGCAGCAAAGCAGCTAATAACATGGACTGGCAAGACCTGTACACAGAGTCGGTCCTGTTCTGACAGGGAAGAGGAGGGCTGTGCCTGGACTAATTTTACTTCAACCCGATTACAGCTGTACCAACAGCAGGCCATTTCACCATTTTATGTCAAAGTGGATGCAGCAGCTCTCACTTTTTGCTATAAAAAGACTTTCTTCCAGAGGGCAGTGGCAGGGTCTGAGGAGCAATGAGTGGGGGTTGGCCAGGGGAGGGAAGATGTATTGGACATCTTGTTTGGAAGGAGGGGAAGAAATCTCCTCTCTCTCTCTCTCAAATCTGCAGGGAAGCTGTAGGATGTCACCCCAGACACCTTTCCAGGAACAGAATTTCTTTTCACACAAATAGGCAATAACCATCCAGCCTGGTTCAACCATACCTGGTAAAACCTTGATGCAAGGGGTCCAGGCAACTTTGAAGTTATTTAGAGCCCTGTGGGAACAGTACTTTTTTGTAGGCCATTTCTGACAAAAAAAAATATATATACAACTAAAATTATTTGT
This sequence comes from Rhipidura dahli, assembly GCA_013399225.1. Taxonomy (NCBI): domain Eukaryota; kingdom Metazoa; phylum Chordata; class Aves; order Passeriformes; family Rhipiduridae; genus Rhipidura; species Rhipidura dahli. The sequence goes on along the minus strand of VXAC01006143.1, from coordinate 91,497 downwards.
GAACAACAACAAGAAAAAAAAGTAAAATAAAAAAGCACTTAATTATTTTGTTTTGTTTCTTTTACTCAAAGGTCGTCTAACAACCCCCTTTTTTCCTGTACAATAAGGACTTCACATACAAATTTTTTTTTATTTTTGCAATATTTTATCCTGCCAAATTAAAAAAATATATTATGGCAGCCTGTTTGTTTGTTTTTATTTTTATTTCCAAATTCACTAACAAAAAGGTACATTAAATCCCTTTAAAAGGACAAGCGTACAGTTAAAAAATTACAAGCTTCAGTAAAAATACAGCAAGTGCCTACATCATATGAATCAACCAATATCAATATCCATTCCAGAAGGGGAAGGAAAGGGGGGAAGGGGAGAAAAAAAGAGAAAAATAGGTACAGGTCAGAAACGTGATTTTTTTTTCTGCAAAGCAATAACAATATTAAGCACTTTTTTCTACGTACTTTTTCTACGTGGTGTAGCAATCACCTTTTAATCCCCGAATACAAGATTCTATACATTTTTTGAAATAAAAATTCAACACCCAAGGCAGAAAAAAATTTACTAAAACTCAAGACTTTACAGTTACAGTGACAAGAACAAATTTATAGACCCACCATTTAAATTTTACTGCAACATTTTCAAGGAAAAAAGAAAATTTTTTTTTTCTTTCTGGTTTTGTAAAATGCCCAGGCATTCTCCATTATTACAAATACTGGTCCACTTTTACAGTAATCAAGAAATTTTAATATATATAATATATACTAAAACCCCGTCACCAAAAGAAAACAATATACACATGGCCATTATGGCATTTTTTTTTAATAACCTATTAAGCAAACTTTGAAAAAAAAAAAAAAGATTGCTCAAACACACATACACACAATTTCTTTTTTACCCTTGTATGTATTCAATACTGTAAACGTATTTTAAGACAGAGTGCACTAAATTTAACTTTAAAAAAAAATTAGCCGTTGTTCCTGAATTGTTTTTTCTCATTCAATGATAGCAACTTGTAATTTGTGTCATTTGAGTTTTAATTCAGCAGTAAATCATTTCCATTCCATTTCCTAAGCAGCGTTGTCCTGAAAAAAAAAAAAGGCTGAGAATAATTCAGCTAATGTATGTCCGAAGTTGTGCTGGGTATACATCTTCATTTGATTGGGTCTTATGGCATTTTCATGTCCACTATCTTCAACCAGTAATTTTTTTTTTTTTAAGTAAATGTGGCTTTCTTTTTTTTCTAAAGAATGTACTTTTCTTGTTTTACTTTTTTTTTAAAAGTCTTTCCATTTCACAAAAACATTTTGCATTTGTCTCAAGAGACTCAAATAGGAAGATCAGTTTTCAAGGCACTCACGTCAAATTGAATGGCAGTAGAAAAACTGTCCAATAAATTATTTTTTATTTATTTTTCTTTATAGTGCCAGTATTGTGAATGCCATGCTTAGCAACACTGACACTTAATCTCAGCTGTTCCCTTGCAGTTTAACCCACCTTTGGGCCAAGTAGAATATGATGTAATTTCTTGTTGAGAAGCCATTTTTCTCTTAACCACAAACAAAAGCTTTAAAGTGCGGGTCAACATAATTAAAATCTCTAACCATAATTGTCTACTGTTTGCTAATAGTAGTTGCAAAAGGCTTTAAAAAATTTGGAATTTGAAAGTAGAGCAGGTGCATTTTTCTTTGCTTTACTTTTCCTCTGTCATAATGCTTTTATCTGAATACAATTCCCTTCTGTTCCTAATTAAGTTGGAAAAAATCTTACCGACTTCAGTAGGAACAGAATCTTGCCAAGACAGGTAAATCAACCAGAATTTATTTTTTCCCTTCTTTATAATAACATCACTGTACAGCATCTAAGATAGTTTTAATATTTCTATTCATAAACCAAATGCCTATGAGTTGAGGCTTTTCATTGAGAAATTCACACTTTCCCATCTTCTAGTAATTAACAACAGCAAATATGGTCTAAGGTAGACATCCTGAATTCAAATTTAGGATTGTGTGGTTTTTAAAAAAAAAAAAAAAAAAAAAGATGGCATTTGGCTCCTCTGAGGTTTGAAAATAATATTAAAATGCTCAAGATGTACTTTTATTGTCTCTGAGAAGAGTCACAGGAGGGGAAGAGGGAGGGAAAAACACTCCAGAAAGTGACGAACTGGCATCATTATGTTGCCATAGCTTTTAACAAGAAGAAACTGATAGTAATGCACAATTAAGAATGTTTCTGGTTTTTGAGTGTAGCAGCCTTCTGCATCTATGTCTTTTTTGTTGCCATAACTTTAGTGCTGAAATCCATCTAGAAAAGGCCTCTATCGTCAGCGACATTGTCAGTGCTACGTATTTGATCCAATTTCAAAAGAAAGTGCTATTTTTAAAGATTGTTATCCGCTGTACAATTTTGTTTTCCCTAATCTTCAAGGTTATTTAAGAAGATGAAAGAAAAATAGGAAGAAAAATAGGAAGAAGGAAGGAAAGAAAGAAAGAAAGAAAGAAAGAGAAGGAAAGAGACAGAGAGAAAGAAAACGAAAAAAAAGAAAGAAAAAGAAAGAAAGAAAAAGAAAGAAAGAAAGAAAAGAAAGAAAGAAAGAAAAAGAAAGAAAGAAAGAAAAGAAAGAAAGAAAGAAAAAGAAAGAAAGAAAGAAAAGAAAGAAAGAAAGAAAAAGAAAGAAAGAAAGAAAAGAAAGAAAGAAAGAAAAAGAAAGAAAGAAAGAAAAGAAAGAAAGAAAGAAAAAGAAAGAAAGAAAGAAAAGAAAGAAAGAAAGAAAAAGAAAGAAAGAAAAAGAAAGGCGAGGGAAAGAGAAGGAAGAGAGGAAGAAAAAAGAAAAGAAAAAAGAAATATTTCAGTTCAAATGCTGGCTTCTTCACAAGAAATTACACACACTTAGCTTAAATTTCAACAAAGCAGCGGCCCAAAAATTATAATTTTAAAAGATATGTTTCTCTCCTACAATGCAAGTAATCTCAGGCTACGACTGGGTAAAATTAAAAAGGGATACCCAACAAAATTTTAAAAGAAATTTAAACAGAAAGAATAAAAAAAAGTACCTGCACATGCCAAAAAATTACAAAAACCCAATAAATACAGAAATTATTGCACAGTTAAAAGGCTCCACAATTTTTACTGCCTTAATCAACCCTCGGGTTTAATAGAACTTTGTAGACACAGGTTATATTTAAGTGCCAAAGTCTGGCACCTACCATAGTTATGCTAAGTTATGTTTACGGAGGCAAGTTAGGTCATCTTTTCTCAGTTGGCAATAGTTAAACTGTACAAATAAAATGTTACCTAGACCCCTGAAATTNGGGGGGGGCCTTAGCTTCTTTCTGCCTGCTCAATTTTGACGTCATTTGTCAGCAAATGTTCTCCATGCCACTTTTTCATGTGTTTCTCCAGGGTGCTGTAAACACTGAAGGGCATCTGGCAAATGTCGCAGCGGTAGACCTCCTTCCCTATCTGGCCATGCGTTTTCATATGGCGCGTCAGCTTACTGCTCTGGGCACATGCATAGTTGCAGAGCTCGCATTTGTAAGGCCGCTCTCCAGTGTGGCTCCGACGGTGAACCGTCAAATTGCTGCAGTTCTTAAAGACCTTGCCACAGTACTCACATGTATCGCTCCTGCGTCCTTCCTTCGAACTGGGTCGCCCGGGGCCAGGTCCACTGATGTGGGGGGTGCTGCCTCCGCTCGCCGTGCCGCTGCGCCCTGAGAGCCCCCCGTCCAGCATGTCCCCCGGCGGAGTGGAGAAACGCAGGCTCCCGTTCTCTGATGAGTGCTCGGAAGAGGTCGCAAAGGGGGATTGTCGGGAGTCTGTGAATCCGAGGAACGGATCCTTCATGAAGTGCCGCGATGCTGCATACCCTACCAGCCACTGGGAGTAAACGTTTTCAGAAGGTATTATCGTTGCTGGTGGCAAGTCTAAATCTTTCTCTACCTTTATTCTTTTAGAGGAATTGTTTAAACTGGGGCTCGTGATAGGTGTTGGCTTGCGGGGGAACAAGTTTGGGAAGGGTTCACCCGGGCCAAAGTTTCTTCCATTGACCGTACCTTCCTCAGTGCGGTCCAGCTCTCCTACCACTGAGTCTTCGTCACCCGGATCTCTCTGACAGAGGTCTCGAGGACACAAGTCTCGCTGGTCAGAGGACCTTTTCATGAAGCTACTCCTCTTCTGTTTTTCAGCTAACATGTCGTTATATTGCTGAATGGCACCTAGACTTACATTCTCGATGACTTTTCCCAGGACGAGGGATTTCTCATCTGGCAGTGACTTGGATCCATTTTCTCGGTTACGACTCAGCTCTGAGTCCATACTGAAGCTTGACTCTGGCCGGCTCTCATTTTCAAGCTCCTCTTCCTCCTCCTCCTCCTCTTCCTCTTCTTCATTGTCATGGCCCAGGGAAGGATCGCTCTCATTCCTGAAATCTGCCTCACTGGATTTCAGTCCCTCTCCAGTGAGCTCGCTTGTGCCTGGCTCGGGGGAACTAGTGGTGGACAGTCCATCATCTGACCTGCCCGTCATGGAGCCAGCTTTATGCATATGCGTTTTCATGTGGCGTTTTAGCTTGCTGGCCTGGGAGCAAGCATGGTCACAGAGCTGACACTTGTAGGGCTTTTCTCCTGTGTGACTGCGCCGGTGCACGATAAGGTTACTCTGGAACTTGAATGTTTTCCCACAAAATTCACAGGACTTGCTCTTGGCCTGAGGCTGGGGAGGCGTAGTGCTGCTGGGGGGCATGGGGGGCAGTGGCGGGGTGCTCAAAAAAGGTGATTTAGGACTCGGCTGGAAAGGATTCAACAGACGATGCATAGGGTTGGTGCGACTGGGTGAGACTGGCGGAGGGGTGGAACTGTTTCCTGCCAGCTCTCGAAGCCTTCTGGAGAAATCCATCGCTGGGGACTCAATTGCCATGGGGTTTAAACGCATAACTCTGTCAAAGGCACTGGGATGCTGGGCAACTAACCCCATTTCTTCGGCACTAAGGCGATGTGGATCCAGATGATGACGAGGCGGTGGGCTGAACAGCGGAGGCGTGTTTGGGAGCCGACCCTCACCAAAGCCAGGGTGTTCACGCAAGATGGGTCCTGTCATGCGTAAAAGGTTGAAAGGGTTGTTGTCTCCAAGAAAATTCATCAGCGGGGACTGTGCAACAGTCTCCGGTCCCAGAGGAGGAGGGATGGTGATGCGTGGAGTAAGGGAACTGTTTGAAGGGCTTGTTTCCAGGTAGATGCGGAATCCATGTGTGTTCTGGGCATGCTGAAGCAAGAACCAAGCGCTATTAAAAGGCTGCTTGCATGTTGTGCAAATATAGCTTGAAGGCTCATCTTTACCTATAAAAGAAAAAACAGAAAGAACACTTAAAAAATAATACAGCGGAGAACATTTAAATACAGTTGGCATTCACTTTATTTTGCTAACATATTTCCTCCTTGGCATTACTGAAAGAAGGATTTAATTGCAACGTATTGACTGATATAAATTGTTGAACAGCACATTTGCTCACCACACTTATTCACTTAACATGTATGACAAATATCACACGTACGCATTTGTGCTATATAGGTTTACATCCTCTAATTTGCAAATAAAACCTTCCTTTATGACGTATAAGCATACAAATCCTTTCATGTGTTTATTCCACAAAAAGGAATTTGTTTCAAGGGATTTATGACTACTGACAAAAACCAAGAAAAATGCAGTGTGGTAGGTTTTACACGGCACCTGTAAGGACCTTCAGTGTCATTTTCACTCTTTCATTTTATATACTTCATGTAGCAGTCCCCTGAGATCTTGCTGAATTTAATTTATACATGCTTCAGTCATGCCAGCACTTCCATTTTTAAAATACTATGTAGATATTTAGCCACAAAAGTCCTATTCAAGTCAACAGGAGTTTGGAAAACATACCCTTGCATAAACCACTCCAACGTTCTTTTTGCCAAAACACCAAGAAGCCACTCAAATGAAACATCCGGTAATCAAAGCCGACAGCACAGTTGCAATTAACAGTAACAAATGTCGGGCCGTGCTTGAACTGGGTCCCAAGAATTTCTGAGCCTGAGCCTGCCCTCCAATGCAGAAATGCTCACCAGAGCCAAAAACATTTTTTCTGTTTGCTTTTCTAGCCTCTTTGAACGACTGCATAAAGGTGGAAAGCATTCCTTTAACCTTGATTCAGCTTTACATAAAGGACAGGTGTGGACAAGTCTGCATCACAGTCATAATTTTGCTAGCTAGAAAATTCCAGTCCTGGGCACAATATAAACTATGTGCTATCTGCAAAAAGCACTTCCCTCCTTGTCCTCCCTCCTTTTTTCAGTGCCTCTGCAAGACTCTGATAAATTCATAAATATGTGTCAATTTGAAAATCATGATATGGGATTTGTTTTGTTGTTTGTTTTTAAATGAGGGGGAGGTTTCCTGAAAAAAAAAATTCTCCATTTTGGAAAATCTAAAATTAATTTCTTGCTTGCTTGTTTGTTTATAATAGCACACATTTTGTCTAGCAGTGGCCCCACTGAACCTAAAGGCACTAAACTTCTTGAAAGTTCAATACCTGAACCAAGCTTCCTGCCTGACCTGTGACGGAACAAAGACCCGAGCCATGACTGATTCAGCCCCTCCGCAGGAGCTCAAATCCAAAGCTGAACTAACAGATGTTTTCTAGACAGGGGGGCTGCCATTCCCAAAAGCCTGTTGCATGAGCTTGAAAATGAAAGAGTTTATAAGGTGAACAGAACCATGTTATCGAAACTGCCTTGTAAAGAGGAATGACTCATAGCACACACACACACACACAAAAAAAAAGAAAAAAAAAAAAAGAAATTAAACTTGGGCACATCAAGAGAAGCTGATTGAATTCCCCTCTTCTGGCTGTTGCAGGAATGACTGCTGCTAACAAAACCTACAAAACCTTAGGCAAGGAGACTAGAAGATTATCTGCCTACCTATCAGCCTGTCAGTTTATCTAAACTTATCACCCAATATACATCCATAACAGCATAAAGGAAAAAGCATGTATCAGATTGAGACTTATTTACAAAGGTAGGTGATAAATGTGGTGCAACTCCTCACTCAACTATTGATTTAGTAGGGCTATTGCTGTGAATAGCAGCTTGGAACCCCGATCTCAGTGAAGCCATCTCTTCACAGCCAATAAAAACTATACACAATACAGTGGGCATTACTGCCTGGCTGACGTGGCCCCTGTGCGCTGGCCCCACACTCTGTGTCTGTATGGGCCAGACACTGTTGCTTTGAGTAATCTCTAACAATCTCTATTGGAAAAAATCCTCATGTTTGGGAACTGATTTGGCTTGGAAAAAGTGCCCATAACTGCTATTGACATTAATAAAAGCCACATACAAACATGGAAAGAAACTGATACATTATCCCCTAAAATTCTATTCAGCACTGAGGCAGTTAGGAAGTTTTATGTCAGCTTTGCAGCCAAAGCAACAGTAAATGCTCCCATTATTACTTCAAATATTTAAATTTCTGTTTCTTACAGAAATATGATGAAAATGTCTAGACCTTTAACTTTTCTTGCACAGCAACATGTGTAGTATAAAAAGTGACAGAAATCACTGAAGCAGACTAAAGTATATAACATACTCTGTCAAAAGCTTTTTTAAACAATATGTTTTACCTCAGCTCACCCTAGAATAGATTTTAATAAAGCCCCTTACGAAGTGTGATCTAATAGCAAATGAAGTGCAGCATCTTACAAGGTCATATATCTTCAAATTAAAGAGTGCTCTGCACCCTTCACCTTCACTTTATCCACTCTAATTAATCGATTTATTACCCACAGCTGTTCAATTCTTTCAATTTTAAAGTCACAGCATGCACTCTTTTTTGTTGTGAGGTATTTTTTCTCTCAGAAAATAAAGAGTCTGAGTGTCTGTCTATGTGCATGCATTCTCTTTGCTTAGTTCAAGAACTGACAGGAGGAATAAAGCAGCTGTGTATTAGGCGACAACAACAGCAACATGTTTACTTCAGAAAAGGCACATAAGTAAGAAGAAAAATTCCTGAGCAGGCTGAGGATCAAGGCAAACCTAAAACTGAAATGGCTGATTAAAAAAATTACCCTCAAAATGGCAGCTGGCTGGATGCTTGCTACTACATGTTACATAGAACTAAGATGTTTTGGTTTGTTTTGCTCTCCAAAACTTCACCTCCATGAAGTTCAAGAGAGGAAGTAAGTCCCCTCCTTTTTAGTTTTCTTTTAAAAAGACAAAATCAGTGCTATTAGTGATCTAAGATTTATAAGCTAGCAGTCATAAGTGTTCTTTCCCTTTTTTGTTTTGTTTCACTTTTATGTTCCTTAGCGCTCCTCTTCAGGAGACCTCAACACAACAGCAAAATCACTGCAGGCTACCTGGCTATCAATCTCTGACTGATTCGTGAACGTTCATATGTGCATGCCTATATATATATATTTATTTTCATAACCCTTAAAGACTCTCCCCAGACTCCCTGTTTAAAAAAAATATAAAATTTTTAAAAATGTTAATTACCATATTATCACTTCATGGTTATCTTGCCTAAAAGTTGCCCTGAGCAGTGTAGATGCTCACTTTCAAGAACAGAACAATGTCAAAAAGTCTTTGAAGATCCACTCTGAATATTTTTATGTTCAAAAACTTGCTAAATATTTTAAACATGCCCAGAAACAGCCATGTATTGCTCAAGAATGATCTTTATATTTAATAATGCACCTACACTTTAAAAGTCTTTGTTATAAGGCTACTTTTGATATATGGCTATCTTAATCCCTTGCCACCTGCACTGAAGTTAGTCTAAATACCTACTTTATAACAACTAGCTATATAGTGTTTGCCATATGCAGTCTTTATCACTTTAGCATGTGCTCGACTTTGAGCATGTGAGTAATCAACATCAGTGAAACTTAAGCATAGGCTGAAGTGCTCTGTTGGATAGTGATGAAATTATTCATGTGCTTAGAGTCAAACACAAGCCAAGACTTCATTAATGCTGTTCGATGAACTGCACATGGTTTCAATCCCACAGTCTGTACCTAGGCATGAATTTCGGGGCTGAGAGGTGAGGTATCATTCTTTATCTTTACAGTAGTTGGTAGATATGGTCTATGTACAGAGATAAACATCCAGGTCACAACTCCTGAGCAATCAATTGTAGCTTCCAGGCTGCAGTAAAGCCAGACAAATACTGCCAGTTCAGACGTGATAGAGGTTTTTAGGGCTGAGTCCTACTAAGACACAGGTATTCAGAAATACCATTTAAAGGCTAGGAGGGATTGTGACATTAAAGAATGAGAGGACTGGGATAAACCCTAAGGTTTGACCTCATCCAGTTCCTGATCCAAAGGATCACAGAGTATTTTGGATTGGAAGGGACCTTAAAGTTCATCCTGTTCCAGCCCTCCTGTTATGGGCACGGACAACTTTCACTAGACCAGGTTGCTCAGACTTCCATCCAGCCTAGCCTTGAACACTTCCAGGGATGGGACTTCAATAACTTCTCTGGGTAATCTGTTCCTGTGCCTCACCAACCTCATAGTAAAGATTTTTTTCCTAATATCTGATCTAAACCTACTCTCTTTTAGTTCCCTTTTTGTCCTGTCACTACATGTCCATATCTATGAATATATTCATATCTATGCCAGCTACTCCTATATCCTGCTTCAAAGGCCACCAAAGGGAGAGTCTACAACCTTTTTAAAGTCTTCCACATTCCTTCTCTCCTTTACTGTCATTTAGACTTCCCATGTGCCTAATCTAAATCTTTCTTTCTGCAGTTTAAGTTACTAATATATTGTCCTAGCCAGATGTACATGCAAAACACAGGAAACAAGTTAGTCTGCACCTCACAGTTTTCGTCCAACCCAGGGATTTGCAGCTGAACCACTTTGTGTCTTTCAGCACCCTCTTCTCCCAGTTTGATTAGGAAATGCTGAGGGAGAATTCACCTTGTATTGGAGTAGTCTGTGGCCATGTTGACTATTTTCAGTATGAAAAAAAAAGCTGTCATCTTTCCAGTTTGAATTGCAGAGTCCAGCTCCCAACCATTAGATCTTGCTATATTTTTATCTGGGAGATTAAAAATCTCTCTAGTGTCTTCTCCCAAAGCAGGTAATTATAAACTATGAACTTATTGAACACTCCTGCCTTTTCTGCATATTATGACAAAAGATGGTCTTTTCCAGAAATATTAAAATGTGTTCCCTTCATTAGTGCATGACAGATTATGTTCCATTCAAAATGTCAAAGCAATAATAAGCCTTTTTCTCTTTCATGAACAGCACTAAACAAAGCTGGATTCAGAACCTGCCTCCCCTTACAGGGGACAGCGAGAAAACACAGGTCAGAGAAAGCCTAGGCTGGGTCTGTAGACATCCACCCCACTGCACCAGTCAGCCTGAATCCCTGACTTATCTGTCCCCTGCAGTCTGTCTGACTTGTATCATTTAGTGATACGCAGATCTTCCTGGCCCAGTTGGTACATAACTTTCTATACACCCCGAATGCTGAGTGCCTTTACCCTGGAGATAAAAATTTCCCCCAAAATATCCTCAGTTATTCTGGATACCATCAAACAATAATCAGTGTGAGATAAGAACTGTTGAGAATTCATTATTTTCTGCTGAGCTACAGTGACATCCAGTGCCTTATGAATCCTCCCCTCAGCATGCCTGAATAATTCCATTAGCTGTAACAGGGAATGAACTCCATCTCATTTTAATCACCCACCCACAACCCCTGCCAGGACTGTGGTGAGGACCTGCAGTCAGGTCCATATAACCACTGCCATTCTTTACCTCTAGCAGTACTTTCCAGATAATGTTTCTGGTTCCCCTTTACAAAGTTACAACATCAGCAATAAAAATGTTAAGGAATTTTAATGCTGGTTTACTGCATCTTTAGAAGTTCAGGAAAAGTAGAAACTTGCAAGCTTTAAAGAAAGGACACCTTTTATTGTAGCACTCAGGAACAGACATGTATCAGGTTCCTACAGTCTTTACACCAGTATTACTCTCTTCTCTACCACTTGATTTTTAATGAACATTTAAATAATTACTCCTTGTTATTATGATGGTTACTCTAATAATACCAATAAAGGTAGTGTGGATGCTCCATAAAAAACACACCTTTAACTGAATTATTATAAAATTAAAATGCCATAATTGAGAACACGAATTTAACAAGTCTCCTTAGAAGAACAGCTGACATTAAAGAGAAGGGCATTAAATACTGGAAAGATTTAGTGTTGCATGGTGAAAAAAATATATCATTATAAGTGGTTTGACAGATCACCCAGACAAGGGCCAAATGCTTTTCAGGTGTCTGCAGTGTGGATCTGCTATGCGACCTGTATCACTCCATGCTTGATGCTTGATTGGGTCTGCAAAAATATCTCTAATATAGGTATTTATTATGAAGGGGTTTTATAAGCCATATTATAACCTTAAATTTTCCAAGTTAGCAAGAATGTTCACTCACCTATGTTTATAATAGAATAAACATTATCTGAGCATGCACAATGCTGAGAGTTTTGCCCTCCCTCCTTGCATTCATTGTGCTGTTTGGAAGTTTTGCTACCTCCATTTCAGAAAGACTAGCAGTCTCAATAAAAAAAGATAGAAATGTAAAGCAGGGTCCAAGTCTGGGTGTGAATCACCACTGCCAGTCCAATGCCTGTAACTAGCTTTAAACAACAAACACAAAGGTCCCATATCTCTTTACACTTTTCTTCATATTAATTCTGTTTTCACGGCAGCAAGAGCTGAAGATGAAAAACAAGCACAACTCCTCTATACATCCCCAGAGCTGACACAGTTCATCCATCCCTATACTGCCTCATCTAAAGAAAGGGCTCAAGAGAGTCTTGCAGTACATCCTGCTGAGGGTTACGGGGACTATCACCAACAGTTCATAAAGTTAGCATCAACTGGCAGCTAAAGTTGGTATTTTATGACTTAACAAGTCGCCTGCAGTCTCACAACCTACGCACCTCCAATTCTACACTCAGATAAACAGCCCTTGTCTCCTGTAAAGCTCAGCCAACCTGAAGTGCATCTCAGTCAAGAAGAGCAGATCAAAGTTTAGGTGCAAGAGGCCAGGCATGAGGGGCCACAGAGCCTGTCATCATCTGGAAATGGGGAATCTCCGGACGAGGTCAGTAAAAGGAAAGAACATGACAGGGAAACAAAAATGAAATGTTTTTAAGAGATGGATGGAAAAACAGGGGTGTCTGAAGAAAGAAGTAATTGCGAGGTGTTGCTTCTCAGTAACACAATCCTATTTCCTCCCATACAAGGCCCTGCTCTCTTTTCCTACCTTGCTTCTTGATTGCCTATCTCCTCCAGTGACATCCTCAACAGGAGAAAAATCACGACTTCATGCAATATTCTTCTCCCACACACTGCCTGTATGTTTTACAGCTTTCCCCATCCTCTTTCTACCATCCTCTTTTCTTGACTAGTGAGACTGCAAGTTCTCAACAGAGATTATGCAAGAGGCTTTATGCCAAGAGAACCTACACACCCCACAAGACCCTCTCATTCCCTGCATTGATTTTGATTAGTGACGTAATTAGTCTTGAGAGCATTTTCTACCTGCTGGAAAATATCACAGAAGTAGTGGTTGACACAAATATTAAAATATATTGATATTGCACTACTCTTAGCAATGTATCATTAATTCTTCTTGTGATAAAGCCAACTGTCAAACTCCAGTTTTGGTGGATTAAGGGCTGTCCCACTTTTGGGAAATTTTTTTATTTTCTGAAACCATTTCAGCAGTGGGTTTTTTTTTTTCTATTAGGCAGAACTGAAAATAATCTGTTTATCACTCTTGTAACAATAAATGTCTATTTTGCCAAATTAACTATTTTATTAAATGAGGGGAAAACCAAACACATTAATTACCAATCAGAGCTGAGAAGTCAGACTGTCATGCTGCCTATCTACAGCCAATCCTTTCAGAATTCCAAGAACAAAGAGCAGGAATCCTTGAAAGCCTTAGAGATATCAAGCTGATACACCTTGCCGAACTCTGATTTGAATTACCCTGATATGAATTCAAAGTAGCTGCAATGATCACCAACACAGATTTTGAGTTTTTCCAGATAAACTATACCAGGTTGTCACTAACAAGGACCTTAACCAGACTTACATGAATATACCAAGTTGCAATTTGTTATTTTTTTTTAATTGAACTTTCCCAGAAGCATATTATATGTCCTCTCTGGCATTTACACTTACAAAAAAGGAGGAGGCTGCAGGCAGACTACAGCCATGCATAACACAAACAGATGCTTCCTGCTTCTTAATGGACACAGGCGACCTTTGGCTGAAGATGCAGCTTGTGTTCAATGGTCCCATTTTCTGTGAGACTTAATCATACCTCAGATCTTTACTGCCAGATTCACATAAATGAGCCAAATGCACAGCTCAGTTTAATTTCTAGTGTGTTACAAAATGGCAATATTATATTTTTAGGTATAAAATGTCAATAGGCATTTTGGGCAACTTCCTTCTGGATGTCCAATTTCTCATTCCTTAAAAGAGCTTCTGGCTTACTGGAACTTAATGTTCAGCCTACAGAACTATAAGAAATGCTTTTACTTAGTGCAGAAAAAGGAAAGAAAAATGCGTAGCAAAAGTTGGAATCTGTGACACACGGATTTTTACCCAGAAGCACTATTTAAATGAAAGATAAAAAACTTGTTTGTCATTTCTGAACACCTTCTCCTAATTGGTGTTAAATCTAAAATGCAAAGGCAATTTACAAAGCAGAGGAAGGGAGAAGTGTGAAGAGTAAGGAGCAAACAGGAAAATCAATATTAAAAGATCAATAGTGAATGAGTTAACTTTTAAATTAGCCCTTTGTGATACAACAGTTTCAACTAACTCCACCTTTAGCATCTAAACAGCTTTGTGTCTTTTAGATAGTTTCTTTGAACCTAAGACATCAACTAACAGACTGAATGGATGTTTTACAAACCTGCTGCATAAAATAGTGAAAACTATCAGCTAAAATGGGGAATGCAATGCAGAGGGGCACCGTACCCACTCGTGAGATTAAAAGACTGTAGGACTACCCGTGGCTGGTGGTATAATATATAGGAACCCATTTACAGCACTCATGAAAAACCCTTGTACTGCTCAAGGACACTTTTAGGCCTTTTCTTTGCATAAGGTATTCAAATGCATTTGAAATAACGTCAGTCTTTTCTACAACATATGAAATATGCCAGCAGCTTCCCTTTAAATCGGTTTCCTGTAAGCAGTTTTGTTTGAAAACTGGCAAGTGCTGGGTTGTTTGTTTTTTTTTTTCCCCACAGACTTTTCTAAGGTGCCATTTTCTCATCTTACAGTCAAGAATTCTCAGTAATCTGAATAGGAACTAAACAGAGGGTACATGAAGGAAATTGTCCATGTCATATAATGGAAAAACTAAGAGTAAATTAGGAAACAATTAAAAAAGCCAAAGGGTGAAAACAAATTTTCCTCTTTTTTTTCCCGGGAGTACTTCAGCCTGTTTTACTACAACTATTTCTTAAGGGTATTAGGTGCCTATTCATAGTTAGCAAATGAAATAGCATTTTTGTTTTAATTCATTGCTTCTTTAACAAATGCTAGCTCCCATCTCTGCTTCTTTAAATCCACAAAATCTCCACATTCAAGCCTAAGAAGTATTGTAAAGGCTGTAAATCTTGTTTTAATGGAATGTACATTTAGCTATGAGGAGATAATTGACGTTATGGAGGGCCTAGATGCTGAATTATATAGGTTATCTAATACAAAGGGGACTCATTACCGAAGCACTACAAACAAGTAGTAATATATGTATATTGTTCTGAGTGGCGTTGTAGCAAAAGTGTTCAGGTCTGCAGGGATTTATAAAACACAAGAAAACAGCAGACATGCACTTGTAAATTTGTCTCATTTGTCTCTGAAGTTAAAGGTTATTCCCTTGATCTGAATTTGTAATAAAAACATGCTAGACTAAGGTTTGTAGAGAATGTTTGAATATGTAAATTGTGTATAATGATAGGCAATTATAAGGTAAAAACTGGACCTTATGAATGTTACAGAATTGCATGGAGCATCAAAGTATTTTCCTTCAGATGAAATATTTCTCTTTTATGCATGTTATAAGCACTTTTTCAAAGGTATTCAGCAACCTATTTGAGTGGAAGGTTGACAAAAATCAAACCATTACAACTAACTATGACTGTGGGCTTATGCACAGGAGAAGCCACAGCTTTTTACAGAATATACATAATAAATCTCTTGAACTAATGGTTCCGGAGATGGATCCTCAAGGACAAGTTCCACTGATTTTCACTCCCTTAGATGAAAGCTGGTCAGATGTTCCTGGATTTTTTTTAAGACGATATGGGGGTGGAAGTGTAGGGAGGGAGGCCGTGGAGAATAACTAGGTAAGAATGTGAATTTTCTTGGACTGATTCAATGAAGCCCCATTTTCCCTCCAGTTCGTTGGCTGCTATTTTCAGGGAATAATAAAGAAGGGGAAAAAAATAAGAAAAAGACACTCTATCGAGATAGAAAGGAGTAAAGCCGGAAGATGATACTATAGTTTATGCTACTGAAGATAAGGTTTTCTCCTTCTCTGAGCACGACAGTCTGTTCAGGTTAACCAACTGCAGTGTTAGAATAACTCCAGCCGACTTGTCACAGAGTACAAAAGTCATCAGCAACTGACTGTTCTTTTCTGCACCGCAATTAAGACGAATCAATACGACGTGCCACAAATGGTATTTTACTCTCAATAAGAACTCGGGCTGAGTTTATTCAGAATATTTTAGCGCTTCCCCAGGGGATTTTGGTCCGACGCAGATGGCAAATAAAGTACTCAGCCTAGGGCTAGAGCACATTATGCTAATTCTAATGTCAGATGTACTTTAATATACAGCTCTATTTAATCACCCCATTATTTCACATTTCCATATGAAAAACCTGCGGCACTTCTGCAGAGCTTTCACTCTGCGACAATGCCAGCTTCCTTCAACTAGCTCACTGCGAAAGAGAAAAGAAGACTGGTCATTCTCGCCAGTCAAAATGTTACAGTTTCAAAGTTTCAGTATTCCTGAATTTAAAGTGGGTCTTCCAGTGCAATTAGCAAATCACTCGGCTAGAATGCTGATATGTACAAAATGCTAAGGAGGTGTGATTGAAAAAAATAAAAATAACAGCCCTCCCTCTCCAGCTCATCTGCTCACAGACATAGGCAGGCACGTTTCTCAAATCCGCTTGCAGAACAGTAATAACAAAAATAATGAAAATATTTTCATAGTGCAATTCAACCAATATTCTCAACACTTGTCACTGAACCGTTGCTATTCCCGGCTGTGTGGCTTCCGTTACTTAGAAGAACAGACATGGCTGGCACAGCTGCCAACCTACAGATGTCTCCAAATAAAACCTTCCTTGTGTATCAATAATTTTTGCCTGCAACAAACTACACCTCTAATTAGGTTTAGAAGCCACGCACCTTCAATATGGACCAATACCCAAATTATCTGCAAATTGACCTTGATGGCCCATCTCTGGTGACCACAGAATTTGAACCTTGAACATAAAATCATTTAAAACTGGATTTACATTAAAGGAATAAAGGAAAATACTTTGCTGTGGAGCAGTTTTTCCAGACATGTACACTCTTGATGTGCGGACAGAGAAAGCAGAAGCAGTCCTTGAAACACCTCTTCAGCATCCAAGCTTCCCCTTCTGAATAATTCTGTGAAGGATCCCTAATTCATCATGTGTGTACAGCCACCAGTGAAATGAGTTGCATGGTCTCAACAAAATCTTCCCTCTCTTTGGCATAACTGGGGCTGTATGACAACCAGTACTGCTCATGAGGGAGAGCCAGGTCAGGCCTAGATTATACAGAGCTGTTATTAGAGGAATGTATGAAGCTTAAGTCGATAATTTTTTTAATCATTTCATTAAACCTAAAACATAACTTTGCTGGGAAAAAAAAAAAGTATTTAGAAAAAGACATGTTTTTCCTCCTCCAACCACCCAATCTGCATCCTTTAAAAATTGCTCAACAATGCATGCAGCAGCCAGCACCTGGGGCCAGATCTCACCTGGTTTCACTATGCATCAACATTTAAAGATACAGAACTACACTCTGTGTCTTGACACGACATATGCCACGACTTCCCCATCCTAATTTGAACACAGAGGATGATATCCTTCACAGTAAAGGCAGAAATTATTGCAGTTTCAAGCTTTCTTTTATTTTTGTATATATACATATATATAAATGCATGTCTGCATATATGCTTATGTGTGTGTTTATATATGTATAAATATGTGATTTGGTCTCTATTAGACTGCCTCAGTGCAGCATTATGCACAAAGGAGAAGGGGGGCTCAGTACAGGGCAGAGGTCCGTCCTTGCTTAGCTACTCAAACTAGACCTTTAAACACATGATCTTACCACGGAAGAAGTATATACAAGAGTTTCACCCCACTGGAAGTTTTGTCCGAATGGTAAACACAGCCCAAGTCAGTTAGTAAATTAGGGCAACTTCAAGATTTGTTTAAAGTGAGGTCTCTGAGAATGACTAGTTAAATTAAAAAAAAAAAAAAGAACGTTTAATATCCCAATGCAAAGCCCACCAAAGTCAATATGAATCTTTCCACTGGCTTTGGTGGGCTCTGGAAGCAGGTCTTCTTCCACGTTGGGATTTGTTAGTCTCAGGACACTCTCTTCAATGTGGGGATAAATCTGGTTGTGGTGTGGTGGTGTAGTTAAAAGAAGATAAGTGATTTCACAGCAGCTAGAAGCCTAAAGAACTCAGCTGTAAATATTTTAGAGGAATAAATGGAGACACGAATAGAAAAGTATCTTTTGTATCTTTAGTTAAAATGAAAAACAGTTGAAATATAAGAAATACATAAACTGAAATTAATCCTTGACAATTCCGTTGCTTTCTCTTCTGCTGATATTATGTTGGATTTTTGGAAATAGAAAAAGGACAATATCAGTTCTCCCTAGGTCTATCCTATTTCTTTAGCTCACTTTAGATAAACTGACTGCATTCTTAAACTCCATTATTAAGAATTCTTTTGTTGAGACTAACAAAACAATTTTTAATAACATCCTTATTCTTGACAATACACAAATTTGTGGAATCCCATTCAGTTTCCATCATTATGGAGATTTTTGAATGCCAGAATGTTTGCAGACACATCTACACTAAAGTGTTCCTACAGGACTCAGAAGTCCTGCAAAGGAAAATCCAGTCTGAGCGAACAAAGAAGCAAAATGAACAGAATCTTTAACAGCCTAAATGGGGAGGGGGCACGGGGGGGGCAAGGGAAGGAGAAGGTATAAAATACTCAGATGAAAAATAAAACTCATTAGATATAAAGGTAGGGATCTTGAGGGTTGCTCTGGATAAAGCAGTTAAATTGCAATCTACGACTATAAAGTTGCAAAAGATGAATCTCCAATCATACTTCCTGAAGTGCAAAGATAAAAAAACCACTTTTGCTCCTTAAATAGGTGGTGTTTTATGTCACTATAACACTGAAGAAAAATAATGCCAATGTTGGCTAAAAAGAAAATCCTAAAAACTTCCTATTTTATTTCTGTACAATCCAGATTGATCACCTAAGAGAAGCATAATTAAACAATGCTAAGCATCCCAACCCCTTGGAGAATATGCTGCTGAAAAATATTTTTAGAACAATCACTGTAGTAATTCTTCTTAGTTGTAGAAACACTCCAAATCAGAAAGTCAATTTTTCCTCTATTTGCAGAAGTGTGCTGGTTTTCACTGGAAAGGCGCCTGTGTTTTGTTTGGCTGCTGTTCATATACTGCCTTGGCAGGATTTCCTTGGATTGCTTACAGTGAACATTGCTCTTGCATACAGTAGCGCTCCCATTTTAACCGTCCCAGCCACACGTTTTCTAATAACACACGGAGAGCTGCAAAATCCCTATAAGCACAGCTCTTTAAAGCAGCAACAGAAGGGGGTGGGGGCGGAGGACCGGAGAGGGGGAGGCTCTGCCCGTTTAAAATCCAGCGATGCAAACAGAGGATAGTGCTTTTAAAAACAACCAATGTGAATTGTGTTTAAGGAACAGCTTTCCAGGGAAAGAAAAAAAACATCTCTGAGAAGGGGGCCTGATTCAGCTGATTCACTAAATCTGATCTCTACAGGCTGGGCTCTGAGCATCACTGAATTGGGTCCTAAGTACTGTTTACATGCTTTCTCTTTTTTTTTTTCCCTCATTTTTCCTGCCCCTTGGAGGGCTGTGCAGATAGATTAATAATTCTTGGGATTACCTTGCATGTTTGAAACCCTGCATCTGAGCCTGTGTTCCTTGTGTGTCCCAATTTTTTGCCTCATCATGGAGAGGCTGGGGTGCATGGAGAACACAGGGCTCCACTGTGAAAACCAAATGGGCAGGAGAGATGAAAAAGGAGGACATCTATCTCGCTGAAATAGTAGCAGGAAACAAATGCAGCATTTCTACCTACGGCTGAGAAAGAGAGAAAGCCAATAACAAAACCGTTATTCAGCTCCATGCCCTTTACAAATAGGACTGACTTGTTAGTGGACAGCTGCGGCTCAGCCCCCCTCCACACCATTCCAACTTGCTGCCTTTGCCACCCTGCTTTTGGACATCAACAGCAATTTGCATCTCCATGCATCTCATTTCTCGTTAAGTAAGTTGATTAATTTGAGCGAGGGAAGTTGTCATTCAAAAAACCAGAAATTTCCACTTGCATAATTTCTGCCTTTCAAAACTGGCCGACCTCCTCCCCACCGATCCAGCCCCCACTTCACACCTCTCTTTCTCTGGGTCCCTTTCTCCCCTGCTCCCGCTCCCTCCCTCCCTCCCTCTTTC
The DNA here is from genome assembly GCA_013399225.1 of Rhipidura dahli. Classification (NCBI taxonomy): domain Eukaryota; kingdom Metazoa; phylum Chordata; class Aves; order Passeriformes; family Rhipiduridae; genus Rhipidura; species Rhipidura dahli. Next base: position 71,617 of record VXAC01006143.1, on the reverse strand, counting down.
CCTCTTTCTCCCTGTTGTTTACAAAGGTTTCATTATGTTTTCAACTAATCAGAAAGGCCTACTAATACACAATTAACATGTGACTATAAAAAAATAGCTTTCAGAAGAAGGAAAAGTAATTAAGTAGAGAATGCTTTTCAGTAAGTGCTTGCTTTAACCCATCGTCAGAGAACAGAGTGTAGGTTAGTCCACAATGGATGGAACAGATGCCAAGGGCGAAATGTTAAAAGCGAATAAAAAAGGACATTATTTTCTTTGGGAATAATAACTATCAATGCCACAAAAACGTACATCACATTGCAGTTGTTTATATCTGACCTCCTCCTCTTTCCTCCACTTTTCTGAAGTGCCTTTTCTGCCTATTTCATTAAAATAAATGCAAAAATAACGGCATCATTTATTGCATCTTTGCTTCCAAAGGGACAGGGAACCAAGTGTCTTGGTTTCAGCTGGGATAGAGTTAATTTTCTTCCTCGTACAGAGTCGTGTTTTGGATTTAGAATGAGAATAATGTGGATAACACACTGATGTTTTAGTTGTTGCTTACCCGAAGTCAAGGACTTTTCTTCTTCTCATGCTGCCCGGCCAGCGAGGGGGCTGGGTATGCACAAGAAGCTGGGAGAGGAATCAGCCAGGACAGCTGACCCCAACTGACCAAAGGCATATTCCATGCCATATGCCCTCATGTTCAGTATATAAATTATGGGAAAAGCTGGCTGGGGACTGCTGCTAGTCAATAGTCTGGGTATCGTGCTGTTCAATGTAAGCATTGGTTTTTTATTTGCATAATTTGTTTTTCTTCAGTTTGACTTCTCTCTGGTTTTGTTATTTTCTTTTTTATTAAAATTGTTCATTTTTCTTTTATTTCATTTCATTTATTAGACTGTTCTTATCTCAACCCACAAGTTTTCTTACTTTTACCATCCCGATTCTCTCTCCCACCCCACTGGAGGGGAGCAAGCAAGAGGCTGTGTGGTGCTAAAGTGACAACTGGGATTAAACTCAGTGACACCGAGTAATCACCATCACTACCAAAATGGCACAACTCTGTAGTTTATTAAAAAGATTTTACTTCAAAATATTTAGGCCTGAATGTACACATAAACTAAGGACCCATAAAAATCAGTAGAGATTCTGCCCAAATAATGACAAAAGGTGTTGGACCCTTCTCAAGATGTGCTGTGTTATTACAACACACAGGAACTACAGGAAACAGTCTGAAAGGATGTAGTGTTTGCAACACTTCGGTTATTAACTTGAGATCTGTCTGTTGACACTGTCCTCAGGCTGAGACCTGCCACACAGGTGGGAAGCCTGAGGACACTAGCATATATATGTGTGTGTGTATATTGGGGAGGGGGATTAAATGAAAGTGTTATCTAAATAGATTTATCTTTTTTTTCTTTTTTTTTTTAGTCCAGGGATTGTCAAAATATGTCCAAATGTTCCCTACATTCTTTATCCATTCAGTCAACCTCCAAAGTAAAAATGGGTCCCTTTGGAAAACTATATATTCCTCTATATGTCTGTCCTTGGAGTGGAGCATTTGGGATATTTTTTATCTCAGTTCCACTCCCTTATATGAGTTCTAAAGCAAACAAGACATTTAGTTGTGTAATTTCAAAACCAAATTCTGCAAGGAACTCTGTTTTTAGCAAGATATTAAACACCAGTTTGGTCCCACTGAAATCAAGTGGGAGCTGAGTGGTGTTGGGAGAAATAGGTCCTCCAAAGTCACAAAGGACTACATGCAAAACCAGCTCATTTTCCTTATATTCCTCCCCTCCACCCCATGAATTTATATTCCAAACTATGTATCACATACAGAGTATTTTTTACTACCCAAAATCCCATTAGTTTCATTGGCACTTTAGGTAATAAGATTTGCATGGTAAAAATTCCATTTCTATTAGATTGGGTCCATAGGACTCACCAGGCTGATATGATTGTCAGAGGAAAGGGAGGATGTGTGGGTTTGTTACAATATGAGGATTTGTCCACACAGAATTTGGCACCAGTTTAATCAAAAGGACTCAGTTTAACCAGTGCAAACCCCAGTGTAGCCTCTATTTCTGTCAGCTTAAAACTGGCTGTATCAGGAAATTTCTCACTGTACATTTACATAGGTATGCTGAGACAGGTCAGCTAAACTGGAGTGGCAATCAGTTTAAACAATCAATACTCTGAAGTATTCTGGATTATCTGTCTGGAAGACCCCTTTGGCTAAACTAGTAGAAGAAGGTGTTCAGGCCAGACCCAAATGATGCTTCACACAAAAGAGAGAAATTATGGACTCCTGGGCTGAATCTCGAGGTCTCTTTCTGGACAGAGTGAAAACAGTGAGATCCTGTCAGCCAGAAACTGCTGCTCTTGTTCAGAAACCATCTGGGTCATGCCCATGGGCAGGACCCCATTTTCAATCATGGCCACCAGCTGAAGCTTAGGGGAAAAGCTTGTGAATCAAGGTAGAAAAAAGTTCACAACTAGACCCCGTCCAGACCTCCCAGCTCCTAGCAATCAATGATTTAGAGTCTTTCACCTTTCACTGCCAGGACTTGATCCAGACCAGATTAGGATTTTTATAAACCACCCACCAAATCTTCCTGATTTTGCCAAGTCCTTTTCCTAACCTGTTTGTTATTTTTAGCCCCTAAGGCATCCTGCAGCAAAGAGTTACACACCTCTATTTGTTGTGAACAAAAAACTGCATCAGTTTTAGGTCTGCTGCCTGATTCATGGGGTATTTAACAGGGACACTTGCACTGTCAAGTGCAACCTGAGTGGGTCAGAGCAGCAGACCATCACAAGGTACTGTCTAGAGATGTGGACAGAAAAATCACACTCTCTGCTTTTACGCAATTCTTACTTTAACCAAATCCTTACTGATCCCACAGGAGACTAAAATGTAACTAACAACAAATGGAAAATTTCAGGATTGGGCACAATTCAGATATGAGAGTTCCTTTCCAGACCATCCTTCCCTTAATTTGTTTGTTCTTGATTTCTAACTAACTAAAGAGTTTCTTGTCTGTTCCTAGCCTTGTCAAGGCTTAAACAAAGAAGACATATTCACCAAATGCTAGGAGATGGGTTTGTAAGTACTTTGCTGAAACTTGGCAGTTTTCCACCACTTAAGAACATTCTACGACCTGAAAATCAGTCGTGGTCTGGAATTTTTTTCTAATGCTCATTTCACACATAGTTCAGCTGTAGCTCTCATTTTGAAAATGCACCTGTATAGCATCAGGCTGATACTGAACTCTCTTTGGCTTCACAGACTTTGAAGCCTCACTCCAAACCTTCTGGAAATGGGGCCTGAAGGGCTGTCACGCTACTGAATCATCACCAGTGTTCCTTGACACTTCAATTAAATTCCTCTACCTGCTCCTTATTTAACTTGCTCATATATTTTTAGTTCTTTTCATCTTTCCTTTTGAAAAAATCCTGTCAACATTTTAATCACTTTTGTTATTCTTCTCTGAATTATCTCCAATTTGACAACACCCTCCAATTAGCAAAGTGCACAAAATCAGAGGTAGTTTTGGGTCTTTGTTCTGTGAAAAAATAGTTTCCCATTTAATCTTGCTGTGGATCACATTCTGATTTAGAGCACCCTGGGATGGTGAAACTAAGGACTGGGTTTGGTCCATGTGCATAACTGAGAAGCAAGATTATTTTCCACAGTTTGGTGGCAATATCCCTGGATGAAGAGCCTGCCCTCCTCTACCCCTGAGACCAGAAGACAGAGCTGGGTAACAGAGGGGTTGATTAACTGCCTTCAGTCTGGACTGTTTTGCCTTTATCACTCAGGCAGATGCTTAGCTCTACACAGAAGGTATTTTCTAACCAAAACATCATGGCACACCAGATTTACCAAAAAAAAGTGCAGTTGAGGGACATGGGATGCAAAGCAGGAAGGAGGGTCCTGGACAAGCACAAAGCAGACAGCAGTCAGGCTGACTTAGAGCCAGAATTTGGTTGGAGACTCCAGATGATCATCCAGGAGTGTCTGACAGGGGACAGATAGTAAGGCTAGCAAGGAATTGACTGGGGATCCCACTGGGGTATAAGAAGAAGTAATGAGATTTAATTGGGCTACTGACAGTGTAGGCTGTTTATCAGGAAAACATTTCCTAACTCTGAGGCCAGCAAATCCTTGCAAGAAGCCCCAAGACAGTGACATCTCAGACGAGGAGGAGCACTTCAGAGTGCACAACGATAATGTCCCGTTGCCAAAGTCAGGCAGCATTATGAAACAGGCATTTTCTGCTTTCTAAATTTACAGTTGTGATTCACAAAAATGAATCGGGTTGATCCAAGCACCCCATTTAGAAACACTGGACTCAGCATGAGCTGCACACACCCCCTCCAACCTCAACAGAGGCTGTGCCGTATGGGAGCCTCAGTGTGCTCTAGAAATGAGTGTTATCAATATCAGTCACTGAGAGTTCAGGTCAAAACTGTTAATATCTCATCAGTCACGCGAAATGCATCTCCTTTCCAACACACACCTACAGATTTATTATTAGGGTACTTCTACTCTTTTGTATTTTTAAATCATGCTGATTCACATACTGTAACATTCATTGCATAATTAAAAATATATGATGGTAAAAGGTTTTTTCCTAACTCATTAGGAAAAACATATGATATATATTTATAAATTACATATTATCATCTTTTTAGACCTAATGATGTGTGCTGTCTCAGGCAAGATGACCTGTTACTCAGACTAATTAAAGCCATTTCATAACTACAGGCACAAGGTATTTTTATCTGAGTTTGGTCAATTGGCTATATCCATTAAACATGTACTTTGGATTTTACTGGGAGGGGGGATGGGAGGAAAACAAGATTGAACATTTGAGTCAATATTTATCCCTTTGTCAAGATGGATGAGGAATGGATAAATCTGGTGTATATGCTTTGTCTGCTGAACCTGGCAACATAGACTCTGCTCAGCAGACCTATCTAAGTCAACAAATATTCTCCCAATTAACTAACAGGGAATTCTAGATATGAGGCAAACAAAGAAATCCTGACTGCTGCAGTGAATAACATGAACTTTTATGAAGACAAAATCAACTCCTCCAAGAGGTGAGATAAACACTCAAGGTAATTGAAGTGTTGGGAGAAATAATAAAATAATTTTGGGGGTGTCAATCCAAAGATGTCTGTTTCTAAAGATAATTTCTTCACCTAAGAATATACCCTACATATAGTAGCCTTCAATTCTTCCAAGCCCCAATGCACACACAGTTGTTCTCAACTGCACTCTTATATTTAAAAAAAGAAATTGAAGTAATGTGTTACCCTTGCCTTATTGGAGACTAAAATGGGACAGAGGCATGAAAGCACCCCTAATTCTCTAGCTGTCAAGGCATGGAAAAGGACTTGCTTCTTTTTATTCTTCAAATCAAAGAGGACCTAAATCAAAGTGGTCACTCTTGTTTCAGCCTATGTGCCTGACCTTCCTCAGAGACAGGGAGTGCTTTGTCACATCCCCTGCGCAGTGTGGGGTCCTCTGACAACACCAACAACTGGCAAAGGCTGGAGCCGTATTCCACACAGCTCTACACTGCCAGCTTTCCCTCTCTTGGGTACACCAATGTGTTTGTGCTGGGTTTTGGAGCTGGAGGCAGGCCAGGTTCCTCTGCACACCTCAGCTGTGTGCTGAGGAAAGGCTGTGGTCGTGGCATGTGCAGTTCCAGCACGACAGGGTAGGGCTGGGAAGCAGCATGAGGACCGCAAAAGGTAACTGCCTGAGACAAAGCCACCAGACTCTGATGAGGGAAGGCAAATGGTGGTGAGGGTGACATCTGAAAGCTGCCCAAAGAAAAACACTGTGGAGCTCCATTGAAGATACAGGGAATGAGAGATCTGCATTCTTCCCATCAAATCTCACTATATGAAACATACAGTCCATTCATATCTTTCCTATAAAATTATCCATCCCTCCTCTGCCAACTTCCCCTTTGTATTAAATCCTGCCATCAAGCTGTCTTATGGGAGCTTCTGTTTAATTTTTCCACCACTGACTACCAGTCAGAAACTAAGCAGACCAAATTTTTGCCCTACTGTAAATCAACCAGAGCCTTTTACCAGAGATAAATGTAGCCCTGCAGACACAATAGCATGCAACAGCATGGTATAAGGAAAGGTCTGATTTTCATTACTAGATGGATAGACAGTGCAGGTATGTGGTGATCATTATATAATCCACACCTCTATAATGGACAAACAGGAGTCAAACTTGTGTACTTCAGTAATAAAGGGTTTACAAATGGGCCTCTTCTGTTCATGTAAATAGTCTTCCCTGTTTTATTAAGACCCATCTACTGTACAGTGCACTGAGCTAACAAGCAATCTTCAGTTGCCACCTCGCGTGTCTGCATTGCATAGTACAATTCCTCCTGGATAAATATCTCGGGAGAAGCAGGAAAACAATTAAAACTAGAAGGTAATAAATGATGAAGAAGCCTATGAACAGCCTGCTGGCCCTCTTCCCAGTCTTCATTCATGCATCAAAAAATCCCATAGCTCTGAGTCTTTGAGAGGGCAGCTGGGCAGTAGGGATGTCCACAGTAATATAAATGGGAATTAGATATGATCGAATGTGCTCATTGCATTTTCAACAGCACATGTAATATTCTCCCCCCTTCCCTCCAGTTCCCCCACCTCTCACCCTGTTACCAGAATAGATGACTAATGATCCTGTAACCAAGCAACGGGGCAATTGAAGAGTTTCAAAGTTCCAGTACATGATAATTTAGCTATGATCATTTGGGTGATCGGGCTCTGACTGGAGACACCATCCCTGACTTAAATGCCTCTGCTCTCTCCAAATAGTTTTACCCTGGCAAGGGTTTGCAAGGATTGGCGGAGGTAGAATTTTGTCCTCAGAGCTTGGCAGCTCTGTTCATTACTTCTGTTGCTCCCTGACACACGCAAGCAGATGATGACCACGGAGGAAATGAAGATGCATCCACTTGACGGTCACCTGCATGGCAGCAGTGGAGGCAGCCCAGTTAATACAGTCATTGTGATGCTCCATCAGTGATACCCCAATGAGATTTCATCCCCAGCAAGCAAGCACTCATACAGACTACATCAGTAGGTACACTTAGTGCAGTTTAATCCACTGTTATTGGTTTGGGGTTTTTTTGCATAATGCACGAACATTATTTATAAGAATTAAGTCACTGAAAACATTTTAAAATACCTAAATCTTTTTCATGGGTCTTTGCTAACTGTAGTAGCCCTTTTCACTGGGGAATGTATTGTGAGATAATTGATTTTGATGCCACCACGTGTGCCCTTGCTTTAGACTCAGAACACATAACTCACGTGGGTCAATTATCTCATAGTACAATCCCCAGTGGCAAAGTCTATTGCTTAAAAAGATCCTATGCTAGAAAAAGTATACCATTATCACTGGCTGGCATTTGTTTCCAAAGAAAAATGTAGCAGTAAAATGGTTTATTGCCAGCCCACATATACATGTAGATAGATGTGTGTACATATTGAATATAAAAGGAATAGGTTGAATGTATATCTATTTGTACCCATATGCCTGTAACTCTCGCCACCACAGCACCTTTGATGTAGACGTAGAAAAATGTACAGTAAGGATTTTTAACTCTTGCCTTGCAAAGAGAGTTTCTCTAGTAAGGACATTCAGCTCTAGACATTTGAATAAACAAAGCAAATATCTTTAAAAGAAATGCAGCCCAGATTCTGCTAATTGTTTTTAAACTCTGAGCTTTATTAAGCCTTCTCAGATCCTGGACTATCCTAACAACACTGAGAGTTAGTATTCACATATCATCTGTAACTGCCAACTAGACAACACAGTTGAAAACTATTAGTAATAAAACTTAACTCTATTACATTGACCCAAGATTAAGTTTTCTGGCTGATCACTGAATGGGGGTGATCAGACATGAATTTGTACATCTCCATTTAGCCACAGAGGCCCAAAAGAATGTGGCAGTATTCTAAAGAAAACTAGTCATAGGTAACTAAACCCCCCACAAAAGACTTGGCAAGCCACACTAAGATCACACTGCCAAATTCCAAGGCAGTAAGTGCTTTCCAATCCTCAGCAAGTATAGAAGCTAGCCTCTTTGGCTTAAGAGTAGAGTAGAGTTGGTAGAGTTTAAACCAGTATCAGGTAGCAAAAATTGGTGCAAACAGTGGCATATTTGGGATTCTAGGCTGAGCAGTAAAAGGTAGCTTACAGATAAGGCAATATGGCAGACAAATCAGCCAGATGGAAAACACCAGAGTCCTTTTCTTCAGCCCAGCTCCTTGGTGCCTCTCCATAAGCAAGCACATTCAGGTACCAGCCCCATGTTTTAAGTTACGCTCAATTTCTGACCCCAGGTGAATGCTGAAAGTAATCACAAACTTATCACTTACAACTCCACTTTTTTTACCGCCTTAAACCCACACAATATAGCCTCAGCCATTTGAATACCAAACCTCAAGTCAATGTCAGTCCCAGTGAGAGATTTGCCAGAGGGTCTGAGATCTGTCTTAAAGTGAAGACAGAAAAAGAAATTAGGAAAACTATCTTGGGAATGTGCATCACAGGGACACTTTAAAACTGAATGAGACCTATCTTTCTTTCGAAGTCAGGCTGAAAAACAAAGAGCTTCAAATAAGAAAACATACACTTTGGGAAATTAAGATGCTAGTGCAGATGGAGTTTTTAATCACTGCTTCTTAGTGTAGGTTTATTGGCCACTTTTAAGCAGAGAAAAGTATGCTTAGCAGAGATCATCTCCATCATGGAGAGCTTCAAACCTGGAACTATTAGAAACCTCTTCAGGGTGAGTAATTACAATCAATAAATTCACCCTCTTCGTCCATGTTAGAATTACTGTGGCTGTGATTAGTGCAAATAAGGTGCAGCGATTTGGGTAGTAACCCTACTCACTACTCTGGTCTTTCTGAACTTGCATCTCACTCTATCACATAGTAATTTAGAAAAATAGAGAAATTTTTAAAAATTATTTTAAAAAAATAAATAAAAACACAAAACAAAATTAAAATTTCCTCCAGACCTAGTGCGCTATGGGAGTGAAGGAGGCCAGCTCCCTATAGAGGCTGACATGTTTAATAAAACTAGTAAGAAAACAAGAGATGTAAAAAGAACAACACACAAGAGTGTTCAAGAGCAGAGAACAGAATATCAACCACAGCACAACTGCCAGTGTGCTGCCCATTCTCCTCCTGGCTGAGGCACTAACTCCAAACAATTTGCTGCAGCAAAGAAGCAGATTTAATGAAACAAGATGGCCAGCAGGGCTGAGTGGCAGGACACCCAGCAGGCCGTGTGACATGGCACACAGTCACCCGTGCCGGGCAGTGAGTGGGCTCCCACCTCCTCGCAGGGTGCTGATCCGCACCCCTGCTCCCCACCACGATGCCAGTCCTAGAGCAGCCATGCAAGCAGCAGAGCCACCCACTCCTGCTCTCCCTCTACCCTTTCTCCTCTGAGGCAAACTCTGGGGAGGCAGCTTGGGTGCTCCAGAGCTAGTCTGGAAATGCTGGTGTGGGCTAATGCAGAAGAGGAATGGAGGATGCTCTGCTGCTCACACAGTGGTGTTGGGAGATGCCTCACTGCTGTCTTACAAAAACCAGTTGGAAGCCTCCACAGATGCCAACTGTACTCCACAAAACAGGTCGCTGATGGTCAGAAAGACCCATTCCTAAAAGGAGTGCCCCTTGGCAGAAGCCAGGGTAAAAGAACTCAAGCCGAGAGAGCCCAGCACAAATCACTGGGAAGTAACAATACCTCAGCTTTTGACCCAAAATGTGCCCTCCTAGGTGTTAACAGGGGTGACCAGCATGTCCTGTGTTTACTAATAATGTTCCTGCTTGGCTTACAAACCTCTCAGTCTCCCTGAGCATGTTCCACAGTCGCACACACTGCGTCTGGAAGCAGGCCCATCAATTCAGCGTGACTCAAATTCTCACTCTGGAGTGATGCTTTGCACCGGGCTATTGTCCACAAACCATTATTTGTCGAAAAACAAACAAAAGGAGAACATTGGAGATACTTTCATATGATACTTTTCTGATTCCTGAAAATGTGAGATAATGAATAAAAATGTTCATTACAGAATTATTCACTTTTCTTCGTGATTCACATCCCAGTAATTACCGTGACCAGCCTAATAAAAACTGCTACAAAACGAAGGTCAACTAGCAGTTAGAAGTGTTCATTTTCATTTCAATGTATTCATCTCTGGCTCCTAATGGCCTCATTTTCTCCTATGCTCTTTAATAAATACCACTGAATTACAGGTTAAATAGCTAAATTAAATTATTGCAATTACAGCGTGCGGAGCACTGAAACTGGTTTACCTTTCCCAGTTCAATTAGAGGGGAAGTTTCAACAGCCTGAGACTCCTGATTGCTGTCAATATTCTGAATCACTAGGAATCCTCACTAAAGGCCAGGTTATTTGGTTACAGACTGGGTAATTTCTACACCCCTCTTCCCTCCGGTATTAAAGAGGAATGACTTGAGTGCTCTCAGCTAAGACAAAATGAGGCAATCAAAGTATTTTGGGGGAAAGTAACCACAATGCATAATTGATTCTTTTTGACTGAAGAGGTGGAAGTCTTGAAGTGGCTCAGGCTGAAGGAGAGTATATGAAACGACAACCTCCTTCCTCTAAAGCAAAGGCAAGTACATTTTAATAAATATGAATGCTTAACCTGCCATCGGCCCACAATTATTTTACATGTACAAATTAAAGATGTTCTTCATTATTTAAATATATTCCAGCATTTGTTGATGTTGCCCCTTCCACAGGCTTAATTATTTAACATCCCTTTATAAGAATGAATATCTTAATAATAAGGACGGTTGGAAGATAAATTTAAAAAATAAAAAAAGGTTTCTTTCCAAAAGATCCCAGAGCATGCAGCGATATTTGTTGTGGAAGAGCTCCCCCTTACTTCTTCACTCTCATCTTTGCAAAAAGCACCAAAAAGACCTACCAAGAATGGGGGATTCTTTGCTGCAATGATAACAGGACATGAAACAGGCACTCTTAAATACAGCTAGAATGAGAGACTGAAATATTTTGACTGCTCAGTGCTGTTGCTATTTCTAGCATCAAGGGAGAGGGGATATGTTTGTCTTTCACCAAAATCCACATGTTCAAAGCCACATGTTCTGTATTGCACTAAAACAGAGAAATTATACTGTCACTGTGAGGAAAGTGAGCTGGACCGCGCAGGTAAAACACGCTACAGGCTTTCTTCTTAGGATACTTACAGGAAGTAGCAAGAAAGGCAGTTACTTTGTGCCAAGCTGAGGAGCCACATTAAAACATCTCTACAGCCAAAGTAAAAATATATAAACTCATTAAGGTAATTGGAAGCATACACAAAATCCTGTTATTTTATTATCTCATCTTCGAGATGTTTTGCCATTACAAGAATTTAATTCCTGGTAATCAACTGGATGCAAGCAAGAACAGAACACATCCAAGACACTGAAATGAAGTTGGAAATTATTATGAATGTTAAAGGGGACACTGATAGGGACACAGCTGTGAATTTAAAATGCTGAGTCCTTGCATGTGGCATGTCAAGGCTATGTGACATTAATATGATTTTGCCTGCTGGATTTTAGTCTGGGGTTTTTTTGCATGTGGCTCCTGCTGCAATTAACCTTAATGAGCCACAATATTACAGTGGTGAGTAGTCTCAGCAGCTTGAGCAGAACTGTATCCTACTGTATTTTCTACAAAATATAAACCACACTTCTCATTAATTTGGGTAGAGAGACAGATTCCACATGTGAATTACCAAGAGAAGATCAAATCACCAGCGAGGTAACCTACAGCATGAGCCAGATCCTGAATGCACATTATAGCAGTGCAGCAGCTAATTAGTGGCAGTACCCAGGGCCCCAAAAGAAAGCACTGTACAGCATTCAAGTGACTCAGCAAAGAAAGACAGAAAGGCAAGTAGAGGGAAAGTATTACTAGGATCACTTCAAAGTCCTGAGTAAACAGTACAAAAGGGCTCAGTGCTCTTGTGAGTAGAAGAAGAGGATGAGGAGTTCTGAAGGTGTGAATTTCTCTGATTCATTCCTCTAAGCAATCTTGAAAGGTTTGTTTCTCCACCCACCCTTCCTCAACCTGAGAGTAGGGTTCAGTTCACATACAACCTTGTGAACTGGACCCTGCAGGGCTTGAACAGCTCTAGATAAAACTGTAGCAATGGAAATGAAATGAGTGTTTTGTGATAGCTGACAAATTAGGTTACATCTCTTCAACTGCAAAGTGCATCCACCCTACAAGATATGTTTCCATCGCTTTCCACAACGATCTAAGAGGGCATCCATAACATGCCAGGACTGAGTGACCCTTGTCTGGACCTTCATATCCTATTTGCAACCTGGCTGGGATACTCAGGACATGGAAGAGACAATTGGAAGGCTTTTCTTATGTCTATCACATTGAAAAAGCTCTTTGATGATAACTGTACCAGCCAAGCAATGTAGTTAACGTGTAAAGCCCACTCCTTCTCACAGAACACCACAGATCCTATCATACAGATCTGACATGGTTAAAGTTAAAACAAGTTTGAAGATCATGAACTAGAGCTGCTAAGAACACTTTTACCAAAGATTCTTGACAGTTAATATGACCTGTGTTAAGAGCTGAGTTTCAGTGAAGTTTCATCAGAAGGACTGAAAGACTTGCTAAGTGGTCCTGAGCCTGACATTCAACTCCTCCTGTCAGTCTACAAATCATCTGGGAGAAAAATGCTGAAATACTATTGATACTTACCCAGAAGTCATCAGATATAAAATATTGTGGATTAGCATAACAAACTGAGAACAAAGCTTAGTTTCTCACAAATCTCTGTGTTTCAGTTTCATTCCAGTAGAAAAAAACCCACTATTTCAGACCTTAATAATTTTGTGAAGTGAATATTTGCTATTCTCAATTCTTAGGATGCAAATCCTTATGAAAAACCTACAGAAGTCACCATGAAGTTTCCGGTGGGTTTAACAGACCACAGTTTCACATGTAGATCATGCGGGTTTTTTTCAGAACACTAGTGTTAGTACCTGAAAAAGTGAAAGAAGATTAATTTTTCTGAGCAATTTCAAGCTTTTATACCCCTATGAAGTTCAGGTTTCCACAGTGAGAAGCCAAGGAAGGAATATTAATGAATTAGTAACAGGTAGGAAACATACAATATACATCTACAATTCCTTGAATTACAGAGATCAACCAAAGCTCAGACAACCTGAAAATATGAGCCTACACCAATTTCTTTTTTACTCTTTGTTTTTACTCGGTACAGCATAGTTTGTACCCTGTAGGGTGAAACTTTTATTATACTCCCTAGGGAAGAAGCACCACCGTGCTGAAGTCACTTGTTCGCTTTTGGCTAAATCACCACTCCCTTCTTCAAGGTGAAGGGAGAGGGCAATACCACCATAAAGCACTATCGAGATCTCAACAACTTCAAGAGACTCCAAACCAGCCTCTCAGGGCTGGTGGTAAACTGCATCGCCTGAGGGAGGGTAGCAATAAAAACTAGAGACTTCTTGAGGGCTGACAGCTGTATCACTGCAGTCAGATGCAAATACAGAGCTGGAGCAGCCAGTGGGAAAGGGGGTTGACAGTGACCAAGAAAGAGGAAAGGCCTGGGAGAAAGCAGCCCAAACATTAGCAATGCAAAGTCAGTTGCCTATATTGCTAAATCCATGCGTTACACAAAGGACCTCCTTTGGCAACTACTACTCAAGATGACTAACGTTTGCTCATGCTGACTTCAACGAAAATTGAGTGCCTGAGAAACTGCTACCCAGGGTGAGGAAGGGTATGTCTGCATGGCACCTGGCAGGCTGACAAAGGCTCGCCCTGCCTGCACTCCAGCCTGGCCAAGCACAAGCCAGCACCAGTGCAGAGGACATGTAGCTGTGGTTAGTAAAACCCCAAACCCGAGCTCACCAGCCCTGCAGAGGAACGGGGCTGGGGCTCAACATCCTTGCTCACACAGCTGTACGGCTTCCGCTGCAGGTTGGCTGGGGTCCAGTTGGCTTGAAGCATGGGCAGAGCAAGCTCATGTCTGCTTGCAAAATACTGCGCACACCTACCTTCACACAGACCTGACTTTCGCCCAGGAGTTTGAAGAAATGAAGAAAACTCACACAAAGCAGCCATTATGGATTCTTGGCTTCTTCAAAACCTGAAAACTCATACTCTTAGAGCCAACCCTGGTTTGCCTTCCTAGCAGGTTCCAGGTATTAAATACTTAATCTCAACAAAATAAAATTAATTGTATTTAAATCTTTCAGGTCCCCTCTTTTTTTGTTGTTGTTTTTTTAATTTATTTCACATGTTCTCAATTACAGTAAAAGTTAAAACCCATGATTTGATCAGAAATGCTCCAGTATCTCCATGTCTAAGCAAAAATTGTAGATGTATTTCTGTCATGCATTTCAATTCTCACTACCTTGGGCCAAAATACTCTTACCTTCTACAAGATAATTTGATAACTGCTGACCTGGATTATGGGCCTAATCCAAACCCAAAGCAAACCACTTTCAACAGTAAATTCATTTTATGCCTTTTCTTCATGTAGCAACGTGACCAGGCCAGATTCCTAGAGGCTGGGAACTTATTAACCAAGTTTATGCCCAGGCCCTTTGTTTTTTTCCTGCCTGTAAAATGGTCATACGCACCTGTGAGGGCTGATTAGGAGAAACCACAAAGATGAACTATGCTACACAATCTCAGGCATGCTGCAGCATTTTTAAGGATTATCTCTCCACTTCTAAACCACCAAAATTCTATACTTCAGAGAGCAGAGCAGTCAAGAAGCACTACACTTTCTGACCCATATGTAGCCTAAATCCTTAGAAATCTACGTGTCAACATGATGGCCACTATAAGTAACAAAGCTGGACACTTTACCCCGCTGCTTTCCAATCAAACCAGATTGCTACACCCCTTTCCAAAAATAATGACTAATGAAATGACTAAGAGGGATGGGTAACTGAAAAGAAGAGGCTGCAGAAATGACACAATACTGTGAAGTATTAATTCTGTCAGAGAACCTGGCACTGTCTGAGCATTTTTTTATCCTTTGTCTTTGGGAACACAATGCTAACCCAGACCCATTTTATTACAGAGGAGAGGGGAATTCCTCCTTGCAGCAGGAACCTCATTACTGCAGAGGAAAAAATAAAGTAATCCAGTGGAGAAACAAAATGTTAAAGTAAGTCTGTGAATTAGAATTTAAAGTAGGACTCAGAAAGGTGGCAAATTACAACTGCACCAGAATCTTTTCTTGCTACTTACAGTATAAAAATGTAAGAAGTGAGAGAAGTGAGACAAGAGCATGGCAATTGCAAAAATGAATGAATGGACTGTGCCAGACTTTCTCTTATTGTCCTTGCCAAAATGCCCTGTTTTCTCCTGAAATACAACTTAATGGCAGTCAGGGAGCAAGCAACCTGACCTAATGCTTACTGAATCAATAGCAACTGATTCTCCGGATAACTTCCAGGGACTTCATCTGTGTCCTGCCCTGAAAGAGTTCATTTATCCCCTCACTATTTGATCATATTTCTTCCTAGGGTGGATCTCCATGGGTTCAATTTCTCTGAACATACAAGTCTATTCACAATAATCCTGTTTAGGTTCTTGCACTGCTTGCTTTATCCACAAAACTGTTTGCCTGAGATTAAGCCTCACATATCCCCACTACAGCCACAATTCACAGAGAGATGGTGTGGTGGGGGCAGCAGCAAGAAAATCCAATTTCCACTGTCTTCCTAGTTCATCCCTTGAACCACAAAACTACCCCTGCTGCAATGATTTGGATTTCAGTGTTTATTGTTTGCTCACTCTTCAAATTAGAAGTGCTCTGGGCTCCTTGGAATGAAACGTTCTAGCTAAGTAGTTGTTGTTATCATTAAGACTATTCACAAATAGAAGTGTCAAGGTAGATTCAGAACAAGTTCTTCTGAGGCTCATATATCTTCCAGGCATCCACCCATGCTGTTATATGGTATTAAGGTGTGAACAGGGAAAACTGTGTACCCAGTCAGTGCTGTGCTTAAGTGGCCTGCCAATTCCAGCTAATCACCAAGTTATTTACTTCCAGTTTATTAGGCTGAAACTGCCACTAGCTGTTGGCAGCCTCTAATATATACATCTCACTTTCCTGGGGTCTCTTCAAGCACTGCTGTAATAAAAAAGCCATTTCTTCCAGTTTCAGATGCAAGAATTAACACTGAGCACCTCACAAGGCCAAGGCAAATTCTGATCTCAGTTACAAATGTGCAACCCCATTGATTTCCAGTGGCTTAATTTGCAATGGTCTTGAGATGCTGTACCTGAGAGCACATTTTGATCCACTGTTTTCACAGAGAGGAGTAGCAGCAGTTCCTCTTATACATTTGTGAGTATTTTAAGCACAGTAACAGTTGGATAAACATCAATCACTATCAATGGCCTTCAGACTCATTTACATCACATCCAATAAAACCCTGGACAAGCAATTCACAAAAAATTAACCTAAATTATATGCATTCATTGTATATACTTCTGTAGCTTTTTATTATTTTAGTATTTGAGCACCTCAGAAACTTCCACATCTTTATCCTCATATTATTCCCATCCAAGAGTGAAGAGTTGGAATTCCTTACTGATTTTGTAGGAGGCTTCCCATGGAGAAATTAAAAAACTTTTCCAAGATCACAGGGAAAATTCAACAAAGACTTGGACTTAGATTTCCCAGACTTTAGGAAATAGGACAGGAAATGCAAGAATCCCCTTATCAATGATTTTTACTGAATAACAATAAAAGCATACAGCAAATTCTCAAATCCTCTCACAATATTTTTCAACCTGGATTTTCCTATTTTAGCCAGATTCAGGGTCCTTACATTGGGACCACTGGGAACCCCTGGACAAGAATGTCTTATTTCCTCCCACCTGTAAAGAGAGCCTGTTGTTGGTCTCCTAAAGCTGCTTTTTCCACGGAACACTCCCTGTGCGGTGTTTTCCTTTGATTTTAGATGCATGATTAAACCTTAGAACCATGCCTGCAGTTGTGTAAGGCCAACAGAGTATTTGTCCATGCAGAGCAAACATGAGATTCCTGATGCTAAGCCTGAGGTGTGCACTGAGCTAAGAGCACCACATGAAGCTCCCAACCCCACTACACCTTCCCACTGCCAACATGAGGGAGTCCCACAATTTGCCCAGGGCCAGGCACACCTTTATTCCAAGGAAAACCTGCTAAGAAGCATCCAGAGAAAACCAATACTTACTCATAGCACATGTGTACTTGCTCAAGTGACCACTTCCAGAAATAATAAAATACTGCAGACAAGCCCTGTCCTGCAAAAATTACACACTCACAGCTCATTCTACAGGCTGAGTTCACTGCAATGAGGAAAGTCACCATGTTATAAAAGATATCTCCCTTTAACCATTTTCTCAAAGATATTTTTCTCCTACTCCACATAAAGATGTAGGAGCAACCAGACAGGAGAACAGATAAAAAGAAATTGAAACATATATTCCTGACTGCATGGCCAGTTGTGCTCCTTCTTTTGACTTTAGTCCTGACTCTTCTCCACAGAACTGAAGTTGGCTGTGCACTACAGGTTAACCAATAATGATATCAGCTATGTGAGTAACTCACCAGCTTAATTTAGAATAGTCATATTTGCACCAATTCCATTTCCTCCCTATAAGAAAATAAGAGCTAAGGAGAGGGTGGAGAATGCCAGAGAAGTAAAGATGACAAAAAGCAGATTCTGTTTTTTAGTAACTTGAAAGTATGCCCTGATAGAGAGAGAGTTTTTACTCTGTTTACTTTCTTTTGGTCCACTTTCTGATTCCCGGTAATTTTGTGACATATATTAGCTGGGAACTGTTTACATCATAGCACGGTCAGGTAGCTATAGGTCAGGGAAAATCATCAAGAACAATCTAAATAGCCAGATTTTACACCAGTAAACTGTAGTTACTTTAATTGAAAAATCTCACTGCTCAGTTCAGTACTGTCTTTTAAAAAACCACAGGGATTTTAATAGTTACATTTGGAATTAATGTTCTTATAGTTACACCCCAAATGAAAAAAACAGCTTGAAAAAGCAGTCCTTTCTCTGTTCTCACCTGGCTGCTGCATGTAGAGTCCTATTGAGGTTCCAGAGGAACAGGAGGTCACACTGGAAGTACTCTTCTTTGCTGTAATTTTGACATGACTACAGTAAAAAGCTGACATAGACAGAGCTCTGGGATGCCAGCACCTGTCCTTTTCCATGACTCCAAGTCCTTTCTCTGTCCCTTTTATCCTCCATCTCCCCTCCTCTCTCTCTTTCCCCCTCCTCCTGTACACATCCCAGGTCAGGCTGATTTGTTGACATCAAGGAAGAGTTATGTTGGTCTTTGCACTTCTGTCTGTCCATCTGTGAAATAGTTTTCTTGTCACAGACATTACCTGAACAGCACTTTAACAAAAAGTAAAAATGCAAAGGCTATTTCATACACACACAAAAAAAAAAAAAAAAAAAAAAAAACACAAGNAAAAAAAAAAAAATCAAAGTGACTAAATCTGTTGCATTTTCTCTTTTGCTCACTGTAACGCTGGTGAGAATTTTAAAACTACTGGAAATGTTTTTAAAAGAGGCTTTACAAAGAAAGCGCTCTCTGTTTTTTGGAAACACTGACAATCCTACTCCCATTATCAGAATTTCCTGCCCTTGGCCAAAATGTCTCCTCCCCACGCACTGGCTGCTAACCTGCTGTTACACACTGGCTGGGAAGGTGAACTCCAGCAGCCCAGAGAACACAAGAGAGCACCACTTGTGAAAGGGCTGTAAAGCGTCTTTACTGAACTGGAGAGCCCATGTGAAAAGATCCTGTCTGTACCTGCTTTTATCTAAAAAGCTGTTGCACTTATTGTGTGCATTGTATGTCAAAGTTGCCTGGATGATACAAAACCTGATCTTGTGCCCAGGCAATTCAGTCTTTTGTTCCTTTTACTGTCTGCTCTCCACAGATCTGCATGAGCTCAAGCTAGCAAACTCGAAAAGCATTTGGCCTGGCTTGCCAGAAATGCCTGAGCACCTAGCCAGACCACCAATAGCAAAGACACCAGTATGAGCTTTGGTTTGGTTTTGTCGGGTGGTTTTTCAGGGGTTGAGTTAGCTTCAGAATCAGCACTGTGCAGGCAATGCACTAGAAACTGAACTTACCTGCCCTTGGACAGCATACCAGCACTACTCCCTGATTGAAAACTCAAAGTCCTTCTTGTCATCCATTCACAGTGCCTTCCCCTGAACTGGAGCTTGTCAAGTACTTCTGACAATCTGAGGATAACACTGTCTTGTGTGTATAGATACTTCACAGGCAGAGAAAAACCTACCTGGGATACTTTATTTGTTAACTGTTCACTCTGCTCATGATAGGTGTGTGACTCTGAACTGTGTTTGGCATCTAACATCTCTCTTTTGATAGATAGGGGTCTCTCAGCAGCCTGCTCTCTAAGCCAGTGCAAGCAAGGAATGGGCAGCATACGTTCATCAAAATAACATCTGCTTTCAGTTCTCAATTATAGATATGGAATCCTTTCAACTGGACATTAATCATTCTCTACAGCAGCAATTAGATACTTGAGACAGATCAGAACAAATCAAATTAGCCTTATTTATTAAACAAAAAAATGCTAAGGAGTAAATAAAAAGGATGGCAGACCATCCTGTGGGCCTCAACATAAAAAGAAAATTAAGATACTGACACACAGAAGTCTAAAAGCTTTCAGGTGCTATTTTCAAAGCCTGAACTGTAACCAAATAGCAGAGGGCTCTACTGCAGAATACCTCATGGATTATTTTAGCAATAAGGTATAATTGAAAGGATTATCATGAATGTAATGTTTCCCTTCCAAAAATTCCAGGAATGCAAAAATTAGTCTCATGTGCACTGCATGACTCATGTTTTTAATGCTGGAGCTTCATTTTCACTCATGAGGAATTCAAGCTCAGGGAAATGTTACCACAGCAATCCTCACTCAATTGACAGAGGAAAATCTTTCTTTCGCTGCAGTTAAACAAAGCCTAAGAATTGTATCTTTAGAGAGACTGGCTTGGTTCAGCTTCAGGCAATGGACATCCTGCGCACCACGAAGAGACACTACCATCCCCAAGGGATCAAATGGATTGCCCTGAGGAGCTCAAATTCTACAGACTTGGCTCAAACCAAGCAAAACAACTTCCTCTTGCTAGATTTCCCCATCTTAACATGGCAGACAGCTTTAAGCAAGCAAGGTGGGGGACCCTGCCACATTTGCATGGAAATTAATAGCAAAACATTTGAAGGTCACAAGATGAATGGACTGATCACGGGGAAGGTGCACAGCTACCCACCAAACACCTGACACTCTCTCCCTCTTTCCTTAATCTGCTTTCTTCCAAAAGTCACTTTTACTGTTTACTAAGGAAACAGTTCAACATATTCATCAGAGAAAACTAGCACTGCCTACATGAAGAAGAGTTCTCACCATCTAGATTACATGTATCAGCAGCATTCCAGGGCTGTCTTTTACAATGGAAGCTTAATCGTAAGCAGATGAGAAGTTTCATAAAAGAATATGTTGGAGAAGAGGAAACAGGGTTTTGCCATCCAAAACCAAAATGATCTTCATCTGCTGGTGCCATAGATCATAAAGCTGATCATCTGCTCTGATCCAGAAAGCCCCATCCCACGCTGGGCTGCCTTTGCTGCTGGAGAGCACTAGGGTGGGACAAACAGGTCTGGAGGAAGTGTGATTCTGCTGCACGCCTCGAAAAGCTGTGCTGCTTTATCGCCTTTGTTCTCAGCACCTATTCAGGTGTCTGTGGGTGGGATGGAGGCTTGCATGGCAAGGAGGAAGACACTTTCCAGTGAACCCATCTGACCTCTCCTTCAATATCCAGAGCCTCTCATGCTGATCCTTCAATCTGCCTTCCTCAACTCTACATACACCTGACTAATAACAGCAGAGATACCATCTGGGGTTAGCTCATTACATGTTTATTACTCCTTTGTTTATTTCTTCATAAATATAAACTGTTGTTACCTGTGCAAGCCTGTGCATCTAGCCCAGTTCTGGTGAGCCTTAAAAGCCCCAAATTGAAAATAGCCTAAAGATGTGAGAAATCACAGCCAGCATCACCGCCAGTTAGCCAAGGTATGGAGAGAGAACCATTGCAACATGCAACATGTAGGGTTGTGTTTATATTTAAGGCTTCCTGGCTCGGAGGTACCGAGCTAACTGGTTAGATGTGGTTATAAATGGAAGCACCTGCTGACATTAATCACAGTAATTTGGCAATGTGGCTACCAATGCAAAATTACTAAAGGGACAGGTACCTCGAAAACCTAAGTCCAGTTTATCGTTGGCCAGATCAATTATCAGCCAGAGAAAATAACCTTTACTCTGTGTTCTGTGATGTCATGCAAATGAGGGTCTGAGGAAGAGAGGGAGGAAGAGGCCATGTTTCTTCATTTGATTGAATTTTTCATTTGGTTCAATGTAACTTTAAGAATTATTAATCTGCTCCTTCATTTAATTTCATCTGTACCACTGGCCAAGAGAAACGCACTAATTTATAAGTTGAAGCAAGCCTTGAGATAATGTCACCCACCATTCATCCAAATTTGTCACTAGCA
Organism: Rhipidura dahli; assembly: GCA_013399225.1. Classification (NCBI taxonomy): domain Eukaryota; kingdom Metazoa; phylum Chordata; class Aves; order Passeriformes; family Rhipiduridae; genus Rhipidura; species Rhipidura dahli. The sequence continues at coordinate 49,899 of VXAC01006143.1, read as the reverse complement.
TCCCATTAAAGCCATAATTATTTTTTAATTAAAACTAAGGAAGCTGGCATGTGTGTGCCTACTTTATACATCTGTTATGGGTTAAAATAGCTTTTAAAAAATGTTTCTTTAGACCGCAGTCTTTTGTGGCCATGGCCTATGCCAAAGAAAACGCAAACTTGCTTATTTTCTCCATGGGGCGCAACACTGCCTATGTGTGCCTGAACAGATTCGACTGGCCGTGAAAAGAATTCTAAATAAAACACAAACATGGAATTTGGCAACGCCACAGAAGCGAGCTTAAGACTAATTCCAGCATGCGGACGGCTCTCACACAGCAAGTCTGGCTCCACTATAAATGAAACCAGGCTCTGTAAAATCGCCAGTAAAGTTTGAGTTAGGATTTAAAGAGACAGCACTTTTATTCCAAGGTTTAAGGGGGAAAAACACACACGTGCACACACACACACACACATACCCCAGCTTATTAAGGAAATTCATGCTGGCTCAGTAAGTCTGTACATTGCAAACTGTGTTTATTTTCAGCAGTCATTTCCATTCTAAAAAACGTGAAGTTATAAAAAAAAAACCTAAAAGAACAATTTCACTTTGGACTTGTCTTTTAGGGGAAAAAAAAAAAAAAAAGAGCTGTAATTATGACTGCAGGGACCACTGGCTGTGACAGCAATGAATGAAGGACCTACCTGATGGAAAAGGTGAAATGTTATATATAAAATAAGAAAGAAATATGGATGTCTAGGGCAGAGCAGGGGAAGGGAAAGATGCAGATGGGCAGAAGCTCCATGGCCAGGGTGGCCTGGGACAGAGCATCCTGTTCCCATCACACAGCCAGCAAGCAGGATGGTGACTCACTGAGACTTGCTGGGAGGAAGCTGTATGCAATACAGCTCCATGCTGCTGTGTAGATGGGGAAATCTAGCCCTGGGGCAATGAAATCCCCTGGGAAATACCTCCCCAGCAGCGCCAGCCAGTCCCAGAGGGCACAGACATCTGTGAAGGAAGAGTGAGGAGAAAGTGAAAAACAGCTTTTGCTCATCTTTACCTATTAAGGAGAATACAAATTTAAGAAATGTCAGTTTATAATCACAAAACACAGCCTGACAAACTTCAAAAGAAAGGGCAAGGAGCAAATTATTTAAGCAGTGATGGTACTATCTCCCACATTTTTGCTCTCCCTTATAGCTCTGGATGATAACAGGTCACTGAATTAAAATCATATCTCAAATGCCCATCTCAAACCCTGACTGTTGGGTTTTTTCTCAAAAAGGGAAGAGCAGAAGGGAAGATTTGCTGGCTAGAGAGCTCTAAATATGGGAAAAGCTCAGACATTTATGAGTGTGCTCAGCTGCACTAATGAATGGTGACAGTGGTGATAGAAGCAGGGGCAGCATGGATGCAGCTTTCACAGCACTCTTCATGGAAAATGTGAAGGCAGGGAAAGTGTGAAGGAAATTGGGAAGGAGTTTACAGCAATTTCACAGGATTGTTTTACAACTATTCTATGTATCTATTGATAATGATAATGAAGTGTTTGGCTTCAATAGACTGTGGAGCTTTTAAGATTCTACCTCAAATTTACAATGGAGGAATTAGTTCCATTTGAAGAGGAAATGATAAAAATAGAGAAAGAATTACTATTTTTTTTTTTAATAAGTCTTTACAGGAAGGTAGAGTTACTCACTAACCTTGTCCTTACTGTATGACCACAATGATCCTGTTCCTAGTTTAATCAACTGTTCACATATTTTTATAAAAGATTTGGATTAATCAAGCCATAAACACTCAGATCTAATTTTTGGACATACTTTACATTATAAGCCTGTCTGTGCCATAATAAATTAACTTCCTATTCAACTAGAAGAGATGAGAAAATAACCCAAAACTCTTAGAAGATGCAAACTGAAAAAAATAATTCCCCTTCAGGCAGAAGGCACTGATGCTGAGGTCTTACAAGATTCCGTGAATTTTTGGGTTTTACCCTGATCACCATGGACAGTTTTAAATTATATGTATTTCCCAACAATACTCTGACTCTTACTTAAATCTCTGTACCTTCTGGAATTCCACAGACCATGTTCACCGCTGGCAGAACAGTATAATACCACTGAAGTCAGAAAACACCTCACAGGGGGATGCCCAGCCAAGCATCCCCAGGCAGCCCCTAACCCATCTCTCTGTGGACTGTTGGCATGGTACAGCACGCCCTGGGAGCACCACGTATGTCATGCAGCCGTGGAAGAGATGTAGGGACCAGGTTTAGATCCATGTCTCACGTGAAGTAATCTAGGTCAATACAGGACATGTAAAGAGACAGCCCGACACACAGAAAGGACAGGATGCTCCTCCCATATTGCCAGGGAATGTACTGAAAATAATACTTTTACAGTTGGCTTCAAATAGCCAGGTGATGCTTAAGCAAGAATAAAAGCTGCAGGTACGTTGTGCAAACCAGTTCTTCTCTAACCAGACATCCTTTATGTGAATAGCAAAGACAGCAATTGAGAAAGGCCCATTTCATAGCACGATTCCAGCAGCTGGGTCTCCCCATCTTCTTGCTTAGTGCCTGCATTAACCTCATTCCTGAAGTCCCAGGACCTCTGACTCATACAGCTGAATTCATAAAAAATGTAAGCCTTCTCTGTGTGGGATTTTTGCCTGCGTCCTTCCCAGTGCATGTTTTAGTGTCTCACTGAACTTGGCTTACCCAGCCTGTGCTATGGCCAGTTACATCACCTGGAACAGGGACCCAGAGAAATGGTTTGATTTAGACAAAAACAAGAGGAAAATAAAGATATCAAAGGCATGTACCATACTCTAGCCTACCAGATATCTGTACATACCATAAAAATGCTTGGAAAAAGCCTGTCCAAAAGAAGGCAAACAGCATAAAAAGGTATGTTGCTAACAGTTGCTCAGCTGTTTACTGCCCAGAAAAAAGAAGGACCAACACGAACAGCATAGGAGCCCAGTGGGGCACACACGAGATGCATCAGCATGCTTTCTTTGACTCAAATCCCATTCTGAACATAAAGCATCCTCTCAGAGCACACTACCCTTCCTTTCATCTACTTTTATGAAGCACACAGAAGACAAAGGAGCAGAGGTCCTCTGAATCAGACAGCTCTGGAGGGACACATGGTAATTTTTTGCAGTTCTCTGGCCTAAACCTGAGCCACCCCCAGAATAAATGATCCAATTCCTCTAAAACAAATAAAATAAAATTAAGTTATTTCACTACAAAATGTACAACATCTCATTCTTCCCTCCACCTTTCCCACTCTGGCTTATGAACTAAAGAGCAGTTCTCATCACAACTACCTACACCATACACCATAGCTTGCCCTACTTCCTTTGACACTGAGCATTATATTTGTGCACGAGAGATTTATCTCTGTTCTCACAAACTGAACAGGCCAATTCACTTCCTGGCTCAGGCACACAAACACATCCACACGAATCTGATGGAAAGCAAGAAGAAAAGTGATGACAAAAAGCTACTGCTGAAGGGGCAGGAGGAAACTCCATCCTGAATATGCCAGGTGAGGCTGTACAAGTGAACTGTTTAGCATATGTTATGTACAAATGAATGGCAATTTGCTGAGAGAAAGAAAGAATAATTGCAAACATTTATGCCTTGTGCATGTGTATTAAAAAAAAAAATCAGCTCTTAGGAAGCTGGTGCATTGCCCAACCAAAAGGGAAGGCACCTGACAAGCACTACCCCTAATTTTGTTGCTTTTTAGGTGATTGCTTCCTTCCTTCTCTTCCTGCAGTTGATTTCTTCTCTTTTTAGGAAGTGTTCACCAAGAGGCATTCAGCTCTGAAAATGTATGGGAAAACAGTGGCAGCAGGGAAGAGGCTGGTCCCATCCTGCAAACCATCCCTGGTGGTTACTCTGCTGCAGAAACATGAAAGCCATTCCCGCCCCTGTGCTGAGCACAAACATACACCACAATACAACTTCAAAAAGAGGTCTGCTCCTCCTTCAGTCAACCAAGGTGTTTCTGGGCATAGTGGCTGCTGAGAGTCGTGGTGGTGCCCAAACCTTGCCTACTGTGCCTAATTAAAGCAGTCTTCATTTATGCTGGTGTCTTGTGCAAAGTCCTGCACAAACATCATGAAAAAAGAAGACTCTACTTTGTTTGTGTCTTCTGTCAGAGCAGCACAAACCATGTCATCAGTGGCTCGTTGTAGCCAAGCTACTCACTCCCTTCCAAACTACCAATACTCCCAAATGTTTAGTGAATCAAAAAATTGAGGTTATTACTGATGGGAACAACAAGGCACAAGAAAGAAGTCCTGCAATAAAAAACATAACCTGTACAATGAGATAGAACAGCAATGTCCTTCCCTTGCTTTCCCATAAGTTCCCTTTTTGCCTCATCTCCCACCTGATACCACCAAAGCCAGTTTGTGCTTTAACAAATATGGATCTGCTGCTGTGTGCTCCCCTGGTCCTTACCTATGCTCTGAAGTCACCTACTCCTAATCCAGCCATTGCTCAGCAAGCTCCAAAAGGACATAAATTCATTCATTCCAATAAGCAAATTATAAAATCACCTTCATCCATCTTGTTCCTATATTTTTTAATTTGATTGTGGCCAGAGAATTGCTGGCTGGGAATTATCCTTCCCCCACTCTCACATGCACCCTTTAAAAATGCAAAATCTAGCCCTCTATTTCAATATTTCTGATGTCAGTGACCGGTGTCAGCTCTCCCCATACAGTAACTGCTTTAAAGCGCTGCATACAGCACTGCATTAAAAATTAATTACACATGCTATTTTATTGATAGTGCATAATGTAATGAGCACCAGCTGTGCTAAACATCCAAACTCCTTTTTAAGACAGCTATAAAAAAAGAAAGAAACTGCACTTCCAAATGCTTCTCCTGTCAGAGGAGAAAAACAGCAACATCTTGGATGGATTTGAAACAGGATTCTTTGATTTAGCTCTCCATTTGGAGCGTTTGAAGAGTTCAGACTCTCGGGCTCAGTGTAGTGGTATGTGATCGAGTTAACTCTCTCAATGTTGGAACCATTGTCCTTACTGCAGGCAACGTTGCCTTGAACCTTTTTGTCCCAAGACTACCAGATTCAGTTCCACCCATTAATATTGCAATTAAGGGCTTTTCTTTTTACCTGGGATGTCTGGAAATGGCAAGCATCCACTTTAAAGCACCTTTAAATATCACTATTGCTCCTGCTGGTTCTTAACTTGACATAATTAGGACTTACAAAGTTATAGTGATCAGCCATCTGTCTAGAACAAAGCCACAGCCATGCTCACACTGCCAGCGACCCTGTCCCATGCAGCACCCTCATTTTAGTCATGTCTTTGTAATCTTGACATCTCTTTGCTGCCTCTTGACAAACACACCATTCAGTCAAAAATATCAGTCTGCGTTAGATCCACCTATTTTGGGTTTGGATCTGATTTTAATATCTAGTGAGACAGGGAGCTGCATAGAGAGCAGGTCACGTATGATTTTAATACTTGGGTAGATGAATGAACACACAGATTGAGAGATAGGTGTGAAGATGGATGTGTGCACTCAGACTGATGCATTACTCTTTTTAGTGAATACATCTCTCGCACATCCCTGCTCTCTGTAAGTACTGTCCACAAAGTCAATTCTACCACAGCATGCATTAAATATTTCACTAAAATAAATAAATACATGTAACCGTGACTAATAGGGACATCTTTCCTGAATGTTAGCCAGTATTTTATGCAAACCTCTTCTTTATGCAGCAAAATGAAAAGATACATTTACAGAGGGTCTCGGGGAAACTGTAGACCTTTGACTGTCCTCCAATACTTATACCAAATTCCTCTTTCTCCTCTCAAAAAAAGCACCCAGTGCTGAAGGGAAATCAAGTTTTACTGCACCTTTTTTTTTTTTTTTTTTGAGGCTCCACTCAGCAAAATATGAAGAGTAGAGTATCAACCATTGTCCTGGGACATGATGAGTTAGAAGGGTTTTGCTGGACGTGTTTGCATTCTCTGCTCTGATTACTGTTTTGTTTTCCATTGATCCTCCTGTGTTAATAAAACCCAGTCTGGAGTGAACAAAAGCTTGCTTCTTGTTCAAGTAAGAAATGTGCCGAGTGCATACCATATCATTAACATAAAAGTTTTTGAAATAGTACTTCTTTCTAGACAGACTGTATTAATTGCATCAAGCTTTTTACAGCAGGGTGGTCTAATCTAGCTCTTCTCATTGGCTGACTCCAGTTATAAAACCAACATAAAATGAATACGGTGGTATATTAGATGGAGGAAAAAGTATTCTTTAAAAACTTTTGATTTATTTACAGGGACTGCTTTTATCTTTACTGTCACCTTAACCTCTGCCAAGAAAACACCAGACTAGTTAAATGAAACAGTAAGTAGAATTTCAGTAGCCAAGTAAATTGATATTAACTTTACAAGATGCCTGTGATTTTCAGAATGTCCTAATGACTAACACAGCTGATTCCTTGAATTAGCAGGAGCTTGTTCCTCTCTTCTGAGATATGGCCCCATGCCTTCCTCTGTTTTAGACCTTAAATTTCACAGCCCTGTCCATTAATCACTGCTGTCCATGCCCACTTGCTGTTTTTATACGTGCAACTAAGTATCGTAATTGCTTTCCACCTCCTTCCATCAGCCTACATGTGGGAAGGAAGCAGTTTCACTGGTTAGATGAATATATGTGTATTGGACAGATTTAATTATCTTTACAGGGGTATATAAAACTCTCACTCATAGGCCTGGGTCCAAAGAATTTGGATCAGGTATATATCTGAATGCAGGCATAGGGGATAAATTATTCTCTGTGCCATTACAATCCCCTTTGTCTTAGGCTGACTACGATCCTCTTCCTGGGGTTTTTGCACCATAGTATCTTCAAGGCAGGGACTTTTCTTTGGAGAGCACACTGTAAACTGCCGTGCACTTCTGCGCTGAGACTTTCAATGCTCATTTCTCGTTAACTTTAATGGGAAATGGGCATCCAAATCTCTTAGGCAGCTTTGACAATTTAAGCCTTAATGTACAATATTAATAAATCAGCATCATAAAAAGAGCCTTATGAAGATGTATTGTGAAAAAATAGCCCCACAAAAAGCATTGCAGTGTATGTATGCATGCACACAGGCATATACTTTTCTTTACATAATTATGTCTCTCAACAATCATTTGCATGTCTCTGTTATGCAAAAAAAACTGTGTGTGTTTTACAGTTACTCTGAGCAGTTGCAATTCATTGAAATGAAATAAAAAGCAGGCTCAAAAAAAGCACCCTAATCTGGCAAGGGGTAGAGCAAAATGAATGCTTTGCCCATTTATATTTTAGATCCAAGCTACACAACCCTGTGAATTTCATTACTCTATTCCAACTTCTAATTAAATAGGCACTAAAAACATTTGAACAGGAGAACCCAATTCAACTGACAAAAGCTTCTGGGGCAAAATATATAAATAAATAAATAGACTGAGAGAGACTGAACCAGTGGTCGAGGGTTTTTTTAAAATCACATGAAAAAACATGGACTTTACTTGCCAGTTCCTCGTCCTGGGGTGCCCTGAACACAAAGAATGGAACAAAGACAGAGGAGACCACGATCAGCACCAGCTGAGTAGCAGAGTGGACATCCAAGCAGACCCCCCAGCACCATTTGCTGTGATTGAAACTATCAGCAGCACATTTTTTAGAGATCGCTAACAGCTCTGGATTAGGCAGCACGACTTCCTCTGTCACACTGCTCATCATCCCAGACAATCACTCGTATCTGGGTCGGAGATTTCCAAATGCAGTTTTTCACATATGTGTACCCCGAATCCCACTGGTAGCCAGTCATTTGGATTTTCCAGCATAGACTGCTCTGAGGTACTCTTGAGGGCCCGGTTTGTGAGTGCCCAGCAAAGATTTTGGAGTACCTGCAACTTCCAGCCATCAGAGTTGCAGTCTGCTTGAGAACTGCATGGAAAATCTCCAGCTCCTGAATTAAATAAATGCTGAAAAACAGGAAAGGTAAGAAAATATGAAGGATGAGAGGAGGCGGGAGCTGCTAATGGCTTTTGTTCAAAGAAGTAACCAATTCCTCAGAAGCAAGAACAGGGCTGACAGAATAAAAGGCTAATCAAGTCAGAGAGACAAGCTGATCTCTAAAGCTGGAGCAAGTGACTGTTGTAAATGTCTATATTAAAAAAGAGGGCACAATGCAGGGATTGTCACTAGATTATTAATCAACACAAAGAACTCACTTTTCTTCCATTTCCACAAAACATTTTGGGGGACAGAAAGATCCCATTACCCTTGCCGTAGGGTTTAAGCCATGCCTAGGCTCACATACAGCAAATACTATGGGAGCTAAGAAAGGGTTAAGTAGAAATAATCTTCTTCAAGGGAAGAAAATGTTTCTTTCAAGCAGACCTTGACCAACTACTGTCATAAACATGTAGCATGCACTTTGATAAAACCTATTCTCTGAGTGTCGCTGGCTGCAGCAGTAATTACAGGAAGCCACAATAACAGGTCTCTCTCTCCACAGAGCTGGCATGGCTCTCCCAACTAACAGGCAATTCTGAAAACTCACAGCACAGAACTCCAAAGTGAGAACTCCAGGTACGCAAAGTACAAAAGCCTCACCTTCCCCACATTCTTTAATAAGTTATTCCTTCCTTCCTTTTCTGTTTTTAGTCGTACTTGCTTCCATTCCCACTAGCTGCTGGCATCAGAAGCAAGAGGGAACCAGGGCACCCAGTTCAGTGTTACAGCTACCTGCCTCCCGAAGGCACGTGTGCTCATACTACACCAGTTAAGACAGAGGACAGCAAAACATGAGGCCAGTTCCAGTTTGGTTTACTGGTTCCTGGGATGAGAGAAGGCAGGGTATAGGGAAGCTTTCTGACTTTCTGATCCAACGCTCACCATCTGCAAGAGCCTGTCAGGACACCCATCTCAGGCCAGTTGGTCAGTCTGCTGAGGCTGATGAAGCAGAGTTTGACCTCCTGACACACTGCGTACAAAAGCTCAGATAGAAAATTTAACCAGACCCCTAATTTACTGACAGCACCTCACCACACAACACATTGCTACAAGCCTGGAGCCTGTGCCCCAGTGCAAGCAGATAGGTGCAGGCTGCATGGGAGCCTTCTCTGTGTGCCCTGACCTTCACCCAGGATCTACACAGCAGCCTACAGAGAGAGTGCTCTTAGCTTCCTCCTGAGAATATTCTATCTTTCAAGATCCAGGGTTTCCAAGATACAAATTTAAATTTCTTGGAAAACTTTATATCTCACTTTATTACATCAATGAGAGATGTACAGGAACATTCTCATGATACACAGCATGCTGTAGCCAGGTGGTACACCACTGCTTGTGGAGGGAAAAAGCTAGCACAACAAAGTTTTTCCAGTTTCAGGGAGAAAATGAGGAGCCATTTCCCAAAGGCTTTACTCCTGACAGTCAGTGCTATCTCTCTAAATCCCTTGGTCTTCACACTTTACTTATTCAGCATCATTTGGGGAACTCCCTATTAAAACTATATGCACATTATGATGAATGAGAGCTGTGGGGTTTGGCCCACCACAGTGAGACTCTATAAACATTTGTGGATTTTTCCACATCTGTATTTTCTTTTAAACCCTCCCCATTTTCACCTCGCCAGCCCACAGTTCAGCACAGACCAAGTCTTGCAACTAAGCCATGCTCAGAAACACCCACTGATTTCAAAGAGATCTCTGCGTCTGAAATGATGGGGTCTGGTGACAATATGTCCGTGTTCTCTTTGGCTAGCTTGGTGTGCCTTCATTTTCACATCACTTTCCCCTCCTTGTGGTGACAAAAGTCAGACGTCCAAAAGGAATAAAGGAAAAGAAAAGCTGATGGGGTAGAGGCCACGGATGCATGGTGAGTTACCAAGGAGGATTTTCTCAAAGCAAGAGAGAAAACAGCGTGGAGCACATACATCCTGTGCGCACATGGATGCGGAGGAGAGCCTTTAACATGAATGATTGAGGAGGAAGGGCAAAAAAGAAGGAAATAAAAATACCTCAGATGTTAAATGTTATCCAATTAAGCTTAAAATAAACAGCCTAGAGAGATGAAATCTTGATACTGGGGTATCACATTCTGTGAGGAGTCTCAGACATTTGTTCACAACATGGCACAAATGGCCCGGCAGTGGCCGCAGGTGACAACTGAGGGTGGGGAGGCAGGAGGGGAGGGATGGGGAAATGGAGGGAGTCATATGCCCTTTCCCATTCCCCATCCTCTTCCAGGGTGGAGATGGAAGGAGGAAGGAAATGGGAGTGGGGGGTTAGGGCATTTTCTCTGCCTTCCCCATGCGACCCAGCAAAGGCAGCTCTCCCACAGCAAAGGCGACATCACTTGGCAGCACTACTGACCTTCAGATAGCAACAAAAAAAAAAGTATTTCTATTACCTGACAACTGACAATGACATCCAAATGTGCCTGACGTCTCAGTCTGAATCTCAGTCTGAGTCCCGCCAACTGAGACTGCACGTGCACCACAGCAGGGCAGGCTAAGGCAGGGCGGGAGGGAGGCCAGTGCGCGGAGAGGTGACGTGATCACGGATGTGTGAGGGTGGGAGGAGGCAGCTATGGGAGCCCCCGGCAGGTTTGCAGGCCTGGACGGCCCTGGAGAAAAAACAATAGAAAAAACTGTCAGTCGGATCTAAGTTTGAAGGGACAGAGGAGGCATCAAACAAGCGAAGTGGGGGCTGGCTGCCTAACGCACAACACGCTTGGTCTGAACCCCTCTCTGGGTCCAGCTGAGGCTGGCGGGCTCTCGCTGGGTGGGGGAAGAATAAGAAGAGACCAGGAGGACCCGCAAACCCAGGCTGGGGGCCTGTGTGGGCATGGAGCGGGGTGAAGGTGGGGGATGGCCAGCCCTGGCACAGAGCAGAGCCGGAGGCGGCGGACGTCGCACCAGCACTTGCTCAGGGACCAAATCCAAAGGGGGATAATTGGTTTATGGCTGTGCTAATGCACTGAGCTGACACAAAACTGGGCAGGCTTTCTGCCGAGCCACTGCTGAAGCGGGCTCCACACACCAGCCCGGACAAAGTGTGGTGACTTAGAGCTCAAATGGCTTCAGTGAGGTGCCAGGAGCCGAGCTCCCAGAAGGAAGCCTTGGCGGCCATGCACTGCCTTCCCGCTTGAGCTGCGGCCAGTTGAGCATTTTGCATGCCCCGATTATGCAGACTGATTCCCTACTGAGCCTGTGAGGAAGGGAACAACCTCTTTCCTGGTAGCTAAAAGATGATACTGTAACCTCCAACTGTACTATTTATTTTTAACCCCTCTAGGAATCAACTGCTGTTTAAAAGCTGTGTTTAAGAGTTTTCTCCTGCTCCACTGGAAATGCTTGCTCCTCCTGGCACTGGGCCAAACTGAACTCTGTGACTTTGAAAAACTAAGATACAAGTCTTAAATATCGACATACACCTGCACAAACACAGACACAGACACAGACACACACACACAGAATCGCGTAGGAGTCACGTGGCTGGCACAAATTAGCAGAGTTTAAAGGGAAGCTGAGTGAATGGCACCACTTTCTGTCCATTGGGAATCCCAACCCCTCCATCAGAAACTATGCCTGCCACTTAATTATTAACTAAAGGGTAGCTGCTAATCAAGGCCAGTTTCTAAATGAAGATATGTGGTGGAGTAGTCGCCATTAAAAAGCTGGCATTTGCCAACAGTTACCACACAGTGGTAGATCAGAAACCACAGTTTCCCCTGTATTTAGATCAGGAAATATGTGTGCTAATTGTGGGGTACCTTCTGGCAAATGCTTTCCTCCTAAATGGTGGCATCTCTGGCTGTGCGTGAATGCGCACCTTGCAGATAGAGGCAAACACCAAGGCAGCAAGGAGAAATATTTATCTGTGTTCCCTCCAACCCTAGAAAAAACATTTCCTAAAGAAAGTGACACTGTGGCAGCAAGGAAGAATATTTGTCCATGCTCCTTCTGACCCTAAACATGCAACATTTTCCAAGGGAGTCTCTCCAGCTTGAGAGTCCTATTTGGAAACCAGGCCTGCATGTTGATCTGACAGCTACACATGTGAGGCAAACGGGGATGCTTCATCCTTGGCACGGCATCCAGCACTCCAGTCTGCAAGGACTGCATTTGATTTTGGCGTTTATCTTAAATGGCTAAGAGACCACCAGTGCAAAACATTTGTGTGAAGCTTTTGCCAAAACCACAAGTGAAGAGTCTAAATTCCCTGTGTAAATACTTGAGCTTCAAGCATCAAGGATAAAATTTGTGCTCTTTTGTGAGGACTGGTTTTAAATAGAAGCCATCTCTGTGGCTTGTGGGACAAGGAAGGACTTTTTTTTTATTTTGGGAGCTCTGTTGTTTGACTTTTGTAATTCTTTGATCTCTCTGGAAGTACTATACAAGCAGGTAATGATAACTGCTATTTAGATCATACCTACATTGCATTTTTGGCAAGACAATGCACTATGCATGTAGAAACTGATGTTGGACATGGATTTCTATGTGTGTAGGCACCACTCTACTGCCACTGTGACAGATACGAATAATGTTTCCTTTTTTCATGGAATAAGCAAATAATAATACAGATTCCCTCCAATTACTTGATGATTGTATCTTATATTCCTAATACAATAAAAATAGCTAAGCAGTGTTGAGCTTCCTGGGCACTTGTCCTTGCTTGGAAAGTCATGAGCTTGAAATGGGGATTTACGGTAGAACCACAGGGCAGCTGCATCTCAGGTTACACTAAGATGTGTCTGTGGTCCCACCATGACTAAGGGCAGAGATCTTGCAGTCACTTGGCCCTCTATACATCATGATGCCTAACTGTGGGTTTTGAAGGAGACAATCACACAGAGAAACTACATGAAGCCCACCAAATGCACCATCCAACCCCACTGCATGGTGCTTAAATGTGGAGGTCAGTGGGCCCTGGCACACACCATACCCTGAGAGTAACAGCCTCCTCTCTAGCCCTATTGTGTCCCACATGTCTACTGGCAATGAATTTAATGCAATCTACACAGCCCTGAAGTGTGCAGGAAGATGCAAAAAGCTCTCACCAAGTGGGTACAGGGAGGCCCTCCCGGATCTTACTAAGCACATCTCTGGTGTAGAAAGAGAATAAAGGTCTCAAAGAGGAAGTTTCTCACCATCTGGTAAAAGAGGTCCTGTAAGAGCCTCCCAAAAGAGGTACTGGGGCAAAACAGCAATCTGTTTTAACAAGGTACCTAACAATTTTACCAGAAGGACTGTGTGGACCAAATGCCAGTGAATGGATGGAACTGAACCTGTCACTCAGAGGTCTTTTTCTTGTCCTCAGCCTGGAGAAGAGAGGCTCTGGGGTAACCTTATAGCAGCCTTCCAGTACCTGAAGGGGGCTGACAAGGGAGCCAGTAAGGGACTTTTTACAAGATATGTAGCGATAGGACAAGGGACAATGCCACTAAACTGACAGAGGTAGTTGTAGATTAGGTTTTAGAAAGAAATTCTTTACTGTGAGGGTGGTGAGAGACTGGAACAAGTTGCCCAGAGAAGCTGTGTCCAAGACTAGGTTGAATAGGTCTTTCAGGTGTCCCTGACAATGGCAGGGGGTCTGTTCCAATACAAACCATTCTGTGATTCTGTGATTTGATGTACATGTGAGGAGATCTAAAAATTGCTAACCTAGCACCACAAAAGAAAGTATTGATAAGGGAGAAGAAGAGGGGACCTAGAGACACCCTGGCAGATGATTGAGGATTACCACCACTAGTCCCAAGTCCAGCACCAAGAGACAAATATCATGCAGCTGCCAGACCACAAGACTTGAGTCTGCCTCTACAGGCAAAGTCAAATCAGGTGATCCATCCTCCTCTTTCCTACCACTTCAAGGTTTAGTTCTTTGTTACTAATCAGGACAGTCCTACAGAATCAGATCAAATGGAAAATGATGAAAATGGAAATCATATCCAGTGGCTTCAAAAAAAGGCAGGGAGAAAAAGAGGGGTCCACCATTAGGTACATGATACCTCTTCATAGCTATAGAAAAAATAACAGTTGTGTTCAAAAATACTCAACTTGTATCTGCTAGGAACATATTCCAATTTCATCTCTTCAGCTCCTCTCTGTGGGATCCTATGTGTGATTTTTTTTTCCCATAAAGGGTCTATTTAAAGCTGAAAATTAAGATGGAGGCTCTTCAACTTAACTGTTACAGGTGACACAAACATAAAATGAACAAACATGAAATATAGAGATACATACATCCATTCATCCATACATCCATACATAGAATCTTAAGGTGGTGCTGAGAGCTTTTTGCTCAGCCCACACAGCAACAGGCACAGGAGTGGAGCTGATCTCTGGAATTCTACACCCAGTTGACCACATCACATTGCACAGAGGTTTCAAAGAGAAAACACACCTGTGAGCCCCTGACTGCCACAAAGGGCACAGCCACAATCAGCACTAACGGGAAAGCAAACCGCAAGAACTGCAGGGCAATCTTAGAGGCAAATATCCCATCTGGATGGGGAGAGCAGGCACACACATGCAGCATTGTGTCACTTGGACATCCCTGACACGATGTGTGAGGCTCAATTTTCCTCTTGGGTCAGCACTGGGAAATCACTCACCTGCACTGCAGATCTCAATTATATATTCTGCATTCATTCTGCACGGATACGAAGGGGAGTTTTGCACATAGCATGAGTGTGAAACACGCACAGGGACTGTCAGAGTGTAAATAAAACATCTGCATTGCTGATGGTAAAGAAAGATTTTGTTCTCGTGCTTTAAACAGGCTCACCATATCCTCAGAGCCTGTACATGGCAGCAGCTCACAGGTGATGTTGAATCCCATGCACCACTAAGAGCAATTCTTTTTCTCTCTGCTATTTTTAAACTTGCAAAGAAGAAAATAAGGTAAATTGGACATGACCCCAGATGGAAAATGAACATAAAAGCCTAGATGAACCTGACAAAAGCCACAATCAAGGCATAAATTGCATCCTTTTGTTGCCCCTCTCCCTGAGCCTAGGCATAGCTGGCCATATGATAGGGTGTATGTAAAACACCACACTCCTCTGGCACATCTGCAGAAAAGTCCCTGAGCAAAACACAAAGATGGAGCCAAAGCAGCATTCACAATGTCCCGCCTCAGCATGGCTTAGACCAGGGGAAGCAACCTTAAATTAAGAGACCTGGCTTTACATCTGGTGTCACATGTAACTGCAGCCAGATGTAGCTGGTGTGTCCCGGGGGTGTCGTGTGCTTGGCTGGGTGGGTGCCTGGGTGTGTATCTGCATACAGGGAGACTGGCAGGTGCACAGGCAGACGTGTGAGCCGCTTAACAGGACATGAACCAAGTTTTTCCGTGTGTTTCTCTATGCCTGTCTGGTGACACAAAGTCCAATCAATAGCTGTTAGAGAACAAAGCTCAGCTCCATTATTTAAAAACTCTCTTTCAATAAAAGGAAAAAACATCTGTTCAAACAGCATACAGCTACAAATTTGGAGTGCAGGCTGCAACCTCATTCCTGCCCCGTGCCTGTCATGTTCAGGGAAAATACTGCAGATGTTCTGAGATGGGTTTTACATGAACCATTGCAGCAGGTTTGAGCAGACGCTCCCAAAAAATGATAGACAAATCTATCCACTAATCTCTTCAACAGATTTTTTCCAAGCTTTTCCTAAAACAACTTGTCTTACCTGTATCACACCCTCTCCTATGGACTGTTCCCACGTGATAGCATTGTCATTCTGCCATGTCTCTTCCTGCAGACACCAACAGGGTTGGGGAAGCAAAGGCACACAAACACACACGTACCCACACAGAGACACACATGCACAAACCCTTCCAGCAGCGGCCAGCAGAACACTGCCCACACACCCTGCGAGGGGCAGATACACACAGCATCCTCCAGGAAAGGCAGAATGGCTCCAAGGTGTGGGCAGACACACCCAGAGTCCAGCACTCGGCCAGACACACCTGCACACCAGCCTTCACCTCTCCCCCCAGCACAGCGGTTTGGGAGCAGCTTCCCAGCACCGATTATGATGCTTAGGCTATAACTTTGCTCAAGCTGGAAATGCAAAAGTTGCACCCAGTAGAGAAGAAGGAGGGCAGGAAGAGCTTTCTTGTTGCATTTTGCTCAGAGATTTTTTCATTTTAGGAGAAAAGGATTCCCTTTGAATTGATACGTTTCTTTCTCCCAAGAATTTTGAATGATAATGCATAAATGAGTCATAGATCAAGAACGGCGACGTGGTGAGCAAGGAGGAGAAAGAGTGTGAGTGAGGGGCACTGGCACAGAAATTTGACAGTACCCCAACTCCCCCCCTTCCTCCCCCCATGCCAAGACATTAATTCTCACAAGTCGGAGAAAATTACTATGCATGAATGCAAAAAGCATGATCAGGAGTAATTAACATGGCTTCATATGCAAATTTTATTAATGCAGAAGTACAAAGTCATTATGCAAATGAAACTTACGTCAACTCTCTTGACAAATATTCATCTCTAAAGCTCAAGCTCAAGTTTCTCCCTTCTAATGTTTTTTTTAATTTTTGGTGTAAAACCAAAAAAAAAAAAAAAGTGATGAGGACTGCTTGACAAGTTTGCAAAGTTGTTTTTCAACCGGAGAAATTTATTCTTGCATTGTTGATATATTTTTTTTTGTTGTTGTTGTTGGCAGGTACACGACAGCTCATGGAGGAGAGCGGGAGGATGGGGGACGCGGGCTACCAGCAGCAGGCAGCCAATCAAAACGCCAGCGGCTGTAATGAGCGCGATTGATGACTGTTTGGCTTTACTGCAGGGTAATGAACTAGAATCCAGTCTGAGGAGGGAAAAAATATGAATATTCATGAAGCTGTGCTCCTGCCTTTGATGATTAAAGAAATTTTTAATATTCAAATAAGCGCTTGCCAAGTGATTAACAAAGAACAAGCACGCAGGAATATGGAAATGGAGCTGTGGAAGATTTGGGAGTCACAGTCTGTGCAGAAAAGACAGCACAAAATTTCATAAACAAGATAGGCAGATAACCTAATTCAAATCTGAGCAAATAAAAGGGGAAAAAATCACCTTCTTTTTCATCAGTTTGGATATTGTATCAGTCACTTTGTTTTAGAGAGCAAAGGAGAATAAAATCAACCGATGCAATAAGACGGGGGGAAAAACCCAAATCCTGAGAAATCCAACCCAGCAATTACAAAGTAAGAATCCTGGGTGAGAAACCAATAGGAAAATGATGGCTAAGTCCACCGTCTGCTGTGGGCTATTGCTTTTCAAGCATTGCCTGATGCTGAGAACCTACTGGCTACTGAGAATCGCCAACTTGTTGTATACAACAGGCAGGAGCTGTAAGTATCCTGAAATAACCAAGATCAGTCCCTGCTGTTAAATCCCTTTCCTTGGATAAAGGGCACACTGCAGGGCTTGACTGCTGTCTGGGAGAGGAGGGAGTGCAACAGAAAGAAGAAATATTATTGCCAGGGAAAAGAAAGCAAGAAAAAACACTAAAAAGGAGGATGCGAGGAGGTCTTAGCTGCCCACCCTGGTAATCAGTTGGTAAAAAATGTGTTTTCCATGTCTGAGCCAGAAAGGTCCTCCACTCCCCACAGATTTCTGAACAAGGGTACAAAAATTCAGTCGCATTATAAAATGTCTGATAAGTTCAAGCTCTCACAGTTTAATAGCTTCACTAAGGATTCACACTGAAGCACATAGTAACAATATTAGCTCCTAAAATGACTTTGCAGTTAAAATACATCTAATTAGCAGCCAGCTAATTTTTTTTTGTCTTTCTTTGAAAAACAGTTAACTTCAGGGTTACATTATACCAGAATGAAATGCAGTTGAGCTCTTTCTGTTACTCAAAAGCCAGAGTAAGGATATCTTCAAACTCTTAGGGCACTGGAAAACCGACTCACCTTTTTGTTATTAGATCCTGGGGTTTCACAGGCCTGTTTGCCTTTTCTGCAGACCTTTAAAAACTCTGGTTAATTATTTCTTATTTAAAAATCTAAAGAAAGCATAGGCTAGGTACCATTTAATAATTAACTGTTGTCTTCAGAATGTAAAATTTCAACTATACTTAAAACAAAAATAATTACAGTAACAGCATAAGAACAATGCTACAAAATGCAAAAAATGGCTATGATCAGAACATTGAAAGTTGTCATGAAAACACATTATGTAGCTAACAGGATTTTTTTCCCCTACATTTGCTCCATTTTTGGAGATACAAAAATACTCACTATCGATGAAAGAACAGGAAAGGACTGGGGGGGGAAAAGGAAAGGAAGGAGAGAAAAAATTAAAAAAATAAATGCCTAAACACAAGTAAAGATAAGGTTAAACACCATGCCGGGGTATTGCTGGGAGTCTTTGCTCTGAATAATGCCAAGACCTTTCGAAGATGTCTGTTGTCTCTGGGTGCGTGTGGGCGGGTGAAGTGTGATATTACATAACACACACGCGGCGGTGGCTGTGCACAACCGAACTGATTAAAACGCTTGACTGTGAAACTCAGATCTCCATTTCCTGGGCTGTTTGCAGCTTGTGTCAGACCCTTGAACACCGTAAATGTTAGCCTTTGTCTACAAGATTCATTGGCTTCATTTTAATCACTGCATTTTCTTTTTTAATGACAGAGGAGCAACTACCAGCTCCTACAGTTGGTTGCTTTGAAGCCCTTCTTAAACGGCCATTGAATTCTACCATACAAATGTGAATACTTCAAATTTATGCCATATTTTCATTCCTTCTTTAAAAGTACCCCATTTACATATTTCTGGAGAATAATGATACTTCTGCAGGGCAGGTGAACACACATTTCTGCATATGGAGTCAATGGGGAAAAGCATTAAGAGTCCATATCGCAAAAATCAGCCCCTAAATTTGAGTGGCTTGAATTGAGCATGCAGCTGTGGTTGCCTGTCAGTAGTTAGATGCTGTAATAATAATAACAACAACAATAATAACAATAATAGTAATAATCTTTTCATTTCTCTAGTGCCTTCCACGCAAAGATCTGGGAGTACTTTACAAAGATAAATAAACTGAGTTTGGAACACCCCGTGTGGTTAATAAATATCCCAATATATCTAAAGAGCATGCAATTCCTCTCACTGCGTAAAAATCCATGTTGTGTCACCCACATATTTGTGTATGACATTGTGGAGGCCTGTACAGCAAGGGCAGGCTGTGGAGAATTTTACTTACCTTGAGACCATGTGAATTCACAGAAGTAGCCCACACTATGCCTGCAGGACTGTTTTTGCAGTGCCAAAATCCCTCTTTTAGAAAACAGTGGTTAGATTGTCACTGGTCCCACTCAGGTGGTCTCCAGGGGTATCCAGGTGCCACATGGCAGCACTAGCAGCATCCCTGTAAGCCAGGTCTCCACAGGGGCTCCTGCAGGACCACCTGTACCTCCCTCCTA
The DNA here is from genome assembly GCA_013399225.1 of Rhipidura dahli. NCBI lineage: Eukaryota > Metazoa > Chordata > Aves > Passeriformes > Rhipiduridae > Rhipidura > Rhipidura dahli. The sequence continues at coordinate 30,446 of VXAC01006143.1, read as the reverse complement.
CCTGATGCTCCTCTAAATTTGCTCCTCATCCCTTGTCTGTGCTATGAAAAGAGAAAAACTGAAACATCTTGGCTCACTCCAATTAAACAGACAAGAAAAAGGGCTCTTGCCTACCCCAAGGCTGCATTCATCACCTCCCCCTGTTGTGCCCTCTGCTCACCCCACCAACACAAGCCTTTGTCTCAGGAGGACCATATCCTTTTGCTGTGAGAGCAACTGGGAGCAAGTGCATGAGAAAACAGGACAGGATTTGGCCTAAAACCTTCATAAGGCGTGAGTATATATGACATATCAACTGATGTGCTAAAAGCATAACACAGGAAACCAGGGAGTTTCCTCAGCTCAGGAGGGTGGTTTGCAGAGCACTGGGCTGGGAAGGGGGCTGGGGTGCACACGTCAGGGCACAAGAAACCCAGGCTATGGCACATTCTCTCCTGGAGATCAGCTTTCCCCTTCCCACTGACTGTCCATCTGGTCTGTTCAGCCCCAACAAGCTCCCAAGCAGAGCCCAGCTCTCACTCAGGGGATGCAGAGTGTCTAACACGAGGGTGGCCTGATCTGAGCTGAAATGTCCAGAAGCTACCACAATAAACCAACAAATAATAATAGTAATAATAATCATCCTGACTTGTGGAGGGTTGGGGTTCTTTTTCCAAAAAGGCATAAAGCGTAGACAATAAACAGTTCATCAATTTTCCCAAGTTTTTTCCCCAGCTCTTGTAATTAAGTCCTGGGGAGCTTCAATGGTTGTAAAAATCCTTGTGGGAACTAAAAATTTTAGTCCTGATTATATCATGAATATTTCTATCTACCAGCAAATAATTCTGATGTAATTGAAACATATAACTACCCCAACAGACAATTGTAGCAATTTAACAGGCCCTGAAATTAATAAAGGAACTCAGTGGATGGGAAAAGCTGCTTCCAAAGGGCAAAATTATATATGTATGCAGCTAGAACAAGAAATGCCACTACAAATAACCAGAGGACTTGGCCACAAGAGGATGTCAAGGGGTTAAAATGAAGGAACTGAAGTGGCCAGGGAAGAGCCACAGATAAACAGGAGTCATTAGCACCAGTGGCCTTCCCTGCCTTGGCCATTCAGAACAGAGTCCCACTCACACACTGGCAGATGCTGCATTGCAAACATGTATCCTCAGGCTGAATAGACGGAATATCCTATCCTGAATAAGCCTCTGGAAAAGAGAACAGCAGGATTTGCTGCTTGGGTAACTATCTCTGCCTCGCTCAGAAGTTTGCCTTCTAGTTTTAAATTTTGTCCCTATCTCTCACAATAAAAAATAATAATAATTTTAAAAACCTTGATGGAATTAGGCAACATGAGGCTTTAGCAGCTCTTCAGCTGTTTGGCAGGAAAAATAATTCCTGGAATGGGAGGGAACTTGAGGAAAAAGAAGCAGATGAAGTCACTCTGCCCCTCTGTGCCTCAGTCTCCCCATCTGTGAAAATCGGCTAATGACATCCACCTGATTTAGTTAAATGTCCTGGAAACTAAAAAGACTCTGTAACAGCAATATATTAAGCAGCAGCACTGTTAACTGCTTCACTGCTGGAAATGCAAAGGAGAACCATCAGGTGATGCCGTGTCCCTGCACAGCACAGATGGACAAACTTAATATACAGAAACAATTAGCTTTGGGAGAGAATCACAGCTTCTGGTTTTTTGGCTCACCCCTAGCCAAAATTAATGTAAGTGTAGACACTTTATAAGTGCTGAATTTCAATGTGAAAAATAGTCTACCTGCCTAGAGTGAATGCATACATCAGACTTAAAGCAATATAACTCAAAAAAAGTGGGGAGAGGGAGGGGCATTAACAGGCACACTTGCAATTTTCAAATTTTTCCTTGTGCATGGAGCACTTTCACACTTAGAACAGCAATTCACCAACACCAAGCAAACTTGAAAAAGCAAAGCAGAGCAAGTGACTAGGGAGGGAGGGAGCAGCAGAGATTTTTAAAATGAGGGTTGCCTTTGTGTTTTGGATCTCTCAGGGGAAAACTACTCCAGCTATGTGTGTACAAGTGTACCCAAGTCTGATAACTGAATCTGTCAAATTAAATGAGCAGAGCGATAATCTAGAGACGGTAAAACAATCCACCAAATGAGAACACTGAGGATCTAAAGATTCAGTCTTCAATTCACTGGACACCAGCACAACTAAGCAAATAATACTCTCTGAATGGAAAAGAGGCTAGGAAATTAACTAGCTTTTAAATAATGAAAGAAAGCAGATAAATAAAGCAGCAACCAGGAACTTAGTTCAGACTGTAGTGTAAGTCAGAAAAAGGGAATAGTGAACCAGCATTTCATTTGCACAAGGAAGCATGCTGGAAACTTGTGCCCAATCTCCCTGCTAAAGAGAAAAATGAAGTTTTACCCAAAGCATTGGATCCAAACAGAATTTGCCCAGTCACAAGCACTAATTAGACAGGATAACCGAATCCTGCACCAGGAGAGGTAAAACACAAGCGCAGTATAATAAGAACCCTGTAATCCTTTCACTCTGACACAAAACTAAGAGCAAACTACAAGAAGCCAAGAACCATTCTACATAAAGAATATTTTTCTGAGGTATATATTTTCTGGACCAGATTTCCCTGTACCTCTCAATTTACCCATTATTTGTACAAAATAGCATCTTTCTCCATAACACAGAAGCATAAGGCACAAAAAGGCTTTTTATTATCAAGTCGGCTTGAAACAGAATCTGAATACACTGCACTTACCCAGGAAAGTGTATTAAAAAAAAAAAAAAAGAAAATATTAAAAAAAGACGTACTGTACAAACAAGGTGAAGCAAGAGAATTCCTTCAAAAATCCATTGTTAGGATGCGGAAGCAATATTAAATTCATAACTATCACCCCAGTAAAATAAAGTTGAGTAGACTTTTGTTTCTGATTAAAATGTCAATATACTCAAATGACAGCTTATTGCTGTATATCACAGTCTAACTAAATCTTTCTATAACCTGTTGTGTTACGAGCAAAATCTCTAAAATGTCACCAACTAAAAAACTGAACCAGCCTGTAATTAGTTTCAACAAAGTCATCCTTTTAACCCTAATTTTCTAGCTGTAGATGGTATTTCCGCAGTAAGCATTATGAACCTTCCTTAAGGACAAGTGGAATCAAATTGTAAAATCATAAGCAGCGATCTAGTAGTTCTTCCTTGAAGCAAGCCCTTTATTTGCCTGTAATAAATTCAAATCCAGTCTTCAGTCTCTTAATAGGTGATCAGAGAAAATATGCATGCACACCTAAACTGCTACAACAAACCTTATTTTTTAAATAATACTTCAGTCACTAATATAATAAAGATTGTAGTAACCCGTTAGCACTGGTATCATTATTCCTTATGATTCAATATTCTAATGACTGGCTGTAACAGGGGTTTATGTTCTGCAGAGGTTTATACCACTATTTAATGTAATTAAGCAAACTGGCAGCCAGTGCCTCTATGGAAATATCATTTCTATCACAGAGTATTCCCACCAGAAATTCAGAGGGATCATAACATACAAACTTTGATTCTGTTTATTTTTTCCCCTGTTCTGAAACTGATCTGGCATTTCTTGGACTTAGTACTAAGTGGAAGAAGGAATTAATTTGGCTTCTGTAGACATGACATTATTGACAATACTAATAATCTATGACAAATGGGCCATCCCGGCTCCTCTCTTTCAGCAGGCACTGCAGCCTGCAACATCGCTTTGCAAAACCCCAGAGCTGGTCTCTTCTCCTGCCGGGAGCCCTGTGAGTGTACCAGCAACGGGGTTTTAAGTAAGCCATTAAAATGCTAATATTCAGCACGGGCCAGATCCCTGTTACCACTGAAAGCAGAACTAAAGCTTCTCTGGGGACAGGATAAGGCCCTTCCAATGTGATCAAAGAGTAAATACATGCAAAGCTCTGATGGGAAAAAGGATCTTTTTTCTAATTTTAAAACTAAACAGGGAGAGTCCACCAGGCTCATAATCCATGTTACAGTCACATCTGGGATCACTGACATCTGGGATAACAGCAGTGAGGAATATGGGTCCAGGCTAAAAAGTTGTCACCTGGGGTCAAAAGGGAGCACTTAATACCCAGGATTCTGTGAAAATTGAGTTATTTATCTTTTGGGCTACACTCCTCTCTATTCAACACAACTCTGCTGATGACAGCAAATGTGCCACATTATATATATTTGGGTTTTATATATACTTGTGTGTGTATATATATATATATATACACATGCACTCTGCATTGCTTTTTCACATTTGCATTTAATCCATCTTGCAAAGGAAGCTCAGCCCCTCAGTCAAGCAGGGCCACCCAAGGATGCAGGGTCAGGAGCAGAATTCAGACCAAAAACCAGAGTTCACCCTCTGCCTGCAACAGCAGAGCCAATTTGGTTAAATAAAGGCTTAGTTACCTCTCCTTCCCAGCTGTAAAGCTCTGTAGAGGGAAGAAAAAAAAAAAAAAACAACACTTTAAAAGAAAACCCACTCCCATTTGTGGGGGCGAATGGGACATGGAATGATAACGGGAAAGGGAAAATACCTGTTTCTTATTATTGCTATCTCCAGCACTTTCACCTCCACAAACAGCTTAAAGAAGGGCTTCTGGAACAGAAGTCTAACTTTCCTTAATCTGGTCTCTTAACTGCCAGGATCTGGTTACATTTTCTCCTTCTCCAGATTTTAATACTTTTATTATATATTCTAATGGGGAGTGGGGGGGAGGAAGAGTGGGAATCTCAGTGTCACTCTAAGAAAGAAGTCACCAGGTTTTGCGATCCAGCAGCTTCCTTGGCAGAGGGAACTGCTGGTTGGCATAATCCACTCGTTTGACAAAACTACTATTTCTGGGCACAGGCTCAAAAACAGGTAGGAAGCAAATGCTGAGAAATAAGGAAGTAAAAACAGCCAACAGATTTTTCACTACCAAGAACGCCAAGAGTAAACATGATTTATTTAGCTGTGTTTAACATGTCTCTTCTGCACTAGACTGCAGAAATCTGCTTGCGTTTAGAGCAGGAGGAGGAGGAGGAGGAAGGGGGGAGGGGATGAAAAGGGAATCCATTACGGCGCTCTGCTGGTACTTTCTGAATTGTTCAGTCACACAGTTTTATGGAGTACAAGTATTTTCTAGCCCAAAATATATTCATGTGTCAGAAGAAAGCAGCACTAATCTGCTGTTAATTAACAAGCTGCTGCTAACAAAAGATGAAGGACCCAATTCATACAAACAATATTTACGTGGGTGTCGCATGATTTTGTCACAGATCTTTTCTCTTTTCCCCT